>CM024757.1:162705168-162880870 GCA_014218235.1 Colocasia esculenta
CAAAAGTCCAGGAAAGATATAGACATATATCTCAGACCATTGATTGATGAGATGAAATTGTTATGGTCAGATGTGTGCAGTCTTATGATGCATCCAGAAAACAGAATTTCAATCTGAAGGCTGCATTAATGTGGACAATAAGTGACTTTCCAGCCTACGGCATGTTATCTCTGGATGGAGCACATATGGGAGGTTGGCATGTCCTTATTGCATGGAGGATTCTAAATCATTTGTGTTGAAATCTGGGGGAAAATCTTGTTGGTTCGATTGTCATCGGCGGTTTCTACCCAGTGACCATCCTTTCCGAAGCAAAAGGATTCTTTTATAAAAAATACAACTGTGATGGAGGAGGTAGATATGGAACGGGGTCTGGTGGAAACATGGCGAGGCGGGTCCAGAACTTACCGACTGTAACACAACTGGCTGGTAGTACCCGACAAATCCCTGGCTTTGGGAAGGATCACAATTGGGTGAAGCAAAGCATTTTTGGGAATTGCCTTATTAGTCAACACTTTTGATACGTCATAACCTAGACGTCATGCATATAGAGAAGAATGTTTTTGATAATGTGTTCAACACAGTTATGGACGTCAAAGGCAAAACGACGATAACGTCAAGGCACGTTTCGATTTGAAAGTACTTTGCAAACGTCCAGAACTAGAGCTACAGCATGTTCAAGAAAAGTGGTGCAACCTAAAGCTGCATATGTGCTTGGGGCAGACAGATTAAGGAAGTGTTGCAATGGTTAAGCAATTGAGATTTCCGGATGGATATGTCTCGAATATTGTGCGTTGTGTAAATGTCAACGAGGAAAAATATACGGAATGAGAGTCATGACTGTCATGTTTTCATGCAAAGACTGATGCCTCTTGCTTTTCGTGAGTTGTTGCCGAAACAAATATGAGGAGCAATGACTGAGCTGAGTCAATTCTTCAGGATTTTATCTGCATCAGAACTCAAAATTCATGACTTGCAAAATATGGAGCAAATATAATTCAGACAGTCTGCAAATTAGAGAAGATATTCCCTACAGCATTCTTTGATTCAATGGAGCACCTGATCATCCATTTACCATATGAGGCAAGGGTCGGAGGACCCGTACAATTTCGATGGATGTATCCGTTTGAGAGGTATATTTCTACATCTCAATTTATTGCCATTACGACGATCTTTTATATTACTTATGTATGCATTTGAATTATTGTCGTAGGTGCATGCACGATCTTAAGATGAAAGTCCGTAACAAAGCACAAGTTGAGGGCTCCATTACTCAGGTGTACCTCATTGAGGAGATATCGAACTTCTGCTCGATGTACTTTGACACGGAAATACGAACCCGACGCACTCAACCTCCACGTAATGATGATGGTGGAGATTCTGAGGTGTCAGACCGACTCTCTGTATTCAAGTGTCCCGGACGGGCGTTCGGATCTTCATCTACTCGCGCACTCCAAGACAGAGAGTTGGTAGCTGCGGAGATCTACGTGTTCATGAATTGCGAAGAACTAGACCCTTACATTCAGTAAGCTCTCCACGCTTATTCGTCATCATTTGCGTGCATTGCTGCAGAACCTAACGGTTGTGTGACATTTACATTGCAGAGAGTTTGACTCGGTCATATTGCGACGGAATCCACGTCTAACTGACGTGCAGTTTGAAAAGGAACGGTAGAAGTCTTTTCCTACTTGGTTAAGATCTCGAGTATGTGTCTAATTATTTTGAACATAAGTGTTATGTTTTTATGCAGACTGAGTTGAAGTCATTTATTCAATGTTTGTCTATTTATCTCATAATAGGTTGAACAAGGCTTCATTCCCGATTCAAGAGTACAACAGATCAGTTTTGGCCCCTTAAGATTGTACGTGTCTATCCAGGCTACATTGTGAATGGATACAGATTTCACACAGAGATTATGGACGGAATAAGTCTACGATGAACAACGACGTATGTGTGAAGGGAAGTGCCTACAATGAAAATGAAATTGACTATTATGGCATTCTCGAAGAAGTCATTGAACTGCAATTTTTGGGACAAGACAACAATGTATTTCTGTTCAGTGTCATTGGTTTGATCCGACATCTATTCGTCATGACACAACATATGAATTAATCGATGTGAAGCATAAGTCCAAATTGAGTACATATGAGCCATTCATCCTGGCGGCACAAGCCCAACAAGTTTATTATTCAAATTATACATCCCTCAAATTAAGAGATTGGTGGGCTGCATGTAGAGTGAAATCAAGACTATTCCCTGAGTATGAGCTTCTCCCGACTGATGATGAGCTCGAAGGTGTTAATGACAACTTTTTCCAATCAGATCGGAGTGACGCACGAGAGTTGGCAGCTTCTACGCAGTACAATGTTCATGATATAAATGAAACAATTTGCTTACATAAGGATAACAAACAAGAAGAAGTTGACCCAATGTCGCTGAGCGGGAGGTGGAGTCTGATGTGGAGGAAGACTCCCAAGATGATGAGGATGAATTCCAGGATGATGATGAAGATGATGCTGAATTAAACATGTCTTCAGCATCTGATGATGAATATAGATAATATACTGCATATTTTGTAAGAAATTGTTGTTGTTGTACATTACATGTTCATAATAAATTGATACTTCAAATTGAGTGCTGATGACTTGCTATATCTTTATTTGTATCAATAGAGATATGGTACGTGGAGGACGCAGTCGGACGGTTGCCACGTCCGTTGGCAGAGGGTCCGCGACCCCGTCCACGACAGGTATACGTATGTGTAAACACAATATTCTAGAATTTATTGTTCATATTAAATGCATGAGAACTAACGTACATACAAGAAAGCAGGGACTGCCTCCCCGTCCACGTCTGCCTCCAAGTCCGCGACAGTATATGCATATGTACACAAACCATATGGGTATTATTGTTTATATTGATTTCACGAGAACTAACGTACATACAATTTGCAGGGACTGCCTCCCCGTCCACGCCCGTCGTCCCAGCGACAGGTAATTTTATATTGTTGTATTTTGAAATTCATAATTTCTAATGTGTATGAAATTTTGCAGGGACTGCCTCCCCTCCACACCCGTCGTCCCAGCGACAGGTAAATTTCTATATTGTTGTTTATTGAAATTCATAATTTCTAATGTGTATGAAATTTTGCAGGGACTGCCTCCCCGTCCACGCCCGTCGTCCCAGCGACAGGTAAATTTCTATATTGTTGTTTATTTGAAATTCATAATTTCTAATGTGTATGAAATTTTGCCTCCCTGCCGACCATCCGAGCAGTGCCACCTTCGTCTTCTTCCTCACCACAAGGTAAACGTATGTTTCAATAGATTAGTATGTTTGGTCTCTTGCAATTTATACAATAATAGTGTACTAAATTGTTTTCAACAGAGGTGGAGAGCCAGCATCCAGCAGCTGAGGAGGGGCCTCAGCTACCAGGACGACAACCATGCTGGATCTCAGGGTAAAGTTCATCATCTCAGTGTTACTGTATTTGTTATTTAGGATATACTTTTCATGTAGAAAATTAATGTGGAATTGCAGGGGGAAGATAGATCCCAGTCCTGCTTCCACTATATTACGACGCTGGTCCACACACATATTCCAGGACTAGTGGATGCATGGAGAGACTTTCCGGTGCCAGTCCGGGATTTATTATTTGACATGTTTACGGTATTTTATTTTTTAGAAGAGTTGAAGTCATTTATTCAATTATTATTAATTTGGGTTTATTGCAGAACGTTGATTAATTTTATTTCTCTACAGTGGAGGTTCGCGTTCACGAGACCCGAGGATCTCCCTCGAGCTCGAGCCGTCTGGGAGATTACGGCCCAGACTAATTTAAGAAAGTCGATGTGGGAGGTACGGGACAAGGCAATGAAGACCACAGGCAACCGGATCCTATGGCTTGGGTGGATTACGGCCCTGTTTGGATGCGGAGGGACTATTGGGAGTCCCTTGCGAGCGTTGGGCTGCTGGACCATGGCAGCAGCGGTCACAGCGGCAATACGCAACAGAGCAACTCAACCGGAGAAGAATGTGCATACTAGTGGATCCGTATCTTATGCGACCCACAGTCAAAATTGGTAAGTATTTTATTGTTCGATTCATATATACATATGGATTATTATTGTGAAACTAACTAATTTTGTTGAATTTTAAGCATCACGACCTGGAGCGTGCCCCTACTTTCCGCGAGTTATTTGACCGGACTCATAAGCGGAAGGGGACGGATGACTATGTTACCGAGAGTGCCCGCACGATTGTTGTGAGTCAAGCTTTAAATTATGAATTCAATTATGATATTAAAGTAATTTGTTTTCAATAATTTAATTTTAAATTATTTTACAGGAGACGTATGACAGGACGATGGCGGAGCGCTACACAGAGGGCACTCCCCAGCCAGATTTGGATGCGGACGCTTGGGTCGAGGCAGCGGGAGTGCCGAGGAAGGGTCGAGTGTACGGCTTTGCGGACAGCCTAGATACTCATCGAGTGTTGTCCTCATATGCCAGTTCGATCGCTCCCCCAGCACACGCGAGTTCATCTTCTGCGCCGCCCGTCAGTGGTGTAGAGGACATTAGAGGCATCATTCGGGAGGAGCTACGTACAGAGCTACAGACGCAGCGGGTAGAGCTACAGACGCAGCGGGTAGAGCTAGAGACGCAGCGGGTACAGCTACAAACGCAGTTCAGTGATATGGTTCAGCAGTTCATCTCAATAATGCAGGGAGTACGCCCCAACAGCCAGCAGCTCAGGTCAGTATTAGTATTAATTTCATATACTTAGGATTGGGACGGGCGTTCAATTGACGGATATAAAAAACACAATTACATATAAAGGTTAAAACACACAACCCGGGGGTCCAAAATCCCAAATAGGGATCTCATCGGCGTGCCGTTTTCTCCCACACGACCGGGTGGGTTAACGTGACGTGTGCGAACTGACAGATTCGAATTTAGATTCCCGATTGGGTCAGGCGTTCAATTGACGGATCTAAAAAACACCCAAGTATATATAAGAGTCAAAACAACACCCGAGGGTCCAAAATCCCAAATAGGGATCGGATCGGCGTGCCGTTTTCTCCGACACGACCGGGTGGGTTAAAGTGACGTGTGAAACTGACGGAATCCAATTTGGATCTCCGGATTGGGTAGGGCATTGAAATGACGGATCTAAAAACCCCAAGTATATATAAAGGGTCAAAACACACAACCCGGGGGTCCAAAATCCCAAATAGGGATCTCATCGGCGTGCCGTTTTCTCCCACACACGACGGGTGGGTTAACGTGACGTGTGCGAACTGACAGATTCGAATTAGATTCCCATATTGGCAGGCGTTCAATGACGGATCTAAAAAACACCCAAGTATATATAAGAGTCAAAACAAACAACCCGGGGGTCCAAAATCCCAAATAGGGATCGGATCGGCGTGCCGTTTTCTCCGACACGACGGGGTGGGTTAAAGTGACGTGTGAGAACTGACGGAATCCAATTTGGATCTCCGGATTGGGTAGGGCATGAAATGACGGATCTAAAAAAACACCAAGTATATATAAAGGGTCAAAACACACAACCGGGGGTCCAAAATCCCAAATAGGGATCGGATCGGCGTGTCGTTTTCTCCGACACGACCGGGGGGTAAAGTAAAGTGACGTGTGGGAACTGACGGAATCCAATTGGATCTCCGGATTGGGTTGGGCATTGAAATGACGGATCTAAAAACATGGTCAAGCTATATAAATAGTTAAAACACGCAACCGGGGGTCTAAAATCCAAATAAGGATCCGATCGACGTGCCGTTTTCTCCGACAAGACGGGTGAGTAAAGTGACGTGTAGAAACTGACGGAATCCAATTTGGATCTCCGGATTGGGTTGGGCATTCAAGGATGTATCTAAAAACGGGCAAGTATATATAAAAGGTTAAAACACACAACCCGTGGGTCCAAAATCCCAAATAGGGATCGATCGACGTGCCGTTTTCTCCAACACGACGGGTAGGTTAAAGTGACATGTAGAAACTGATGGAATCCATTTGGATCCCCGGATTGGGTTGGGCATTCAAAGGACGGATCTAAAAACACGGTCAAGCATATATAATGGTTTAAAACACGCAAACCGGGGGTCTAAAATCCCAAATAGGGATCCGATCGACATGCCGTTTTCTCTGACACGACCGGGTGGGTTAAATGACGTGTAGAAACTGACGGAATCCAATTTGGATCTTCGGATTGGGTTGGGCATTCAAAGGACGGATCTAAAAACGGGCAAGTATATATAAAAGGTTAAAACACACAACCGGGGGTCCAAAATCCCAAATAGGGATCCGATCGACGTGTCGTTTTCTTCGACACGACCGGTGGGCTAAAGTGACGTGTAGAAATTGACGGAATCCAATTGGATCTCGGATTGGGTTGGGCATTCAAAGGACGGATCTAAAAACGGGCAAGTATATATAAAAGGTTAAAACACACACCCGGGGGTCCAAAATCCCAAATAGGGATCGATCGACGTGCCGTTTTCTCCGACACGACCGGGTAGGTAAAGTGACGTGTAGGAAACTGACGGATCCAAATTTGGATCCCCGGATTGGGTGGGCATTCAAAGGACGGATCTAAAAACACGGTCAAGCATATATAAATGGTTAAAACACGCAACCCGGGGGTCTCTAAAATCCCAAATAGGGATCCGATCGGCGTGCCGTGTTTCTCCGACACGACCGGGTGGGTTAAAGTGATGTGTAGAAATTGACGGAATCTAATTTGGATCTCCGGATTGGGTTGGGCATTCAAAGGACGGATCTAAAAACGGGCAAGTATATATAAAAGGTTAAAACACACAACCCGGGGTCCAAAATCCCAAATAGGGATCCGATCGACGTGCCGTTTTCCGACACGACCGGGTGGGTTAAGTGACGTGTAGAAACTGACAGAATCTAATTTGGATCCTCGGATTGGGTTGGGCATTCAAAGGACGGATCTAAAACACACGGTCAAGCATATATATAAATGGTTAAAACACGCAACCCGGGGGTCTAAAATCCCAAATAGGATACGATCGACGTGCCGTTTTCTCCGACACGACCGGGTGGGTTAAAGTGACGTGTTGAAACTGACGGAATCCAATTAGATCTCCGGATTGGGTTGGGCATTCAAAGGACGGATATAAAAACGGGCAAGTATATATAAAAAGTTAAAACACACAACTCGGGGGTCCAAAATCCCAAATAGGGATCCGATCGACGTGCCGTTTTCTCCGACACGACCGGGTGGGTTAAAGTGGCGTGTAGAAACTGACGGAATCCAATTTGGATCCCCGGATTGGGTTGGGCATTCAAAGGACGATCTAAAAAACACGGCCAAACATATAAAATGGTTAAAACACGCAAACCGGGGGTCTAAAATCCCAAATAGGGATCCGATTGACGTGCCGTTTTCTTTGACCACGACCGGGTGGGTTAAAGTGACGTGTGGGAACTGACGGAATCCAATTTGGATCTCCGGATTGGGTGGGCATTCAAGGACGGATCTAAAAACACCCAAGAAAATGATGGATCTAAAAATAGTATTGTATAAGCTGAGAAATAATCACATGTTTTAAATTTCATTTTTGAAAATAATGTATGTCTTTTATTTATTATTAATGTTTCTCATTTTAATTTGTTTTAATATAGGATCCAGCTCCAGATGATGACGGAGGCAGGGACAGCAGACGGTCCAGCAGATCTATCTTGATTTTTGTATTCATTATTCTATATGATTTTTATTATTGTATTTTATGATTTTATGTTGATTGTGAGTATTTGTTAATTTATGAATATTGTAGCAGGTTTGACATTGTAGCAATGTTGACAAATCATTTTTATTTGCCTATTTTAAAAAAAAAAATGTGTATTTTCCGACGGATTTACCGACGGATAAGTATCTGTCGGAAATGATAAGTTACCGACAAAAAAACACCGTCGGTAATTCCGTCGGAATATACTGACGGATATTTTCCGACGGAAAATGTGTCAATATTTGGGACCGAAATACCGACTTATTTACCGATGGAATTACCATCGGTAAATACTGACGGCTTTTCCGACGGAATTGTCATCCGTCGGAAATTTCTGACCAAGTATTTCCGACGGACTGTTTCCGACGAGCTTTGGACGGAAAGCGGTCGGAATGCGCCTTTTCCGACGGAATACCGTCGGATTTCCGACGGATTCGGTCCGTCGGAAATAGCGCATTTTCTTGTAGTGAATGTTGGAGGTAGGCGAAGCTATCCGTTGCGTCGGACTCCACGAAATACCCTCCTCGCTGCCAGTCAGCGTACTGGTCGGGGAAGCATAGGCGCCAATCCACTCCTCTCGCCTTCCCCCTCATCCTCCTCCCGATCCCCCTGGGCTCGACCTCATCGGACCACACCTGGTGCAGCCCGAGTTTCCTCATGGCGAGCCGTAGGCGGAGCGGCTCGATCTCATTTAGGCAATGGATCCACAAGTCCCGGCCAAAACGAGGTCGGCCACTCTCTACCCACAGCTGGCCATCATCAGCCATGCCCGTGTAGGGCTACCACACAACCTGTACACATGCCTACGTCAGTCACATGTGATATATCATTTAAAATGCATGAAATGATGATGTAGAATACATACTAGGAGGTCCGGGAAGTCCCGGATATCACGGCAGAGAGTGTCCAGCTGTAGCGAGAAGGAGGCCGTCGTCACCACCGACAGCCACCTCCGAGAAAGTGGGAGTGCGTCGGGATGCACCTCGGTTGCCCTCCCCAAGGGGATATAATAGTAGCTCCACACCTGCATACATGCACGCATTGATTAGTTGACTAATAATTTCAAATGAAGGAAATTGAGAAAAGCTTAAAAAAGAAAGCGTATCTTGAGAAGGGGGCGAACCCACCCACCGTCGTCTCACGGCCCATGCCGCTGGAGAGGTCAACTAAGGTGTGGGCCAGGAAGGCCGCACCCCATGCATACTGCCCACCCCTCTCCACGTCCTCCAAGATCTCCAAACACCGGCAGTGGATGTCGTCCCCCTTGGTACGCAGTAACATCTTCCCTGAAAATAATACCAGGAACCTCCTCAGGTCCCTGTCCACTCTCTCCACGTCCTCGGGGTCCTGGCCGTATACTACTCTCGCCAACCCCGCCGCTCGCTGCACGAACTCATGCAGTGACTCCTCGCCTGTCTACCTCACCCCCTGCAGACCCAGGCTCTCCAATAACTCTACTCGGTCGACCATCCTCCGGTCGCCGAGGTCGTCTACCCCCGCTGGCTCCAGCCCTAGCAAGTCCTATGTGAACTCGGTATAGTCCATGTACCACACCCCCGTCACCGCCTCTCCGTCCACCCGGAGGCCGGTAATCCTCGCCACGTCCTCCAAGATGGCACCATGTGCCCCCAGGCAGGAGGAAGGCTCTGCTCATTCTGTCTCAATGCTCCCTCAGTGCCTGTACCAGGGGGCTATGTACGTAGAAGGGCTCGATCTCCAAGATCGGCCCAAACCCCATCACCCGGATCCGCTCCCTCTGGAAATCCGAGAGCCCCTGGTATGTCGCTATCACTAGCGGCCAGTGTATTCTAGGCTTCATGATCCCTTGCACACAAAGAAAATAGTTGTACAAGTCAGCTCAAGTCAAAACACATAAAAAATAACAAAATGAGCTAAAAAATTGGCCCAAAATCTGACTATCGTGCAGCTTCCTGAATCGCGACCAACTCAGTTGTCGCGCTTCAGTTTGAATCGCGACCGCTGAGTCTATCACAATTCATGTTGAACACGCTGGCCTAAGTCGTCGCGATTCAACTCCTTGAACCGCGACGACTAGTATCATCGCGATTCACCCTCTTCCCCTCTCTGGCCCGACGGCCTTCCTCTTCCTATTCCTCCTCAGATCACTGGGGGTAAGTTTAGGGTACCTACCATGTCTCCCCATGGTGGTGCTTCGTGGCCCCTCCTTCCTCTCCGGAGTCATCCTCTAGGTGCGTCGGCCTCCCCTTCCTCCGTCGCCGCCGGCGCATCATCCTCTTCCTCCATTGCCGCCGCCGGCATCTCCTCTCCCAACGCTAGGAGTTCCTCTACCATTATCCTTGCTTGCATGCCTGGGGTCTCCACGACCTCCTCCGGCGCCAGCGATGCCCCTTCTTTCGCCGGAGAACCTTCCCCTCGCCGTGTTTTCGTCACCGCCTTCTTCGTTTCCAGAGTTAGAGGGATAGTAGAGAGAGCTAGAGAGGTGAGAGAGGGAGATGAGAGGGAGTCGGAGATGAGGAAACGAGAGAGTGTGAGAGAAGAGAGTGGTGAAAGGAGGGAACGGTGGGGTTCTAAGCCTTCGGAACAGGTTTAAAACGCAACGGACATAGTCGTCACGATTTCGACGCGGTTATTTAAAACGCGATGTAGACCATCATCGCGATTCAGAAAGCCATCATTTCCCTGGCGCTGAGTTTCAGGCATGCGAATTTTGAATTTTGATGTACAATTGAGATGCAACAAGGTTGATGGTCGCGATTTAGGGTTAAGCGTGACGGTCTGGTTGGTCGCGGATCAAGAAGTTAAGCGTGACGCTTATGTCCGTCGCGATTCAGAAGCCCACCAGAGGGCCAATTTTGAGGAGAAAATCTAAGTTGTTTGTATGATACAGTCACGTATGACAATGCAATTTGGCCATGTAAAGGATGGAATTTATTTCTTATTGATCACTTAATTTTGGCATTTACAAACGGTCACCTGAGGCCAGATTTTCATGAGTTCCTTTACATAAGCCATCCACTCATCTTCTACCTCCTCCACATGTGGGACCGGCCGCCTGAAAGAGCAGACCTTCCACAGCGCTTTGATGGTGTCCGCGTCTTCTCCGTCATTGTTCGTACCAATCTCCCGTCTCTTGATCGACAATAGATGAGACGGCCCCTCGAAGTTGCACCGTGGAAGCCCAAGTTGGGAGAGGCAGCGGTGTGGGTTATCGAGTATGAATTCAGTCACCCTAATTAATCGCAACTCCACACCGAGTGCTAGCCGCGTCCGTATGTCCTTGGTTAGAAGAGGCACCGGAGTACAAGTGAACGCGTTCCTAGGAATGCTTCGGAGATGATCACGCCAATTTGCCCCCGTCTTGAGTTGTGGCACACAATTTGCCACGCGCCCTTCTAAGCCCACCAAACCATCCATATGATGGAGCGGATTCTTGGAGAAGATCCGGGATGAGCTAGTGGCCTCATTATTTACGTCAAACTTAAAGTGCAAGTCAGTCCAACAAGTGAATAATAACATGGAACCGTAGGGAGGCCTACCCAAGCTCGCCGCCGTGAGTCCACTGTAGAGGAAGGCTAGCACCGCCGGTCCCAGTCTCTCTCTCTCCCATATGCCGCACACCGCTTAGTTGTTCCTCTTCAAGTGTGTTGTCTATCGATGGAAAGAGGAGTGCACCCACCAGGCATATGGCAAATCCTTTCATCACTTTCTCCAATCTCTCGTCATCTTCAGCTCTTGGTATCTCCCTCTTGTCCAAGCCGCCAATTTTGCAAGTTGATTCCTTTTCTGGCTTGGATATCTTGGGCCGCCCTTGTATCCATGAAGTTCTCAAGCACCGCCTTGCTTGTAAAGCTCCTCGGCATGATTGCCATCTCGTCCTCGTTACCTCTTCGCATCCGCTTCAAGCCTAATAACAATTCGACTTCTTACAATAGGATAGTGGCTTCGAAGGTCTTAAAGAGGAAGGTGTGGGTTTGAGGATGCCAGAGCTCAACCAAAGCCCCCATGGCTGCCCTGTCGAGGTGAACCTCATGATATATTTTGGCATGCATGGCTACGTTTTGGTATCCCCACCTAGAGAGGATGGATTTCATGTCTACACTTATGAAAGCGGTTAGTTTTTGGAGCCATGGAAGTCTCATATATCTCCTAATGCCCGGAAAGAGGGGATAGTCCTGTTTGGCCGTGATGGTTTAGTGCATGCATGCCATGAAGGCAGGCACATGATGGTTATTCACATAGGTAGGTTCGGCCATGGCATCAGGGGATTGGAAGAAGAGAATAGAAAGAAACGAGAAAGAGAAAGAAAAATTAGAAAAGGATAAGAATAGTTAGAACAAATGAAGAACATGCAAAGAACATGAAGAACACATGCATGAAAACGCATGAACTCACTAGTTTGGCTTGAATAAGCTTGCAAATGTGTCCATCTATCTTCCTCAGCCTTTGAAATCCCTCAACTCTTGGCCTCTTGGATGGGGGTGCTCCAGCATGCTCCATAGCTTCTCTCCTCCTTTCTTCTTCTTCTTCTTGCTTGATGGGGTGAACTTTGATCTTTGGAGAGATTAGAAGGCATGAGAAGAATAGGGGGAGAGTGCTTTTAAACCCCCATGGCCGCAAAAGCCCAGAGGTAAGCCCAAAAGATAGCAAGGAATGCAAAACAGGCAAGAAAATCAAGCCTCGGGTGGAAGGAAGTTCAAAATTGCGACCGACACATACGTCGAGATTCAAGCGCCTCACTCTAACTTCCACTGCGACTGGTAAAGGTAAACCGCGACCACCTAAGTCATCGCGATTCAGGTAAGTGAAATGCGTCCACATAACTTGTCGGGATTTCAAGCAGTATTATTTTGATATTTTTGTCTCATTATTTGTTGCTTGTCAATGCTAATCAATTTTTTAGCACAGGTTTTGGTTATGTGTCTCCCGCCATACATTTCATGACCATCTTCGGCGAATCCTTAATCCGGTATTGTATCATTGAATTGTACTATATTTATACTTTATTAGACCGTATCAAGGACCTTGAGGCTCTGATGAATCTGAAATTTGAGTTCCCCTCCATCGCCAAAAACAGTGATAATTTCAGGATTCCTATGACTTGAGGATAGGTCGTTACGTTTTACAAGAAGGATGATGGATTCTATCCGGTATCTTGACTTCAGCATCATGACAATATTATCCTTGATTATTTTATACTTTTGCTTTGTTTAATCTTTTTCTTTTAGCCCAGTATGCATCATGTAGGACTTTGAGCTCATTTTTGGAAAATCACCCTCGTCCTTAACTGAAGAGAACAGCTTATGCTTAATTCCAATTAACAAGAAATATTCCATTCCGAGTCAAGTACTCAATTCATCTTGTTGATGTTTGAGAACGTCTCTTGAGAAACTCCTTGTTCTGGATTCCTATATCAATTCTTCTATTTTCCCATAGATCCACCTTGGCTGCAACACGTCCACAAGCTAGTAAACGCTCCCCAATGGTCAAACCTGCCGGATTGTGTCCGTAGGTACTTCCTCAACGTTGGAAGTTGATCTTTCTCCCCTTCGTGCCTACATGCACATCCTTTCCCTTCATCCAAACATTGAGTTATCTCTTGAGATTTTCTCCAAGCTGCTGCACTTTGAATTGAGGAACAGCTCCTGGCATATGTTGTTGAGGTGTGTCTCATCACACCTTGGTGTCTACTTTTCAGTCACTCCACTTCATTCCGCTCAATTCATTTCATTTCATTGCTTTCATTTCGTGTCATTACGCTCCATTTCCTTGCAAAGCAGACGACAAGGCGAGGCAGCTGTAGACACGCCATTTTGACAATATATCGAGTACATTTCATGTTATACCAGAATGCCTCAAAGTGGCTCTCTTCAATTAACCTCTTGAGTGATTTTCCTATTTTTCTGGATTTTTCAAGGATTTTAGGAATTTTTCTAGGATTTTCGAAGGGGTCTGTTGTGCATAAGTGATTTGCAACGGACACAGTGGTCGCAGTTTAAGAAGCTTGATCCACGATGGGACAAACCGTCACGTATCACACTCCTTTTCTGGCGCTTACCACGTTTTGAATCGCGTCCACCAAGGTCGTCGTGTTTAAGAGTTTCCATTTTCGAATTATAGCAAATTCTAAAATTATTTTTGGAAAGATTTTCTTGCTAAATAGAATCGCTCCACATGGTCTATCGCGTTTCTAACCTTTTATCATATGAAGATCGATTATCATCAGAAGATCGATTCTATTCAAATATGCGACCACCAATGATGTCGTGATTCAATATTTCCACTTATTAATTTTGAAAAGAATCGATCGATATTGGAAGTGTTTGTAACGCGTTGCTTTATGTCGTCGCAATTCTAAAACCTACTATAATCGATGTTTGGAAAGGCTAATGGGAGCATGTCAATTTTTGGAAACGCGACGCTTTGGTCAGTCGCGATTCACATCAATAGGCGACTACTGTGTCCATCAGGATTCATGAAATTTTCCCCTATAAAAAGACCCCCAAGGCTATTATTTTAGATATAGACCCAGCATTACGGCGAAGCCCTGCCACACTGGAGACTCAACTTCCGAGCTAAGAAGGAGAATCCTCACTTTCAAGTTACTTCAAGCATCCATCCTTCGGAGTTTGGTTCTTCTTCATCTCTAGGCATTGGAGGGAGAGGAGGCTTCTTCCACTTCATCCAAGCGCGACAGCGGGCTCAGTCCACCAACTCTTCTTCTCCCCTTCATTTTCTGATTTAATTCCTTTCTTAATGCATTCATCACATCATTTTTTACACAATCACATCATTCCACCACACCTAACGTTTAGGGGTTTAACACCTCCTCCACAAAGTGTGTTCAAGCCCATGCAAGTGCACATCTTCTTACATTTTCTTGGAATTTGACTCTGCACAACTTAGACTGATTCTCTTTTCACTTTTTTGCTTGTTTTTCTCCATTTTGCAAGGTAACCATCAAGCTAAAGTCTTCTCTGCCAGCCGTCCGGTTGGAGGAGTAGAAGTCACCCACAACTCAAACTCTCGCAATCTTTAAGTGAAGGTAAGTACTCTCTCCGCCTCTCACTCATTCCTTAGGTACCCTCGTGTACCTAGCGTTCACATTTCCTCCTTGTGCACACACACACTCATCCCATTTTCTTCTTCTTTCATACGCATTAAAATCTCTTCTTTTTTTTAATTATTTCTTTGTGGAGTGTTTAAAATGAAAAACACGCTCACAAAGGCGACGTGTCGGGCTGTCGCGATCTGGGTCGCGACATCAAACATGTCACAACTGTAGATGCGATATTTGGCCCATCCCCGCATAGTTCCATGTCCCAATAAGACCTGTTTGACCATTTGTTGACTTGCCTCGGATCCCATGTAAACGGCAGCATCGACTGCCGCTGACTATATGTCGGCGGCAATCACCATAGACGTTGACTATGGTTGGCGGCCAACTATGTGGATGTCTGCATGGCGTTGGCAGCGGCATCGCTTGTCGTCAACCTGGTTTACCTGGTCTGCGCAACTGCCTGAGATTCCAGCCCACTAAGCACCCTCTCCTCACCCATGCACCGCGTGGGGCCGTTCCCAACGGGCAAATGGGCCACCTTGGCACCCCATTGACCTAGTAAAAGTCCTATGTGGCCCCCTCCTATTGGTCTAGCCCTTAACACATGGATTGCCACTTGTACAAATGTGTTTCTTCACACTTGAGCATCCAAGGCCCCTTGGCTGCGCCCCCACTGCCTATATAGGTAGTCCTTAGGCCTGTTGAACCACTCTCTATTTATTCTTGTATTTTGGTGATAATAAAATTTATGATGCACCTTAAATTGAATATTTTGTTTCATCTGTGTCGCATCAATCTCATAGCAAAATGCTGAGTCTCACATTGATGCAATATGGCACACTAAAATGATAAAATCGATGTTTAATCAATATACATCGATTTCAGTTTAAGTGCCAAAATTAATAAGCACTACAACGTTTTGAATAAGCGCTACAACGATTTGTTTTAATTGATTTTTTAAAGCGCTACAACGACTTCGCTATGTGGCTATAACGATTTGTTAAGAAATCGATCTCAGAACGATTCGCTAAGTGGCCATAACGATTTGTTAAGAAATCGATCTTAGAACGATTCTTTTTATAGCCACAACGATTTGCCCTCATATCGATTTCGTTCTCATAACGATTTGATAAGTTTCACATCAATTTGGGTCTCATAACGATTTCATAAGTGATCACATCGATTTGGGTCTCATAACGATTTCATAAGTGATCACATTGATTTCTTCAGGTGATCACAACGATTTCCTTGCATAACGATTTCATAAGTGATCACATCGATTTCTTAAGTGAGACAACGATTTGCTCTCACAATGATTTATTTACAAATGAGCAACGACTCTTCACATAACGATTTCATAAGTCATGCTCATAACGATTTCTTCATGGATTCTGATCAACACAGATTGCCTTTATATTTCAAATATGCTTGGCGCTTAAATGAAAAGTCAAATATCTTTTGACAAAAAGCTACATACATAATCTTGTCATAAAAAGATATGACCTACTATTTTGAGTATGTTAGCAGAAGCACAGTACTATGCATCGTTTATCATAACACTCTTTTATGCTAACACTTTCTTCTATGTGTACAGACCTCGAAGACCATCAAAGTCTGATTAAGACAAATGAAGAGGAGATGAGCAACGGCTAGAACTCCAACGGATCTCTTCAACGGATCCATTCAAGCTGCTCATATAAAAGATGGAGCATTGCTGAAGAACAAAAGAGCCTTCCTGAAAATCCTTCAAGGAGTGTACAACTGTGAGAAGAACCTTCACGCCACAAACACTCAGAGAAAGAGAGAAAAGCTCGAGCCAAAAATCTACAGAAGCTTTCAAAGCAGAAGTCTTCATCGCCTTCAAGCCTTCTTCTCTTCCATTCTCTCTGTGCTCATTGTAATCTTGGGGGGAGTCTGTGACTGTGAGCTAAGTCCTGAGTGTTCATCTTGTAATAGCTCTTAGTCTGATCTTTCTTTTCTAAGAAAGATTTTGTGTAACCTAGCTAGAGGTTAGTGTCTAGCAGAACCTTGTTGGGGTTTGTACCAACAGGAACTAGCTGAGGGTTTAAGTCTAGCAGAACCGCACTGGGGTTTGTTCCAGGAGGTTTACTTCTGAACCTGTAAAGAAGTAGGTTGCTTCTGAGCCTAGAAAAGAAGTGGGCTGCCTTCTTGCCCGGGAAAGAGAAGAAGACCTGGTGGGGTATCCAGGGTGTTGTAGTGTCCTTGAAGGGGACTGTACCTTCGGTTAGTGAAATCCCAAGAGTTTGCTTGGGGACGGACGTAGGACTTCCATGTGGGAAGGGCCGAACCAGGATAAATCTCCTGTGTCCTTTTGTGTGATTGTTCTTTTGCTTCCGCACTGCCACTCTTCATCACACTAACACTAACCAAACTTTTAAGTGTTCACGTTTTGATTTCAGATTTCAGAAAAACCTATTCACCCCCCTCTCTAGGTTACCTTGCTGCCGTACATAAAGGGCCAACAAGGCCTTCTAAGAAGGGGGGGAGAGGCTGGACGAGCTACACCTTACATGCCTTGAGAGAAGAGAGAGAAAGTGCACCAAAGTCTCCACTCTTGTTCCCACTCTTTCTCTCAACTCTTTGAGCATCCAGAAGGCTTCAACAAGTGCTAGAGGAGTCTACTAATGAGCCATCAACCACAGCAACGAGGATCATCTTCCTCTTCTTTCTCTCTTTCCCTACTCTCTCTCCTTTAGTTTTGCATGTTGCACACACACACACACACACCCTAGGCACGTAAGGCACCTTCCTACACACCTAACAAGGGGTTTTCCAAACAAAAAATGGAGGGAAGAATGGTGGTCATAACATTTGGCCACCCCTCTTCTAACCCGCAACCGGTACGGGGCTCTCCTTTTGGGTATTCTTCTTCTATTTAGGACGTTTACCACACTTTCCTCAGTCTAATAGAGTTTCTTTTCATGGTAGGAACAATTTGAAGAAGACCGTGGAGCTTCTCTTCTTTGGCCGGCCGAAGAGGAAGAAGTTGGAACCCCACCATCGTCCGCTACGTGAGGCAGCATCACCGACGTGATCACAATACCCCCTTGGGCACAGGTAAGGCCCTGGCGATCACAACATCTCATTTTCCTTTGCTGGTTTCTTTGTTTTCTCTCTAGTCAACTCAGTCAACCAAGGAGTCAACGAAGTCAACCAATACCCATTCAACACCAACGAGGGAGCGGCAACGTTCGTGAACCTCCGGTGCATCCATCGGCACGGGGGTGTGCGGAAACGGGGCGTCCACAGCTCTTCTTTGGCGAGTGGATCACCGCCACAGTGCTGCCATGGTTTCTGTCTGCACCTAGGTAAACAGCAAGCTTTCTTTCCGTCTACCCAGGTAAGCGTCCAGTTCCTGCCGTTTGTTAGTTTCTTTAAACGTCCATATAGATAGTCGTTTACTTAATGTCAGCGTCAGTTGATCGGGTCGTCTATCTGTTTCTGATGAACTAAGCGACCATTTGCTAGCCGTTTATTTCACAGAAGCTTGTTTTTTGACTATTTTGATCTGTTTTCTTTTCTGTTTGCTTCCTATTTGATTCCTAACGATCCTCAGCCGCGGGGGGTTCCTTTTCCTTCTATGTTCTAGCCTCCTCACACGTTCTAGGATAGCCCCTCCTTGATTCACAACCTTTTATCCTGGGATTCACTCTCGGGTAAATCGGGTTGGCTTCAAGGAGAACTCTGTAAGTCCCTAAATTATGTGGATTCCCTCACAATACGGGACATGAGGACCTTTACCCTCCCATTTAGACTGCCTATTCACCCGGGTTTGAGTAGTTTTGAGAGAACCGGCCTTGTCAAGTCAAGTTAACACACAACTTCAACCTCAACTTCTAAAATTTTGGGGACGTTGTTTGATAACATTGTCTGGTAGAAATTCCTATTTCTCCTAATAATAGTGTAGTTAATCAACTTAACCATCCTAAAATCAGTAGGTTGTGTTGCTAAATGAACTCTTGGTTGAACTCCGTTAACATGTCTAACAATCCGACTTTTGAATATGATGATAACATCCATGCTAATATCCATAATGAATTTATCGGAATGTTTAATTCTAATGTTCAGCCTGAAGAGTCGGTTCAATCATCCTCCTCTCAAGCCGATAGTGAGGAGGTGAGTTTGAGGGTCAACCCCACATATGCTCAAGAAATCCAATGACCCCGAATTCTCCAAACTCATGTCCCGCTATTCGCCCGAGGACGTCATTTCAATGCTCTCCAAGCATACCGTCCAGGAAATGGCCTCTCCTTCCTCTCCATCTCCATCTCCATTTAATGCTTCCTCATCTAGGCACGTTCCTAGACCGGTCACCCCATCTCGGGTCCTCATCTCCACTCCTATTCCTCTCTCACTTCTTTACATACTCCCATTCCAACTCCTCCCTCCGTCTATCCACCTCATGTCCAATCCACACCCCCCACCCAATATGAATCCATCTCTCGGTCGGAGATGGAAGGTCTTATTAGGAGACTCTTAGCGGAGTCTTTGTCCCTCTCCAAGCCTCACTCCCTCCAGAACTATTGCAAGCTCCCCAATGCCTACTTTCCTCCAGGTTTTAAGGCCCCGAAATACCGCAAGTATGATGGGACCACCGACCCCCAATTCCATCTTGCCGGCTTCACTATGGATTCTCATCGGTGGCTATACGATCGGGTCCTCTTAGTTCACCTCCTCCAACAATCGTTGGAAGGGGAGGCTTTGAGGTGGTTTACCTCTTTACCCGCATAAGATCTTATTAACTTTGACATAGTCTTCGAACGCTTCATCTCTTATTTCTCTTACATGGCCACTCAAGTCCCTACACTTGCCGACTTGGTGGCAGAAAAGATGAGGCCGACGAGACTTTGTCACGTTCGCTAACCGATGGAGATCCATGGCTTCAAGGGCCGACCTCCCCATCCCGAGTCCCAAGATAACCATGATAGTCACCAACACCACCCCTTTGCTCCATTCTATATTGATGCTAAGTGAGTCCCCCTCCTTTGCACATCTCTACAATCGAGCTAGGGTGGTCCAAAATCAAGTCAAGGACTCCTCTCTTCCGCCATTCTTTGAAGGGAGCCCAAGGGATGCAAGGCTCCCGCGGTACCTACCACCGAGGGGGTGATCGTTGATGAGTCCATTAATCCTTGTTGTCAGCCGTTGAGGCCTCCTAACCAATCCTCCAATCCTCCTTCCAATCCTCACCAATTACCATCACATCCCTCTATGCCCTATTCAACTCCTCCTCCATCTTCCGGCTATACTCGCCCCGGTCCCAAGAGATCTTACTATCATGTTCTCCCAGAATCCCTCGGGGACATTTTCTTCGCCCTCATGTCATACGATGCTATCCAACTTCCCCCACAAAAGGAAGGTGTCCATCCGAGGGCTGATACCTCAAAGTATTGTCCCTATCATAGGGCCCCTGGTCACGAAATCCACAATTGCTTCACTTTCCGTGACTGAGTGTATGATTTGAATGAGCAAGGTAGGATCAATTGGGACGATGTTAAGATCGTCATTTCCAAGTCTAAGTACACAGGAAGGGACTTGGGTATTGTGCAGAACCCCCTCCCCAACCACCAAAACAACAATTCCTCCTCCAAATCCCAAGAAAGGGTCAACACCATGACACAGCCGGAACCTCGGGTTGTAAGGAGAGGACAGCAATGGGGCGTAGAAGGTTATGGAGAATGGTACCCATGCACTTCTGTAGAGTCCCAGGGACCTTCCACCATTGTAAAGGCACCTAGTAAGGAGAAGGGGCATGAGGCCAAAGAACCAGCCAAGCTAGGGGCACTCAGTCATTGCTCAACTCAACCCATCACCCAAAATGCCAAGCCTTCCAATTCAATTGCCAAGCCATTGCTAATTCAGCTCATTTTGCCACCAGTCTTAAGAGCGGCTTTGCAAACCCCCAATCCTCTCCTGCTAGAACTTGAATATCTAAGACCTATAGGACATGGGGCCATTATTCCTTGGCAATCTGCCAAAACTTTCTTAAGGGTTGTTATTCTCACTCCACAGGAGACCAAACCAATCTCTCTCAGGCTAGTGTGCCATGTTAGCTTCCTTGTCAAACCTGCACCTAACTCATTGCTTGGTCCCCTTCCTCTCATCAAGTCAACACCCTTAACAATCCTTCGAGTCCCTCAATCTCAGTCATGTTTGACTCTTTCAACAAGGAATCGAAGCGATTTGCTTCCCACTGAGTGCCTTGCAATGTGCCCATCATACAAGATCAGGGGCAACCTTTTCATTCAAGTTGGATCCATCTATCTCTTTTTCAAACAAGGCACTTTCAAGGGGCACGTTGACTACTTCATTATATGCTTGGGCTTTGGCTTCAGAGGGCATGCTGTCCTTATATGGTCCGTTGTCTTTTCTTGTACCGATTTTATATCGGGTCGTCTTCAAATAATGGAATCTCCATGAGGGGCAATTCCACTCGGGCTTGGGACTCACCATTTCAGCTCCTCACACTCCTTTCTCGAGGCCAATCCACACTGCTTAGGAGAACCTCGTCCTCGTCTCTATCAAGCTCATCTCCATTCTCTATGCTTGGGGGGACCCCACTTCACTTATTCTTCCTAAGCCTCCTAACTTGGTAAAGTTCACTTCTTTCCAACATTCTCCCTATCACAAGGGGCATTCCTTCTTTCCATGGACCATGTTGTTCATTGTGTGCATCATCTTCCTCCCAACGTTGTACATTCTCCATCCGTACCTTACTCAACTCACCTCTATCGCCATCGAACCCTTTCTTCTCGCCTTCTATCTCACTCTCTTTTTCTCTCACCGTTATCATCCAAGGGGGTTGTGCGAAAAAGGTATATATTGGTTTGCAGGTACCTCATTGAGAGCAATTCTTCGCCTGAGGCCATTCTACTTCGTAAGGCTCATCTTCGACAATATAGAAGGCCTAGGTGAGATCTCTGCCTAGGGGCATTCCGCGGGATGTTCCCACTCATTGTACATGCCATTTTCGAAATTGTTCGATTTACTTTACTTTTCTCAAAATGTTCAAAAAAATCTGACCCGAAAAAAGAAAAACAGTCAATAGATTGGCAACTATCATGCATTTCAAGTCACATGTTAAAGAGTAAGAGGCACTTGAATGAACCAAGGACCTTGATCTAGCAAAGTCATGGAGATCTTTGTCAGGCGTCACAACCAAGCTTTCGGAGAACAAATCAACATTCACACACCACACATCTTAAAATTTGAGTCGTCACTCCAAGACAGTTATTTGTCCCAGGACACAACAAAGGCTACAATCCTCCTCCTTCTTCTACTCGACTGATCAAGACACTCAGCACCCTTAAACTGTTGAGCTTAGCAGTCAAGACAATTTCCCCTAAGGTGAGACTAAGACACCAGAGCACGTGAATAGGGCAGTCCCCTCCCGCAGGCAAAACAAGATAAAGAACAAAGAAAAATCAATCAAAAGAAAAGAAAAGAGTCTGGTCATGACCATGCTTGAAGATAAAATACCTCCATTAAAAGTCAAAATCAAATGCTACATTGCTTGAGTTTTTCCCTAGCCGATTGCGGTAGAGCAATACGGGTGCTCAGCAAAGTAGGGTTGCCAAGTTCTGACCCTGGGGTCCACGAAACACCTCACCTTGAGCCCACTAATCCACACATGGCCACGCTCTCTCATTCAGTTAGCACCTTGCAAAAGTCTAGGGGCAAACAAGTCAAAAATTTGATAGTCTGAAATCACCTGAAGAGGCATGTTGTCAAGACTGACTCAGCTCATCCATTTTAACGGCTTTGTTGATCCTCTCGATAAGTTTATCCCCTTTATTTCTTCCCTTCTCCCTTGAGGATTCCAAACCTGAGGTGTCTGAAGGACAAGTTTCTGTTGAGGATGATTACTCCATTTTCATAATCACACTATATGTTGATTTGTTCACAAGGGGCAATGGTTATTACCATAATCAATTTCTATGTTTCTACTGGACCAATTTCTTGTTACTTCATCAGCCTCATGCTCTTTCACTGCTTAAAGATAGTTACCAGGTGTTGACAGATAAAAAAAAAGAGAAAGAGGGGGCAAATCATTCAAGCACACATTGCACAAATGCCCCAAAATGGCCTTCTAATTGCTATGCTTTATATTTTTTCCAGCCTGATCCGCTGGGCTATTAACGTCCACATAATTTGACGCCTGTGCACTATTGGCGGCAGTATGTGTGGATGCCGACTCTTGTAGACGGCATTCCATTTTGACGTCAGCTGTTCCTTGGCGGCAATCGGTCTGGACGTTAATCGGCCGGAATTTTCAAAACTTTATTGTTCAATATAGCCATTATTTCTTATCTTGTGCTTCGAGTTGTTTTGCAGATATTTAAGCACAAGTGGCGCTTCAACTTTAGAACACTCATGCGACTGTGAGTGTCGCACAGATATGTCTAACATAGGACTTCACCAGAGGCGAATAACTTGACGACCGTGAACCCCGAGTTCCCCTTTACCAAAAACCATGACGGGTTTGCGATCTCCCAGTTATTTGTTAACCTTAGAATTTTCCTCTGGTTCTAACTTGCATTTTAGATAGGAAACCCACAGCAGCATGCATTTAGGATTTCACTGCTAACTGCTTTCTTGCTAACTCAAAAAAAAAAAAATGGAGATTTTCCTCAAATTGCTCTGTGGCTTCCCAGCTCAAGTGGCTTACCAGGTCAACACATCTTTCTTGAATATCTAAACCGATTTCGGGTCTTTGTTGCCCCCCTTCTCCACTTGTCCCGTCGTGCATATCACAAGTAGTCAAGCAGCCTTGTTGAGTTCATTTGAACCTTCGCCAGTCATGAGCTTAATTCAGGACTTCAGGCTTTCCAAACATTGATTCCAGTTAGAATCTTTTGATAGTCCTTTGAGAGATCAACCAATCCTTGTCTCCACAACCCCCTAACTCTAGACAGACATCCTTATTAGGTTAGCGAGCCCAGACGGACTCCGATTATGAGACTCCCTCGATTCAACCGTCATATTACAACTCCTTTAACTCAGACACACCAAAAACTAGTCAAAGTCCAACACGGAACGCAAGGAACCCTAACATTGGGTTGCAGTTGTAGTTACACGGGTAGATCACCCTCCCTTCTATCCTCATTTGTCTCTCAGACGATTCGTCATTCATTTCTAGCCTAAATCTTTCATATGGCTTGCTAGAATTCCTATCCTCGGAGATGGCTCTTCCATTAAATCTCCACATCCTTTCTTTACCGAGACACCAACCTTTCAGTCCACTCTACTCCCTTGCAAGACCGGATGTCTCGGAGGAGCATTAAAGAAGAGCTGTGGACGCCCCGTTCCGCGCACCCCGATGCCGATGGATGCTACGGAGGTTCACGAACGTTGCCGCTCCCTCGTTGGCGTTGAATGGGTACTGGTTGACTTCGTTGACTCCTTCGTTGACTGAGTTGACTAGGGAGAAAACAAAGAAACCAGCAAAGGAAAAGGAGATGTTGTGATCGCCAGGGCCTTACCTGTGCCCAAGGGGGTGTTGTGATCACGTCGGTGATGCTGCCTCACGTAGCGGATGACGGTGGGGTTCCAACCTCTTCCTCTTCGGCCGGCCAAAGAAGAGAAGCTCCACGGTCTTCTTCGAAGTGTTCCTGCCACGAAAAGAAACTTTATTAGACTGAGGAAAGTGTGGTAAACGTCCTAAACAGAAGAAGAATACCCAAAAAGAGAGCCCCGTACCGGTTGCGGGCTTGAGAAGAGGGGTGGCCAAATGTTATGACCACCCTTCTTCCCTCCGTTTTTGGTTTGGAAAACCCCTTCTTAGGTGTGTAGGAAGGTGCCCTACGTGCCTAGGTTGTGTGGGTGTGTTTGTGGAACATGCAAAACTAAAGGAGAGAGAGTAGGGAAAGAGAGAAAGAAGAGGGAGATGATCCTCGTTGTTGTGGTTGATGGCTCATTAGTAGACTCCTGCAGCACTTGTTGAAGCCTTCTGGATGCTCAAAGAGATGAGAGAAAGAGTGGGAACAAGAGTGGAGACTTTGGTGCACTTTCTCTCTCTTCTCTCAAGGCATGTAAGGTGTAGCTCGTCCAGCCTCTCCCCCCCCCCCCCTCTCCTTAGAAGGCCTAAGGACTACCTATATAGCAGTGGGGGCACAGCCAAGGGGCCTTGGATGCTCAAGTGTGAAGAAACACACTTGTACAAGTGGCAATCCATGTGTTAAGGGCTAGACCAATAGGAGGGGGCCACATAGGACTTTTACTAGGTAAATGGGGTGCCAAGGTGGCCCATTTTCCCGTTGGGAACGGCCCCACGCTGCATGGGTGAGGAGAGGGTGCTTAGTGGGCTGGAATCTCAGGCAGTTGCATAGACCAGGTAAACCAGGTTGACGGCAAGTGATGCCGCCTCCAACTCCATGCAGACGTCCACATAGTTGGCCGCCAACCATAGTCAACGTCTATGGGGATTGCCGCCAACATGTAGTCAGCGGCAGTCGATGCTGTCGTTTACATAGGATCCGAGGCAAGTCAACAAATGGTCAAACGGGTCTTATTGGGCCATAGAACTACACGGGGATGGCCAAATCTCGCGTCTACATCGACTACAGACATACACACCCGAGAGCACCTTCCCCAAGTCATACACCCCAAATCACCAAGGGAGGGGGGCATGTAGTACGATGTAAACTTGTAAATAAGGCTCAAACCACCCTCATACACACCCATGGATGCTAAGGAAATGCATCTACACTCAAAAACCTCACATGCAATCATGAAGAAGCACTCAACCCAACCCCCATATCAAACACCATCAAACCAAACAAACAATCCACAGACCTAGCATGCTTCTAATGGCTTGGAGAAAGGGTTTAGAGGTCCTAGCATGGTAGAAATAGGGGGAAGACAAGGGTCCCTACCTCAAAATGAAGAGCCACCCCGTTGGGGTCTTCTCGTGTGCATGGTCACCTCCTCCTCACTCCATGCTCCACGGAGACACCGTCCACGAGCCCCGAACATCCTCCTACACGTCGGAGAAGAGGATCACCACCATGAGGAGAAAGCCATGCCGAGCTGAAGAGAAGAAGCACCACCACAAGGGTCAACACACCTCACCACAAGGCCCTCAAAACTTTCACACTACCACACCTCACAAGCTCCCCTACAAAGGAAATCACGCAGAGGGGTCGGAGGAGGAGAAGAATCGCCGGAGGAGAGGGAGAAGCAAACTATTTTGAGGCCTGAGCACTTTTATGCCTCGGAGTTGAGAACGTTACACATTACTTGTCGCGTTCACTTACTGAACGCGACGGCTAACCTATCGCGATCTCAAGGTCCTGGTCAGACCTGACTAACGGAACCGCCACATGTCATCCTCACAGACCTGACACCATGAACATGACACCTAACATGTCGCCTTCATTGTAGTACCCTAGAAAATTCATTAAATAGATAATATAGATAATTTGAAATTTTATCAATTAATAAATTCAAACTAGTTAAAAAGGTACGCATCAATATCGCATGCATAAAAACCCATATAAAAATTTCGTAGAATTAGTAATTACACCTTAAATAATATTCTTTAATGACCTATCAAAAAAATTAGACAATGAAAAATCATTTGGACTAAGTTTAAGAATTTATGCGACTTATTATCGTAATTAAGGAATAAGTCAGAAAACCCATTATCCCTTGTACCAAAGTGATTATAAATCAAATAAACACAACAGGTAGACTTTAAATAATGAGTATTGATAGCCCACTATGAGAATTAGACCAATGGACAATTTAGGCCATGAATAAAATTTTCTAATAAAAAGATAATTAAAAACTCATTAAGTAAATTAAGTAATGGGTTTCCCTAAATGGTCCATACATGAATTAATGGGCCAAAAAGCCAAGAGCCCATCCTTGAATGGGAGATAATTAAGCTAAACTCCTACCTAAATTATTAATAAATAGACAAGGGTAAAGATATGACTATTTTAACTCTTACTTATCTTAAAAGAATCCTAACCCTAGTCTAACTTAATAGTAATGAAATAGGACTCTATCCTAATCTAAAAAGGGGATTTACATAAAAGACAATTGGTTAAATATAGGAGACTCATATTAAATAGGGAAATTCGTAGCTATATTATCTCTTAATTAAAAAGGATAATTAAGGCATTAATATGACTCATATATATCTTAAAAAGAGTCATCATCCCATCCTAACCCCTTAGCCACGAAATTAGACCTCTCATCAATCCTATTAGGTAGATAAATGCTAGGAAATATAGAGATAAATGTGAAAATTAAGAGTTTGAAGAGAAGGAAGAGTTTTAAGTCATTAGGACTCCTAAACTAGCTAATACACCTCTATTTCGTTTCTACCAGCCCCATTATGTTGCTGGAGCTCTGGAGAACGAAGAGAGGAGGCTGAGGACGAGGAGCAAGGAGAAGAAGGGCTTGGAGCAAGGAGGATCTCACCTTCTACCTCGTCTTAAACCCTAGGAGTTTTTACAGCGCAAAAAGGTAGACAATCTCTCAAGCACAATCACATAACTTCGGCCATAGGTAGCCATACATCTATCTTCGAAAGCCCCATGATTTTCCTAATTTTCATGTCTCCATGAAAGAGTATTAAATGTTCTAAACTCTGGCCTTACCATGCACCCGAACCTTCATTATTGCTTTCAATCCATGCATGTACTTGATCCCATGCCATGAAAATATTCTCATAAATACTACATGCTGTTAGCTTTTAAATGCCCATATTTTCCCCAATTTCCATCATGTATCCTTTGCTAATTAAATCATTTTTCATGACAGTGCATGTTTTAGGTCACTAAAATGTAACCTAATTAAAGCATACACAAACCTTATCTATTTTCAAATTGCTCATGCCTGTTGATAGATCTACAAGTATACTTTCATTTAAAACTAGTTTCATAATTTTTGGATCATCGTGCAATTTTATATCGATTTTAGAAGTGTACTGTATGATGTAGGGAG
This sequence comes from Colocasia esculenta, assembly GCA_014218235.1. Lineage (NCBI taxonomy): Eukaryota > Viridiplantae > Streptophyta > Magnoliopsida > Alismatales > Araceae > Colocasia > Colocasia esculenta. Next base: position 162,732,954 of record CM024757.1, read on the forward strand.
GGAAAGACCAAACCCAAAAAGGGCAAATCCCCTTTTCTGGGTCGGGCCGCTCCTCTGAAATCGCAACGGCCCGACCCGTCGTGATATCAGAGCAGTCGCGACCAGCCGGTCCGTCGCGTTATAAACGCGACGGCCCGCGCCTTCGAGATTTTCTCTAGAACCGCACCAGGCCGGCCGGTTCATCTGTCGCGCCCGGACCGCCCGTCGCGTACCCCCGTCGCGTTTTCCAGATTGCGGCCAGAACATAAATTACTCTTATGCCCTTGTTCTAGATGCCATTTAACCCTTGTTTAAGCTAAATCATGCACTAATGTGATTGGTATTAATCTAAACATTATTATTGGTAATATTTACATAAATTCAATTAATTAAAAGTCATGTGCACGATTATTCACGTTCTCATGATTTCTTTACACTTACACGCACTAAAACTTAATATTTGCCATTTGACCTTATTAAATTACTTAATAATATATCTGGTAATTAAGTGTAATTATTCACTTAAATTCCCTATTATTTTATTGACACTTGTCTTCATTTTATTCGCGTGCTTTGTACACCGTTATCGCGTCCCTGTGTCATCGAGCACTCGAGGCAATACGGACAACGTTTTGTTACACACTTTTCTTGGCTTGGACCACCTCTCCGTTGGGAATACTCCTGACTGGACCAGGGACACTTTGTCAAGGCCTCCGTAAGTCTTCTTGGCTTTGGCGCACGTCCATTGCCGACGAACTGGTTGTACCCTTAAAACCCGTTACACCCTTAGGGATCGACACGATCCAAATGGCCTTTGTGTGTTTTCTCTTACCTTGGGTTCATGCCGGACCACCTGGCTTGTGTTTATAACACGGCTAGTGGGCGGTTGTGACTTCTACCAGACTGCTAGCACACGACCTAGTGCTGTGCAACTGTTACTATCACGTGTTTATTGTTGTTTTACGAATATGCCCCTGTCTCATCTACAATCTCTTTACTCTCATCTGTTCACTTTCTCTCTACACTCTCATCTATTTCTTCTATTACTCTATTTGGCCATACAATTGATTGTCTAAAAACAAACATAACTATGCCAGTGCTATACGGCCCGATCTGGTCCTGGGGAGAGCACTCGAGAGTGGCATTTCCTCGCGAGGGTAACATGATCAAGGTGTGTACGGCATGCACTCAGCGCCATTTAAAACAATCACAATTTAATCTATGACAATCAATATATCAATCACTATACTATCATTCTCTGGGTTGACAAGATGCTCGACCAAATGTGCTATCCCTACAAGTGCACTTTTGTGCAACTATATACACTATTTCGTTACATGGCCAATTTGTTATCATACTAGTTTTGCAATATTCTATTGGAAGTTTTATCGTTATCTAGCTATCATGTGCTATTACTCTCTTGGCTATACTTGATTGTTCTCATTAGTTATCCCGCTCTACAAGACATTAATCACTTAAAGTATGCCTGTTTACATGAGATATTAAGTCCTACTGAGCGTTATCGCTCACCCTACACTATTTGTTATATGTGTTTTAGGTAAGTCGGATGATGACCTTACACACACCAACGGAATAGACCGGAGTGATGAGCGCCTGGAGTCATAGCGATGGAATGACCTTAGTATCATAGATATTAGTTAGATAATTGCTTAGCTATCCTTTTCAATGTAATGATGTTATTGAGCCCTATGATTTGGCTCAGAATTAGTGGTTGTAATAGTTTATGTGATTTATCAATAAAATGAAGAGTTTATTGCAATTATAGTTCATTAGCTACTCTGATATTTGTGATTGTATGCGCAATTTACGTTACCATAAACTTTGCTCACATCCCCCGATTTATACTGCTGCTAAATTGGAGGGGCGTGACATTCATCTTGTCAATGGTTGACACTTGTCCAACTGCCCAGACAACAAGACGAGAAAACTGCATGATGTGGTCAGTGGCTGAATGCGACGACATGCTTGTCACGTTCCTAACCAGAACGTGATGGCCATCCTGTCGCCTTCAGAAGGCGACGTCCCGATACGTCGCTACTTCATCAGAAGGTGGCTGACTAATGAAAGGAGGATGTTACAGTTGATAATGAAAGCAACGATCGTTTTATAATTGTATTTTGTCTTATATAAAATATTTTTATACATTAGTTTATAATTGAACATTTTTTTTCTTAATCAAATAATTTTTTTATTGTTGGAGAGGATGACCTAGATGACTACTCCTTCCCTCCAGAGTGATGATGCCGCTCCTATTTCAGCTGAGGATCACTACAAGAAAAGGTGCGAATAGCGACCGACACTATCGGTCGCAATTCAGTCGCAATAGAGTACTGCGACCGTTCTGCAACCGACTAGCGACGGAACATTTCGGTCGCTATTATCTGGTCGCTATTAAGCGACCAAAATTTATCGGTCGCTGCTTCGGTCTCTATTAGCGACCAATTAACAATGGTCGCAATATCGGTCGCCATTAGCGACCGAAGTAGTCAGTCGCAGATCAGTCGCTATTAGCGACAGATATGTTGGTCGCAATATCGGTCTCTAACAATGACCGATTATTTCGGTCGCTATATCGGTCTTCAATCAGAGACCGATATAGCGACCACATTAATGTCGTCGCTATGTTAATAGCGACAGAATAAAATCGGTCGCTATTTTTTATAATTTTTTTATATAAATTTAACATAAATGACAATAAATCACCTGATAATAACAATAAAATAAAACTACAATAAATCAACTACACAGATCACAATCTCATCACATAAACCATCATACATCCATAATAAAATTACAACACATCCACACAACTAATATGAAATCACAAATCCTCTGCATATGTGTCATCCTAGTCTCGTGTCGCCCAACATCTCACAACGGATGATCATGTATATCATTTATAAAAAAATTAAAATCAAATACTTAATAAATAAATTAAATTTTCTTTAAAATTGAAAGCAAGATGTTTTTCATTTAACTGAATTAGACGAATGACAGTTTTGAACGTTTTGCTCAAATCGGGAGTCCAATTTGGACTCCGTCAGTTTCTACAAGTCACTCTCACATTCCCGGTAGTGTAGGAGTCATTGACAAATTAATCGGACCTATATTTTTAATTTTGACCCTCTTAAACCCATGTTTATTGACTTTACAGTAAGTTCTTTTAGGAAATGTAAATTTGAGTATCAAGCTCAAACTTGGAGTCCAATTGAACTCCGTTAGTTTCTACGGGTTACTTTCACCCCCTAAGTCGTGTTGGAACAATCGATAAACTGATTGGACCTCTCTTTTCAATTTTGGACCTTCAAACCCAAGTTCATAGTTTTTCAACAAAACTAGTTAATAAAATGAAAAATTGATTGCCCAGTTCATATCGGGAGTCCAATTTGGACTCCGTCAGTTTCTACAAGTCACTCTCACCTTCCTGGTCATGTATGAGTCATTGACAAATTAATCGGACCTATATTTTTAATTTTGACCCTCTTAAACCTATGTTTATTGACTTTAAAGTAAGTTCTTTTAGGAATGTAATTTGGGCATCGAGCTCAAACTTGGAGTCCAATTTGAACTCCGTCAGTTTCTACGGGTTACTTTCACCCCCCAAGTCGTGTTGGAACAATCAATAGACTGATTGGACCTCTCTTTTCAATTTTGGACCCTCAAACCCAAGTTCATAGTTTGTAAACAAACTAGTTAATAAAATGAAAATTTTACCCTCCTCAACCCAAGGTCTTACATTCTACATGATGATATTTAGAATTGAGAAATAAAAAATCAATCAAATAAAATACGTACAGGAGGTTGCTATGCAAGAGGTGCTCTATCTCCAAGAATCCTCAATTGTGCGAGTATTTGGGAGACAGTCTGAGAGACAATAGTTGAGATATTCTGAGAGACGGTCTCATTAACGATCTCTCTAAATTGAGCCGGAGTCATGGTCGGGGCGGCACTAGAAGAACCACCTGGGGCTGCTGGTGTGGTAAATGGAGAGGTTGCATGTGAGACGGAGCTCGAGCATGATGATATCACCCTGGCCGTGCCCAAGCTATGTGCAAAACCATAAACATGGCATTTCTTGGGTGCCCCAGATACTGCAACCCTAATGTCAGGATCCAACTCCGGACGCTGACTGTCATCCTCGTACCTCTCATCCATTCCTCTACTATATGACTCCTGCAAAAAAAAAACAAAACAAAACAAAATTATTCTACATTTTACTTTTAAATGAAAACTATTGGTGTATACACTTACCGCTACCTCCCAAGCTTTCTCACTAATGTAATCATTCGTCCCTTTCTTCTTATGAGTTTCATTGAATAGTTCTTGAAATTGAGGTGGCCGCTTGAGCTGTACTTCCTGTTTTCAAATAAATCACAGTTTATTATTAGATTAAAAAGTTTCACAAATGTAGAAGTGTACTTACCAATCGCGCTTTATGCGTTGCAAAAGAGACAGAGCCACTCGTGTGTACATTTGCTTCAAGATACGCAGCTCTATTTTGCTTTGCTTTGGCAGAATTTTCATTCCATTTCTCCGCTCCCCAAATATCGCACCTCAATCCAATACTCCTTTCTCATCCACACAGGCCCATGCTCATTCCATTGGTTCTTATCTGTGCTTGCACATACTCTTTCTGCATTTCTTCGAACATTGTACATAAGATGTTTGAAATTTGCTCTTACGTGGTTGTCCATGAAGATCTAGCACATAACCCATCTGAATGCTCTGTGAATCGATGATTCCTCTGCATATTAACAAAAAAATGAATTATATACTACATGATAATGAGTTAGATATACACGTTCTCATCATTCAAAATGAGAACGTGCACATCAATCGATGAGAACGTGCACATCAATCTCAAAGTCTTGAACGGGTAGGTTGATTGACACGGCCTTAACACGCTCTCCTAAGATGCGTGCAATGTTAGGTTGCACCCACGCATCTCAGCTAACATACAACACCCAACTAATTAAATATTGACAAGATAATAACACATTCTAAAAACACAAAATAGATATTCTAAAACTCTATACATATCATCAAGCACATAAAATAAGTAAGATTGACTTTGTACTGATGACCATTCAACAATAAAACTAAAAAACATATTCAACAACAAAGCTAGAAATGAAATTTACAAAAGCACCATAACATGTGAAATTGGCAATACATGTAGACGATGAAAACATAGATTTTGTTTTAACATCCAACATATTCATAAGAGCAATCAATGGCATGGCATAACATGCATGATGGAGAGCATTTGGCTAAGGATGTTCGCTGAAATTAAACAGAGGAGGTGAGGACTTTGGGGATTCACATATACATTTCATAATACCACTGGAATTTCCCATTTTCATGTCTAATATTTGGAGCTGTGGAGAATAAACTATATTTAAACCGACAGGCACAGATGATCTCCACATATTATCTTTTATTCTGCTAATATGACCCATTAGGCCTTTCTTGCATACACATTTCTTGTAATAATAAGATAGACGCATCAACCTTCCATGCAGGAGAATGGCTATGCTATATGGCCACTGAATAGAAGGAACTTCAACATAATATACGCAAGTCTAGAGGTTCCCTATTGTGCAGAATACAACCACTTCAGCAGACTGAGAAACATGTCAGTTAGAAGAGAGCAAGATGAGAAAGGAAATTGTTATTCTTACTGAATAAAAAAAATATTTCTAAGTTAACCATGCTCAAAGAAAACAAATCAATGTCATTCAAACCTCGTATAATACATTTGCACAGGATTTTTTATAAAATGAAAAAAACAAGGACATGAAAATTGAAGATCCATGAACTCCGATGAATGGCACCTGTGCTAGTCCACCCCTGCGGGTTACTTCTTTGTACAATGCATACAAATTCAAGGCTTCCTCTCTGGTATAACCTCTGCCAAATGTAAAATCACGATTGCAGTTTAGTGGGAGGCACAGAAAAGAACCAGAGTCTTTCATGACTCCAAATGCATTCAGTTAGAAGAGCACAACAGAGGGATGGGGGGGCGGGGAGCTGGGCAGGGGGAGGGGGCGCGGGGGAGCTGGGAGGGGGAGGGGCAGTGGTGGCTGGGTGGGGGGTTCATGGTCTAGAGGAGGAGGGGGCTGGAGTTGGGGTTGGGAGGGGGGGGGGAGCACAACCGAGGGATGGAGGGGTGGGGGAGCTAGGTAGGGGGAGGGGCGGTGGTGGCTGGGTGGGGGGGTTCATGGTCGGGAGGGGAAGGGGGCTGGAGTTGGGGTTGGGAGGGGGGGGGGAGCACAACCGAGGGATGGGAGGGGTGGGGGAGCTAGGTAGGGGGAGGGGCGGTGGTGGCTGGGTGGGGGGGTTCATGGTCTAGAGGAGGAGGGGGCTGGAGTTGGGGCTGGGAAGGGGGGGAGCTGGGAGCTGGGTAGGGGCGGCGGGGGAGCTGGGTAGGGGCGGCGGGGGAGCTGGGTAGGGGCGGCGGGGGAGCTGGGTAGGGGGAGGGGCAGTGGTGGCTGGGTGGGGGGGTTCATGGTCGGAGGGGAAGGGGGCTGGAGTTGGGGTTGGGAGGGGGGGGGGGGAAGTTGGTCGCGGGGGGTGGCGACAGCAGCATCAGAGAGGGGGAAAGACGGAGGGGAAAGAGTTGGTTGCGGAGGGGGGGGGGGGGAAGTTGGTCGTGGGGTAAAAGCAGGGCATCAGCGACCAATTTACGACCGAAATTAAATCGATCGCAAAATCGGTCTCAAACATGCGACTGATTATATCGGTCGCTATTTGGTTGCTATTTGGGACCGTTTTGCAAACGACATATTCGGTCGCAAATTCGGTCGCTATTCACGCTTTATCTTGTAGTGGATGCATTCATAGCTGTCATGGGACGAGATAGGCTTGGCCATGTTCGTTGCACGGGTAAAGCTGAGACGTTCCGCACTTGGTACGGGAGGGAGAGGGATCAAACTCCTCAGGGGGCTACAACACTCAGGTGGTAGCAGCAGTTGTAGGATCAAACAAAAAGATGGAAGAGATGTGTGCAGAGAGAGCAGGGATCGCCAGGAGCTAGAGGATATGCGCAGTCAGATGTCAGAGATGCGAGCCTTCATGCAGCGATCGACTGGTCAGCCATCATCACATGTGCCTCCTCCAGCTCTTAGAGAGCGACAACATAAACTTATGTTGACGGCTGATGAAGTAGTCTACATAAACGTATGTAGACGGCTTGCCAAGCCGTCTACATAAGTTTATCTAGACGGCTATCTCACCGTCTAATTAAGTTTTGTAGACGGATGTTTTAGCCATATATATGAATATATATAGACGGCTAATAAGCTGTCTACATAAGTTTCGTTGACGGCTTATTGAAGCTGTCTACGTATGTTACATAGATAGCTGATAGCCGTGTACATTTACTATTCTTTAGTAGATGGCTTCATATAACCCTCTCTACATAAGTTTTGTAGATAGAATTTTTGTTGACGTGGTTTAATTTGACGGCTCCTTAATTAGTCGTCTATAAAAATATTTGTAGCAGATATTTGTTGTTTTGTAGACGGTTACATATCCTCTTCCGCAAGTAGTGTACTATAAATCTGATGTCCAAAAAAAGAATATTAAAATCCAATTTTCCTCGAAATATGGACAGAGTGGCGGTCAGAATTTGAAGGGATCACAGCTCAGAAGTCATCAGAGTCTTAACAATTTAGTCGACGGATGAGGTTGATCACAGCAACAGAACGGAAGCTAGCGGAAGGGATAGGGAACGAGGCCGGCCAACTCAAGCCACAGAGATTGTTATATATTTTAACGGGTTAATTAAGCCATTTTTGTATTCCCAGTATCACCTCCCTCCTAATCCTTCCTATTCTAAGATAATCCACCATGCTAATCACTCTCTAACTAACTAATTAATAAGGACCAGATTGAGTCCCTAGCATAGACATTAGTTTAAGTGGATCCAATATCCCATGTCACTCATTTCATAAATTATGTATTTAATAGCCAACAAATTTCAATAATTAGTTCAAAGGTTATAGTAAGTAATTTTAGGAATAACATAATACAAGACTTAATAGGTCCAAATGTGCTCATAATTAGAAGGAACATAATTAATGAAGAATAATAAGTGAAAGAGTAAGAACTTAAGGTTTAATAGCTTAAGGCTATTGGGTCGTAATTGAGAGCCGATTTATAAAGTAAGTGAGAGTCAATTCTGACTACACCCAAGAGTCGATTTATTATAAAAGTCGATTCTTACTAGTGAGAGAGTTACACTGAAGTCGATTCTATTAACTCACCAAGACTCGATTCTTGACTTATTAATAGTGAGAGAGTCAAATGTGTCACGACCACAGACATACACACCCGAGAGCACCTTCCCCAAACCATACACCCCAAATCTAGAATACACCAAGGGAGGGGGCATGTAGTACGATGTAAACATGTAAATAAGGCTCAAACCACCCTCATACACACCCATGCATGCCAAGGAAATGCATCTACACTCAAAAACCTCACATGCAATCATGAAGGATCACTCAAACCCAACCCCCATATCAAACACCATCAAACCAAATAAACAATCCATAGACCTAGCATGCTTCTAATGGCTTGGAGAAGTGGGTTTGGAGGTCCTAGCATGGTAGAACTAGGGGGAAGACAAGGGTCCCTACCTCAAAATGAAGAGACAACCAATTGGGGTCTTCTCGTGTGCATGGCCACCTCCTCCTCGCTCCAAGCTCCACGGAGAAACCGTCCATGAGTCACGAAAGTCCTCCTACACGTCGGAGAAGAGGATCACCACCACAAGAAGAAAGCCATGCCGAGGAAGAACGTCGAGCCGAAGAGAAGAAGCACCACCACAAATGGGTCAACACACCTCACCACATGGCCCTCAAAACTTCACACTACCACACCTCACAAGCTCCCCCACAGGGAAAAACACGCAGAGGGGTCGGATGAGGAGAAGAATCGCCAGAGGAGAGGGAGAAGCTGACTGCCTCGGAGTTGAGAACATGACACATTACCTGTCGCGTTCTTACTGAACACGACGGCTAACTTGTCACGATCCAAGGTCCTAGTCAACCTGACTAACGGAACTGCCATGTGTCATCCTCGCAGACCTGACACTATGAACCCAACACCAGACATGTCGCATTCATCTTGTCAGTGGTTGACACTTGTCTCAACTGTCCAGACAACAAGACGACAAAACTGCATGATGTGGTCAGAGGGCTGAACGTGCCGACATGTCTGTCGCGTTCCTAACCAGAATGCGACGGCCATCCCGTCGCCTTCAGAAGGTGGCGTCCCAATACGTCGCAACCTTCATCAGAAGGTGGCTGACCAATGAAAGGAGGATGTTACAGTTGATGATGAAAGCAACGATCGTTTTGTAAGTGTATTTTGTCTTATATAAAATATTTTTAATACCTTAGTTTATAATTGAACATTTTTTTTGTTAATCAAATAAATTTTTATTGTAGGAGAGGATGACCTAGATGATAACTCCTTCCCTCCAAAGTGATGATGCCATTCCTGTTTCAGCTGAGGATGCCTTCATAACTGTCATGGGACGAGATAGGCTTGGCCGTGTTCGTTGCGCGGGTAAAGCTGAGACACTCCGCACTTGATACGAGAGGGGAGAGGGATCAAGCTCCTCAGGTGGCTACCATGTACACTCAAGTGTAGCAGCAATTGTAGGATCAAAACAAAAAGATGGAGGAGATGTGTGCAAAGAGGAGCAGGGATCGCCAGGAGCTAGATGATATGCGCAGTTAGATGTCAGAGATGCGAGCCTTCAAGCAGCGATTGACTGGTCAGCCATCATCACATGTGCCTCCTCCAGCGCTTCAAGAGCCGACAACATAAACTTATGTAGACGGCTGATGAAGTAGTCTACATAAACGTATGTAGACGGCTTGGTTAGCCGTCTACGTAAGTTTATCTAGACGGCTATCTCACCGTCTAATTAAGTTTTGTAGACGGATGTTTTAGCCATATATATGAATATATATAGACGGCTAATAAGCCGTCTACATAAGTTTCGTTGACGGCTGTCTACGTATGTACATAGACAGCTGATAGCCGTGTACATTTACTATACTTTAGTAGATGGCTTCATATAACCCTCTACATAAGTTTTGTAGATAGAATTTTTGTTGACGGTGGTTTAATTAAACGGCTCCTTAGTCATCTAAAAAAATATTTGTAAAAAAATTGTGTTGTTTTGTAGAAGGCTACATATCCTCTTCCGCAAGTAGTGTACTATAAATCTGATGTCCAAAACAAAATATTAAAATCTATTTTTCCTCGAAATATGGACAGAGTGGCGGTCAGAATTTGAAGGGATCACAGCTCAGAAGTCATCAGAGCTTTAACAAGTTAGTCGACGGATGAGGTTGATCACAGCAACAGAACGGAAGCTAGCGGAAGGGATAGGGAAGGAGGCCGGCCAGCTCAAGCCATGCACAGAGATTGTTATATATTTTAGCGGGTTAATTAAGCCCATTTTGGTATTCCCAGTATCACCTCCCTCCTAATCCTTCCTATTCTAAGATAATCCACCATGCTAATCCTCTGGAAGTGTACTAAATAAACAAGCCGCTTAAAGTAGCCGATAACACAACCCCCATAATTAGCGAACTGTGCCGTTTTACTCACCAGGCCATGGAGGGGTATATATGAAGGCCCTCCCAAGTCCCAACCTTTCATTCATAGATACCATACGCGTTCTCTCTCCATCCCTCTCTCATATACACGCTCGATTGGCCTCTATTCCATCCCGTCTTCTTCGTCAAGCTGTGAGGTGAGGGTGGTGCAGTAGCGGGAGATCTACCAAACACGCGCACGTACGTAACAAGATCAGGAAACCAAGGCCTCGGAGGGGACTCACTGCAGTGCTGCAAACATTTGTTCATATGGCCGGCGGAGTTGTCGTCAATGCTGCAGGAGGCCGGGAGTACCCAGGCAATCTCACCGGCTTCGTTCTGCTGACCTGCCTGGTCGCGGCCACAGGCGGACTCATCTTCGGCTATGACATCGGGATCTCCGGCGGAGTCACATCCATGGACTCCTTCCTGAGCAAGTTCTTCCCGTCGGTGTACGCGAAGGAGAAGGAAGCGGCCACCACCAACCAGTACTGCAAGTTCAACAGCCAGCTGCTGACGCTGTTCACGTCGTCGCTCTACCTGGCGGCGCTGGTGGCGTCCTTCTTCGCGGCCACCGTCACCCGGGTCTTCGGCCGAAAGTGGTCCATGCTCTTTGGGGGCGTAACATTTCTTGCCGGCTCAGCCATCAACGGGGTGGCCGAGAACGTCGACATGCTCATCGTCGGCCGCATCCTTCTGGGCGTTGGCGTTGGCTTTGCCAATCAGGTGAGCTAATTAGCTAGCGTTAATTAACACAGAGACTTAAATGGTCGACAGTCGTCCTTTCATGCATCGTCCTTCCATGTTCTCACCCGGACGTACATGCACGGTGCAGTCGGTGCCGGTGTACCTGTCGGAGATGGCGCCGGCGAGGTACCGGGGGATGCTCAACATCGGTTTCCAAATGATGATTGCCATCGGCATCTTCGTGGCCAACTTCGTGAACTATGCCGCCTCCAAGATCCAGGGCGGGTGGGGCTGGCGCGTGAGCCTGGCCGGCGCGGCCGTCCCGGCACTCATCATCACCATTGGCTCCCTTCTCCTCCCCGACACCCCCAACTCCCTCATCGACCGCGGCTGCGAGGAAGAGGCCCGCCAGATGCTCCGGAAGGTCCGCGGCACCGACGACGTTGACGCCGAGTTCCAGGAGCTTCTGGCCGCGAGCAGGGACTCCCGGGAGGTGAAGCACCCCTGGGCCAACATTGTCCAGCGCAAGTACCGGCCCCAGCTCACGATGGCCGTCCTCATCCCCTTCTTCCAGCAGCTCACCGGCATCAACGTCATCATGTTCTACGCCCCCGTCCTCTTCAAGACCATCGGTTTCGGCGACAACGCCTCCCTCGTCTCCGCGGTTATCACTGGGCTCGTTAACGTCTTCGCCACGGTCGTCTCCATCTACTACGCCGACAGGGCCGGCCGCCGCAAGCTATTCCTGGAGGGTGGCGCCCAGATGTTCATCTGCCAGGTGAGGAGATATAACCAGTTAACCACACCACGTAACTCTAGCAAAGACCCATATATATCACGCTCTCGGCCGGTGTCGTCGATCTATACGTACTAATTAAGCTGGACGCCTGCGTGCGTGCGTATATGCAGGTGCTGGTGGGCACGCTGATATGGAAGCTGTTCGGGGTGAGCGGGCAGGGGAATGTGACGAGCGGGATGGCCATGGCGGTGGTGTTCCTGATCTGCGTCTATGTCTCCGGGTTCGCCTGGTCGTGGGGGCCGCTGGGGTGGCTGGTGCCGTCGGAGATCTTCCCGCTGGAGATTCGGTCGGCGGGGCAGTCCATCAACGTGTCGGTGAACATGCTCTTCACCTTTGTCATCGGGCAGGTGTTCCTGTCCATGCTGTGCCACCTCAAGTTCGGCCTCTTCTACTTCTTCTCCGGCTGGGTCTTCGTCATGACGGCCTTCGTCTACTTCTTCCTGCCGGAGACCAAGAATGTGCCCATCGAGGAGATGGTCCACGTCTGGAAGGCCCACTGGTTCTGGTCTAAGTTCATCCCCGACAATGTCGATGGGTTCAAGGGCACCCACGGCCAGGTGTGACCGTACGTCTTCGTTGGTGACTGATCGAGACATGCCGCATGAGCAATGGTTTGAGCTGTACTGCCATGTCGCCTTTAATTTCTTGTTTGATCATTCAGGTGATCTGTGGGAGGAAGGTGTTGAAGCACACTACTGTTCTACAAAAATTCTGGGATTTCTGTAAAACAAACATTTCAAGATTAATCTTGAGGAAATCGATCGAGGGATTTTGATATCCACTCTGCATATATTTAATTTCTAGGATGCCCATTATGAAACACTTTTTTTTTAACATAACTTTTATCAAGCCCTGCGTTATTTTCCATTTCATTGGTCTTATTCTTAATTCTTTCAACCAATTACCATATCAAAATAATTAAGCAAATTCTAGAACTAAACTTTTAAGAATAATATATATTTCTTTCAAATCCCCCTAAAAATTATAACACACATGATCAAGTCTTAAGATGTTAGTTCTTCCCTGAAATCTAATTATGAATGTCTGCGTATACTCATCAACATAATTAACGCAAGAGGTAGAGACCAGTGTCTGCATATATTTTCTGGGATGCCCATTATGAAACACTTTTTTTTATCATATCTTTTGTCAAGCCTTGGGTTTCCATTTCAATGGTCTTATTCTTAATTCTTTCAACCAACGACCATATCAAAATAATTAAGCAAATTCTAGTACTAAACTTTGAAGAATACTATTTCTTTCAAATCCCCCTAAAAAATTATAACACACATGATCAAGTTCAATAGTCTCAAGATGTTAGTTCTTCCCTGAAACCTAATCAATGTCTGCGTAATCAACATAATTAACGCAAGACGTAGAGACCCACCGGTTGGCTGAGTCGGATTATATAAATATTAAGACAAAAATACATATATACCCTTATAATATACCATATTCATATGTATATCCCCAAATTTGCAATATTATCATCTATATCCCTAAAGTCAAAAAAAAAGTTATTCACTTTATCTCTATGATTAATTGACTGTCAAAATCTGAATAATATTATCAACTAATGTTAAAACAAGAGATAATGCTACTGTAATATTCCTATTAAATAGTGAGAGGGAGTGTCATTCCCCATATGGCACAGTTATCGAGGTAGGGCAGAAAACAAAACTTAATCTAGCTAGCCGATACTGCAAGAAAACATTTTCACATCCACATTTATCTAGTCTCAAGACTTAAACAAACATATATTACTTAAGTCTATGGAAGCTAGTTATAAAGTTTACACCCCATAGTGGGGAAAGACCAACAACAATTATACAGAAAGATTAACTAGGAACTTGGGCGATTAGTGATATCACTCAACCTATTCCCTATTGACTCTAGTCTTGAGAATCACCTGAATGAAAATCAACTGAAAAATAAAAGAAATCTAAGATGAGCATAAAATGTAACGTCATGATCGCTCGGATTCGGAGTTTAATGGTTATGGTGTGGTGCTCTTGCCCAATGTGTGGTCATTGAGCCTTAGTTGAGGTCCCCGTGTGTTGTGTGGGTGTTAACGGCCATAAATTTTAGCCCATTTAGCCTGCAGATTTTCTGGTGAAAAAGGCAACGGAGTATGTCGTCGCATTTTGAACAAGACAGCTACCTACGTCGCATTCTTCGAACTATCTTTCTGGGGTACGACACGTTTGGTGACGGTCAGGCCTGTCGTGTTTAATACACTTTAAACGCGACATCTGCCTCTGTCGCAATTTTTGGTTGTGCATTTAATACTCTGTTTCGGGCCAAACAGAGCAGAGGCAGCTCTGTCCGACCATGGAGAGGGGTTTGCGGCGCTTCTTGGTGATTTCTGCTTCCAGGTGGCTGGGCTGGCATGGTTTCAACGCGAGGAGGGCATCCGGAGCGTGGACTTGCCGGCGGTGTGGTGCTCTTCGCATGCTGCAGGTTCTTCGAGTTGGTAAGGAACTTCCCCATTGTGTTTTACTGTTTAAGTGATTCCTAGTGCTGGTAGAGCATGCTATGGTGTTGTGCTATGGTATATCTTTCAATTGAGTGGTTTATATTGTAGTTTACATGGTGTTTAAATGGATTTCTAGAAGTGGGGGAAGGGTCCGGATCGTCTGCCTAAGAAGGCGATGGGTCGGGTCGTTGCGTTTTAAACGCGACTGTGTTCCCCGTCGCATTTTAGGTGTGAACGCGATGCGTTGTTCTGTCGCAATTTCGTTCCGTTTTGGTTATCTGAATCAATTGGCTTGAAGGAGACGCTTTGGTCTGTTGCATTTCTGGTTTCCGATTATTGTGTTGCCTTGAAGGCGATGGGTTGTCCCATCGCGTTTATGTCGGTTGGTTTAGTGGTGACGTGTCGGGCCATCGCGTTCCTATCCCAACACTAGGCCCTGTCGAAACACTTTTTTTTAATCATATCTTTGTCAAGCCCTGGATTTCCATTTCATAATTGGTCTTATTCTTAATTTCTTTCAACCATCAACCATATTTTTTCAGCAAATTCTAGAACGAAACTTTTAAGAATATACTATTTCTTTGAAATCCCCCTAAAAAATTATAACACACATGAAGTTCGTAAATGGAACATAGTTAATGAAGAATAATCAGTGAAAAAGTAAGAATTTAAAGTTTAATAGCTTATGACTATTAGGTCTTAACTGAGAGTCGATTTATAAAGTAAGTGAGAGTCAATTCTGACTATGCCTAAGAGTGGATTTATTATGAGAGTAGATTCTTACAAGTGAGAGAGTTACACTGAGGTCAATTCTCGTAACACACCGAGACTCAATTCTTGACTTATTAATATTAGACTTGATTCTACTAAGACTCGGTTCTTAACTTATGATAATGAGACTCAATTTTATTGTGAGCCTCAATTCTCATGAACTATGGGACTCAATTTTTCCATAATTAAGATACATGGGACTCGATTCTTATGAACTCTAGGACTTGATTCTAAAAAGATACACAGGACTTAGTTCTTATAAACTTTGAGACTTGATTGTAACGGCCCCGACGCCCGGGCCCCCGGCTCCCACCGAGAATCCGACCGTCGGCACCGTCGCCCACGGGCCCGAAGACCCGGAAGGGCTAACAGACCAGTCTAACAAGATATGTAATGGGAGTAAGTAACGACAACAACACTAAAAGTACCAGCAAGTGAAGAAAATGCGTCCAACACCAGTGCAACTCTAGTATAGTCCCAAAGTAAACAAGTACAAGAGCAGAAGAAAAAGGGGATAACATATCCCTTAGGGGCATACCCCGAGGATGACGAAACAAGTACGAGGGAACACTACTCACGGAAGACGTCGTCTATTATGGTCCTGTCTCCTCAGCCCGTCACGGAGGGTACTACTGTGAAGTCTCACCTGTAAAGGAGGGAATGAGCTTCACGAAGAAGCCCAGTAGGGACTACCAATCTTCCACTGGTTCTAACAGCAGAATAGATATAAATATGCACAACTGAAATAAAGCAAATAAATCTATTCTACTAATAGAGCAAGTGCGGAAGCGTAAAGTAACAACACGGCCATCGGTCTAAACCAACGTCGGGACCGAAAACCTGTGTAAACCACGGCACTGAGAAGAACTCAAGGCTGCAAACACAGATAGTGTACAACTGTCTGGACAAAGACACTAGCCATAGAACATCTACCTCTAGTCAACCAGTCAGATGCGCCACGCGCCCTACCCTCGACCACTAGTCCATGTCTAGCACCTCCCGTCGGAGTGAGACGCGGAACTAAAGTAACCTCCACCTACTGTAGTCTGGCCAAACTACGGTCCCATGCCCAGCCCCTCTAAATGCTATCGGAACCAAGTAGAGTGAGGCAGTGAGAAGGACTAGTTGATCTGTGCCGGAAGAACACCAAACCACCTCGGCGTCATAGACTCAACTAAGAGAGTTCTGTAAACGACTCTACGCCGTAGTCCCCACCATTTTCCCCTCTGCTACCAGAGTCCGTAAACTCGAGCTCGCCCGCCGCTTGGAGAACTCCCTCAACATATGCGCGGGGACCAGGGGTCCAGGTAATGGTAACAACCTCTCAACGGACAAGCCCACAAGTGCCTAGCACCGGGCGAAAGACTAGAGTAGGACCGTGCTAGGAAACAGCACAGGTGCCCAGAAAATAGAGTCGTAGAGACAGGAAAACTCCGAACATGTCGTCAAGCCGTTCTCTGTCTGAGAAGGCGACGCAAGGGCTGTCACCACCTGAAGGCGACACCTCGCCTGTCGAGACCTGGGTCTGAAGGCGACATGGAAACTGTCGTGAACTGGGTCACAACAAGAGAATTGTCACGACCACAAACAGAGGTCCAAGTGACCATCCGAGACCTCCCACAGCCCACGGAGGAAAGCCGAATCAGAAGGCGACGAGTCAGGCTGTCGCGATCTAGGTCGCGATATCAAACTTGTCGCAACCACAGACATCCACACCCGAGAGCCCCTTCAACATGCAATACACCACAATCTGGAAAACACAGAGGGAGGGGAGCATGTAGGATGATGTAAATAGGTGAAACAAGCTCAAACCACCCTCAAAAACACCCATGCATGTCAATGAGATGGATCTACACTCCAAAAACCTCACATGAATGCATGAAACCTCAACACCCAAACCCCAAATCAAGCACAAAGAAGAACCCCAATCAAGCATGCACAACCTAGCATGAGTTCTAAAGGCCTAGAGAAATGTTTTGGAAGCCCTAGCATGATGGAACTAGGGGGAAGACAAGGGTCCCTACCTCAAAATGAAGAACCAACCCGTTGAGGTATTCTCGTGTGTATGGCCACCTCCTCGTCGCTCCAAGCTCTACAAAGACGTCGTCCACGAGCCACGAACGTCTTCCTACACACCGAAGGAGAGTCACACCACAAAGAGGATTACGTCGTAGAAGACACCATGCCAAGGGGAGGAAGAACGCCAAGAAGAGCACCACCACAAGGGTCAACACACCTCACCACAAGGCCCTCAAAACCTCACACTACCACACCACACAAGCTCCCCCATAGAGGAAAACACACAGAGGGGTCGGAGGAGGAGAAGAATTGCCGGAGGAGAGGGAGAAGCCGACTATTTTGAGGCATGTGCACTTTTATGCCTCGGAGTTGAGAACGCGACGGCTAACCTGTCACGATCTCAAGGTCATGGTCAGACCTGACTAACGAAACTGCCACGTGTCATCGACGCAGACTTGACACCATGAACGCGACACCTGACATGTTGCCTTCATCTTGTCAGTGGTTGACATTTGTCCCAACTGTCCCAATAGCAAGACGACAAAACTGCATGTTGTGGTCAGAGGGCGGAACGCGACGGCCATCTCGTCGCCTTCAGAAGGCGACGTACTGATACGTCACTACCTTCATCAGAAGGTGGCTGACTAAAGAAAGGAGGATGTTACAATCTAACCAAAAATAAAATAATTTCATCCTCAAAATTAAGGGCAAAACCTGGAGAACAAGACAAGCAAACATACCAGTCACTCAAACAAGTAAGGAAAATGCTCCCGCATCTCGTTCTCGCGCTCCCACGTGGCCTCGCCACCGACGCGATTCTCCCAAACAACCTTGACGAGTGAGATCTGCATCCTGCGCAACTGTGCACTCTGCGGTCCACAACACTGACTGGGTACTCTGGCACTGACAGATTTGGAGCAACCTCTAACTGTGAGTAGTCCAACACGTGTGATGGATCTAGCATGTACCTCCTCACCTGCGAGACGTGGAAGACGTAGTGAATACCTGCTAACTCAGATGAAAGAACCAACCTATACGTGACCTCGCCAACCCGCTCTAGGATGGGAAAGGGACCAACAAACCTCGAGCTAAGCTAGCCCCTCTTCCTAAACCTAAGAACGCCCTTGGTTGGCGAGATCCATAGAAACACACTTTCACCTGCCTCAAACTGAAGTGGTCTCCAGAGAACATCTGCGTAGCTCTTCTATCTGCTCTTTGCTGTCTGCAGTCTCTATCTGACCAGCCTCACAGTGTCTGCACACTGCTGTACCAACTTTGGCCCTAGTAACTGCCTCTCACCAACCTCGTGCCAGTGCAAGGGTATCCGGCACGGTCTGCCATACAGAGCCTCGTAGAGTGCCATCCCAATGCTGGAGTGAAAGCTATTATTATAAGCAAACTCCATCATGGAAAGGTGCAACTCCCACGTGCCGCCCCAGTCTAGTCAACACGCTCTCAACATATCCTCGAGGGTCTGTATGGTCCTCTCCGACTGACCATCTGTCTGCGGGTGATAGGTTGAACCCAGTCTCAACTCGGTGCCCAGTGCCCTCTAAAAACTGCACCAGAAACGAGAGGTGAACCTTGGATCTCTATCGGAGACAATAAAGACTAGGGTCTCGTGCAACGGTACAACTCTATCCACAAACAACCTGGCAAGCCTGTCCACTCACCACGCTGATCTGACCGGTAGGAAACAAGCTGTCTTCATCAGTCTGTCGACGATCACTCACACGCTGTCATGCCCCTGCAAAGTATAAGGTAAATAGCAACAAGTCCATGGTAATGTGCTCCCACTTCCACAAAGGAATGGGTAGCGACTGTAACTCCCACCAGGATGTTGGTGCTCTGCCTTCACCTGCTGACAGGTAAGGCAACGAGCAACGAACTCCGTAATATCTCTCTTCATCCCAGGACACCAATCCTCTCGAGTCGTGGTACATCTTGGTAGAACCCGGATGGACAAAAAACCTCGATCTGTGTGCCTCTGCCAACAGCTGGGGCCTGACGTCCGCTGGAACGTACATTCTACCTCTAAACATGACCTCATTGTCCTCGTCTAGCTCTACATTTGCACTCTGAGCCTCTATCACCTTCTGGTAAATTACTATACGAACTGTCAAACTGGTCAACACTGCTCTGTCCCTGAATCTCGATGAAGAAAACACTCCCTGAGATGCTTCTTCCAACAACCTCCAGTGCCTAATGAACAAAGAACTCAAGTGGGCTCTCCTACTCAAAGCATCTGCTATGACATTAGCCTTCCCCGGGTGAGAGGAAAGAGTAAGGTCGTAGTCCTTTAGGTACTCGACTCACCTGCGCTACCTGAGGTTCAGATCTCTCTGCGTGAAGACATACTGCAAACTCCTGTGGTCCGTGAACACCTCGAACACCTTTCCGTACAAGTAATGTCTCCACATCCTCAAGGCAAACACGACCACTGCAAGCTCCAAGTCGTGTGTCGGGTAGTCTACTCATGCTTCTTCAGCTGTCGAGAAGCATAAGCGACTACCTTCCTGTGCTGCATCAACACGGCACCAAGACCAGTCCCCAAAGCGTCGGTGTAGACAACAAAACCATCGCTACCAGACAGTACCACAAGGATTGGAGCCGAAGTCAACCTACTTTTCAGCTCCTAGAAACTCTGCTCACACTTTGTTGTCCACACGAACCTGGTCTCCCGCGTGGTCAACCTCGTCAACGGCTCAGCAACTCTGGCGAACTCCCGCACAAACCTCCTATAGTAGCCTGCCAACCCGAGAAAACTGTGCACCTCTGCAACTGTAGTGGGATGGCCCCACGAAACCACTACCTCGACCTTGGCGGGATCCACCGCCACTCCTGCACCAGAAACCACGTGACTAAGGAAGTGCACCTACTTTAGCCAAAATTCACATTTGCTGAATTTGGCATAAAGTTGGTGACTCCTCACTGTCTCCAACACTAGCCTCAAGTAAACCTCGTGCTCCTCTACCGTTGCTGAGTACACCAGGATGTCGTCCACGAACACCACCACGAACCTGTCCAAGTACTCTCGGAACACACTGTGCATCATCTCCATGAAGGCTGCCGGTGCATTCGTGAGCCCAAAAGGTATCACGAGAAACTCAAAGTTGTCGTAGCAGGTATGGAAGGCTGATATGGCAATATCTGACTCTCGGATCCTCAACTGGCAGTAGCCCGACCTCAAGTCAATCTTCGAGAACACTAAAGCTTACTGCAACTGGTCAAACAAGTCATCAATCCTTGGCAACGAATACTTGTTCTTCACTGTAACCTGGTTCAGCTGCCAATAATCGATGCATATCCTGAGACTGCCAACCTTCTTCCTCACAACAATACAGGCACACCCCAAGGTGAATGGCTTGGACGAATGAAGCCCTTCTCGAGTAACTCATCGAGTTGGCGCTTCAACTCCTGCAGCTCCGTCAGTGCCATCCAGTACGGTGCCTTGGAGATAGGCATCGTCCCCGGAGGCAACTCAATGGAGAAATCTACCTCCTGCTCCGGCAGTAAACCAGGTAGATCCTCCGAAAACACATCAGCAAAATCACAAACAGCCGGTACATCTGAAACGGATAGGTCGCTAGAATCCGAGAAACTCACCGAAGCAAGGTAAGCTACACAGCCATCTCAGATCAGGCGTCGAGCTCTACAGAAGGAAACGAAAGGTTGGCGGGTAGACCGGGTACCTTGGAAGCAAAGCATAGGTGCTCCAGGTATCTCGAACCGTACGGTCTTCCACTGACAATCCACCAACGCTGAGTGTGCCTCCATCCAATCCATGCCAAGGATGGCATCGAAGTCGTGAAGTTGTAAGGCAAACAATCTAGCTGGTAAAAGGTGGCCATGTACCTCGACGGTGACACCCTCCAGATAACCTAGAGTACGCACATAGTCACCCGTCGAAAGCTCAACAGCTAGGTCATAGGTCCGCTCCAGAGCAAACTCAGTAAGGGAACCAAAGAACTCCTCTGAAGCAAAACAATGCGTGGCACCGGGATCAATCAAAACACGAGCAACTCTACCAGGGATAGGAACCGTACCGACGACCAGATTAGAGGCCTCTGCCTCCTCTATGGTGATGTTCATCACCCGACCGCGACCACGTCCTCACTGAGGCTGCTGCTAGTGCTGCAGGCGCTGCTGCGGTGGCTGGAAGTGCCCCTGGTGCTGCTGCTGTCGCTACGCCTGCTGGGGTGGAGGGTACTGCGCTTGCGGTGCCTGCTAAGTGTACTGTGGAGGTGCCAACTGTTGCTGCCCCTACCTCAACGGACACTCCCACCTGAAGTGACCCTGCTGCCCGCAATGGAAACAACTCGTGCCCTGCTGGCTCTACTCTGTGCCCTACTGCACTGACTGCTCCACTGGCTACTCTAGCTTATGTCAATGCTGAGGTGTCTACTGGTAACGCCATCTACCCCCTCGTGTAAACAACTTATTCAACTTCGAGGTCAGGCCAGCACCGCCTATGCCCGAAGAAGAAGAAGACGGCACACTCCCTCGACTGCCTGAAGGACGCTGGTACGGAGTAGACCTCGCCGAACCTCCTCCCTGCTGTGGCTGGAACCGACACTCCCTCTCCAAGGTTGTAGCTTTAGCCACTGCTAACGCCAAAGTGTCATAGAGGTGGCCAGCCATGGCCCACCACAACTCCGAGCGTAACCCACTAATGAACTGCTCAGTGTAAGCCTGCTCACGAGTGGCTACGTGGGGGACGTGCCGCAAAAGCTATACAAACCATTGATGGTACTATGCCAAGGATAGCTCTCCCTGCGTCAACTCGTGGAACTGTTCCCTCCTCACGGTGTGTGTAGTCGGGGAAGTACTCGCCGTGGAAGACCTCTAGAAACTACTCCCAAACTATCTAGTCCAGCCTCCTACCCTAAAAATTAGTCTACCTCACTGCTCTCCATCACTCGTGGGCTGACCCCTTCAGCTGATACACTGCAAGTCTGGCATGATCCTGCTCTGCACAGTCCATGGTCTCGAAAGTACACTCGAGCTCATGGACCCAACTCTCTGCCCTGTCTGGATCATAGTCGTCGTAGAAGACCAGAGGCCAGAGATGAAGAAACCTCTCTAGAAGTGTTGTGCGGTCCCCAGGTGTTGCTGCCCCCTACTGAAGTCTGTTGTCGTACCACTGACGGTACCTCTGGCTAAACGGGTGCTGCCAGTAGGGTCGCTAGTGGCTGCTCCTCTGCTGCCATCTCTGCAAACTACTGACCTCCTGCTGACATCCCAGTATACTGCTAACCTCCTGCTGGCATCTGCTGTACTGCCAAGGAACGTAAAACATCATCCTCCACCACTGCTCCATAACCTCTGGCAGGGGTGGGGGTGGATACCACTGTGCTGCAATGCTCTCTACTGCAACGGAATGCCTGCGGCAACGGAACACCCGACTAGTCGACCTGCTGAGGCTGAGCATCCACCGGTGCGTGCTCGGCGGCAACCGACTCATCCGGTGCGGCATCCTGATGCTCCATCAGCTCTCTGACCTATCTGCGTCTACGTGGAGGCATGTCCTGTGACACAAACTAACATTCAAGTTAATAGAAAAACTCGGTGCTAGTAGTGTTACTTGTACTTCCTATGGGACTTCGTGTTGTCACTTAGTTCCATTACAAGTCTTGATAGACCCCTTACTCTGATACCAATGTAACGGCCCCGACGCCGGGGCCCCCGACTCCCACCGAGAATCCGACCGTCGACACTGTCGCCCACGGGCTTGAAGACCCGGAAGGGCTAATGGACCAATCTAACAAGATATGTAACAAGAGTAAGTAACAACAACAACACTAAAAGTACCAGCAAGTAAAGGAAAAGCGTCCAACACTAGTGCAACTCTAGTATAGTCCCAAAGTAAACAAGTACAAGAGCAGAAGAAAAAGGGGATAACATATCCCTTAGGGTTATACCTTGAGGATGACGAAACAAGTACGAGGGAACACTGCTCACGGAAGACGTCGTCTACTACGGCCCGTCTCCTCAGCCCATCGCGGAGGGTACTGCTGTGAAGTCTCACCTGGGAAGGAGAGAATGAGCTTCACGAAGAAGCCCAGTAGGGACTACCAATCTCCCCTGGTTTACAACAGAATAGATATAAATATACACAACTGAAATAAAGCAAATAAATCTATTCTACTAACAGAGCAAGTGCAGAAGCGTAAAGTAACAACACGGCCATCGGTCTAAACCAACGTCAGGACCAGAAACCTGTGTAAACCACAGCACTGGGAAGAACCCAGGCTGCAAACATAAATAGTGTACAACTGCCTGAACAAAGACACTAGCCATAGAACATCTACCACTAGCCAACCGGTCAGGTGCACCACGCGCCTTACCCTTGACCACTAGTCCATGTCTAGCACCTCCCATCGGAGTGAGACGCGAAACTAAAGTAACATCAACCTGCCGTAGTCTGGCCAGACTACTGTCCTAAGCCTGGCCCTTCTAAATGGTACCGAAACAAGTAGAGTGAGGCAGTGAGAAGGACTAGCTGATCTATGCTGGAAGAACACCAAACCACCTCGGTGTCCTAGACTCAGCTAAGACAGCTCTGCAAATGACTCTACGCCATTGTCCCCATCATTTGCGCCTCTGTTACCAGAGTTCGTAAACTCGAGCTCGCCTGCTACCCGGAGAACTCCCTCACAGACGCGCGGGGACTGGGGGTCCAGGTAATGGTAACAACCTCTCAACGGACAAGCCCACAAGTGCTTAGCACCGGGTGAAAGACTAGAGTAGGACCGTGCTAGGAAACAGCATAGGTGCCTAGAAAACAAAGTCACAGTGAAAGAAAAACTCTGAATAGGTCGTCAAGCTGTTCTCTGTCTAAGAAGGCGACGCAAGGGCTGTCGCCACCTGAAGGCGACACCTCACCAGTCGCGACCTGGTTTGAAGGTGACATGGAAACTATCGTGAACTGGGTCGCGACCATAGACAGTGGTCTGGGTGACCACCTGAGACCTCCCACAACACGGAGGAAAGACGAATCAAAAGGTGAAGAGTCGGGCTGTCGATCTGGGTCGCGACATCAAACATGTCGCGACCACAGACATCCACACCCGAGAGCCCCTTCAACATGCAATACACCACAATCTGGAAAACACAGAGGGAAGGGAGCATGTAGGATGATGTAAACAGGTGAAACAAGCTCAAACCACACTCATAAACACCCATGCATGTCAATGAGATGGATCTACACTCCAAAAACCTCACATGAATGCTTGAAACCCTCAACACCCAAACCCCAAATCAAGCACAAAGAGAACCCCAATCAATCATGCACAACCTAGCATGAGTTCTAAAGGCCTAGAGAAAGGGTTTGGAAGCCCTAGCTTGATAGAACTAGGGGGAAGACAAGGGTCTCTACCTCAAAATGGAGAGCCAACCCATTGGGGTCTTCTCGTGTGTATGGCCACCTCCTCCTCGCTCCAAGCTTTACGAAGACGCCGTCCACGAGCCGCGAACGTCTTCCTACACGCTGAAGGAGAGTCACACCATGGAGAGGATTACGCCGGAGAAGACACCACGCCAAGGGGAGGAAGCATGCTGAGAAGAGCACCACCACAAGGGTCAACACACCTCACCACAAGGCCCTCAAAACCTCACACTACCACACCATACAAGCTCCCCAAAGAGGGGTCGGAGGAGGAGAAGAATCGCTAGAGGAGAGGGAGAAGCCGACTATTCTAAGGCCTGTGCACTTTTATGCCTCGGAGTTGAGAAAACGACGGCTAACCTGTCGCGATCTCAAGGTCATGGTCAGACTTGACTAATGGAACCGCCACATGTCATCCTCACAGACCTGACATGTAACGCCCGACGCGGAATATCGGAGTGGAATTACAGTTATTAACTAGTACAGAGCGAGAAATAAAGATCAAACCATTGCACAATTCGAATAATGCAAATGAAATCCAACTTCATTAATAATCCATCAAATAACTGTTACATTCACTAGTCAGAGCCAAAACTAGGGCCCAGAGTACTTTATTCAAATCTAACTATACATAGTGACTAACTAACTGACTCATAACTAACAAACTGACTACTAAGCAATGGTTACTAAACTGGTCACTCCTAGACATCGTCCTCAGTCTCTTCCTCGTGAGTGTGGTAATCGCCATCCGACTCACCTGAACACATGAAATAACAACGCAGGATGAGCGAATAACGCTCAGTATGACTTAATATCTCATGAGAACAAGCATGGTTTAAATGATTAATGTCTTAAAGGCAGGATAACTAGAGAACAAAGTCAAGTAGAGCAACGTAACAACAGCAAGAGAACGATAGCACTAGTACATGGAAAATAGCATTGCAAGTACGATAAAGGATTGGCCACATAACGAAATAACATATATTGACTGGTCGATCATTTTATCAACCAAGAGACTATAGTATCGCACTAGAATAATTGCACTTTGATTGTCATAGATTAATTGTGATAGTATTAAATGGCACTAGATGCATGTCGTACACATTCTGATCATGTAACCCTCGCGAGGAAATGGCACTCTTCGGGAGCTCTCCCTAGGACCAGACCGAGCCCTATTGCACTAGCATAGTCATGTTTGTTATCTTAGACAATCAATTGTATGGCCAAATACAGTACCAAAAATAGATGAGAATAGTAGATAAAATAGACGAGATAGTAGAGTGAAAGTGAACAGATGAGACTGCAGAGATAGTAGATAAGACAGAGATATAATCGTAAAACAATGTTAAACACGATAGTCACAATTGCACAGCACACCATCGTGTACTGGCAGTCTGGTAGAAGTCACCACCACCCACTAGCCGTGCCAAAACACAGACTAGATGGTCCGACGTGATCACAAGGTAAGAAGGAAACACACTAAAGCTGTTGGATCGTGCCGATCCCTAAGGGTGTAACGGGCTACCTAGGGTTAAAGTTTCACGACTTGTGCTTGAGAGATTGCCTACCTTTTCTTACTGTAATGGAAACCTAGGGTTGATGACGAAGAGGAAGAAGAAAGCCTCTTGCTCTAAGCCCTTCCTCTCCTTTCTCCTCGTCCTCAGCCTCCTCTCCTCGTCCTCCAAAGTTCTAGCAACGAAATGAGACTTGGTTGGACGAATTAGAGGTGTATAGGGTTGTTTAAGAGTCCATTTTTTCTAAAACTCTTCCTTTCCTTTAAAACTCCGAATTTTCCTATTTATCTCCATATTTCTCTCATTTATCTACCTAATAGGGTTGGGAAGAGATTCAAGTTCGTGGGTAGAGGGTTAGGGTAAGTCTAGGACTCCTTTTTAGGATATATATGGGTTGTTTAGCATTTATCTTAACCCCTTTCTATTTATTAATTAATAAGTACAAATTAACTTAATTAACTCTCATTCCATGATGGCTCTCCTCATTTGGGCCCAACATTCATGTTAGGACCATTAGTAAAACCCATTACCAATGTAGCTTAATGGGTATTAATTTAATTTCTTTTAAATTCTATTTATCCTCTCTTTATTCTAATTTAATTCTATTTATTCACATTTAATCAATTGAAGATTATTTATTTATTTAAATTTTAACCCCCTCTTAAAAGAATTTGGTCCCCAAATTCATATGATCATAAGAGGAAGAATGGCTTACTAAATAACTCCGGATAATTCCGTCGCATAGTTGCTTCGGATTCCCACGTGGCTTCCTCGACTTCGTGATTTCTCCATAGTATCTTGACCACGGATATAGATCGATTCCGAAGTTGTTGCATTTTCTTGTCCAATATCTTCACCGGCCTTTCTTCATAGGTCATATCTTTGTTCAAAATGATATCATCATAGCTAATTACGTGTGATGCATCATACACGTACTTCCTTAGCATTGATACGTGGAAAACATTATGTAATGTTGAGAACTTGGGAGGTAGTGCCAGACGATACGCTACCTCGCCAACTCTATCCAATACTTCAAATGGACCTATGAATCTTGGTCTCAACTTGCCTTTCATCCCAAACCTTTGAAATCCTCTGGTCGAGGATACCTTCAACATCACATGATCTCCAGTTTGAAATTCTAAGTCCCGTCTTCTCTTGTCTGCATAGCTCTTCTGCCTAGACTGAGCTATCTTAATCTTGTCTCTGATAATCTGTATATCCCTGCTGGTGTTCTGCACCATGTCTGGTCCCAGCCATTGTTGCTCACCTACCTCATTCCAACACACTGGCGATCTGCAACTTCTACCGTACAGTGCTTCAAATGGTGCCATCTTAATGCTGGCCTGATAGCTGTTATTGTAGGCAAATTCTATTAGTGATAATTGTTCATTCCAATACCCCTCAAAGTCTATGGTGCAGGCTCGTAGCATGTCTTAGACGATCTGGTTTGTCCTTTTCGTCTGTCCATCCGTCTGTGGATGGAAAGCAGTGCTAAAGTTGAGTTTAGTGCCTAGAGCAGTCTGAAGTCCCTTCCAAAATCTAGAAGTGAACCTAGGGTCACGATATGAGACAATGGATATAGGAACTCCATGTAATCTCGCTATCTCCTTACATATAGAGCTGCTAATACATCCACACTCCAAGTACTTTTAATTGCTAGAAAATGTGCAGACTTGGTCAGTCGGTCCACTATAACCTAAATAGCATCCAGTCCACCACGAGTTCGAGGTAAACCCATGATGAAATCCATTCCGATGATTTCCCACTTCCATTCAGGTATGTCCAGAGGTCTGAGTATGCCCGCAGGACAACGGTGTTCAACTTTCACCTATTGACATGTGAGGCAGTGCGCGGCATGCTCGGCTACCTCACGCTTCATGTTGGGCCACCAAAATGACCTTTTCATGTCTTGGTACATCTTGGTTGCGCCTGGGTGTATTGTATACTTTGTCTTATGGGCTTTGTCCATCAACTTCCTCTTCAACTCTTCGTTGTCAGGCACACATGTCCTGGCTTGGAATAATATCCTCCCATCCTCGGTGATGGAGAATTCAGGTCTGTCTACTAGGGTCTTCCTGACTCGGACCAAGAATGGGTCATTAGCCTGCTGCTCTCATCTCGACAAAAATGTCGGGTTGAGCTCTAGGTTAGCCACCAAACCTGATCACTTCTATGTTCAATATTTAGATCCAGACTGGCGAACTGTTCTAACAATTGCATCTCACCCATGACTAAACAAGACAAGGACGCCACAGGCTTCCTGCTAAGTGCATCAGCTACTGCATTACCTTTACCAGGGTGATATTGAATATTAAAATCAAAGTCCTTCAGATATTTCAGCCATCTCCTTTGTCGCATATTAAGCTCCTTCTGAGAAATTAAATACTTCAAGCTCTTATGATAGAAGTAAACAATGAACTGTTCCCCATACAGATAATGCCTCCAGATTTTAAGTGCAAATACCACAGCAGCTAGTTCTAAGTTATGGACAGGATAATTAACTTCATGAGGCTTCAACTGTCTTGATGAATAGGCTATAACCTTCTCATTCTACATTAACACACAGTCTAAACCGATTCCAGATGCATCAGTGTAGACTGAGAATCCTTCGCCCTCGACTGGTAACGCGAGGACATGTGCAGACGTCAAACATTGCTTCTGTAGCAACCTGAATTTTTGGACAAATATAAAAATTTACATAATATTAAAAATTTTGAATTATTATAAAAATCAATTAAAAGAAAATAAATGACATAGGAAATTAATAAATAAAACCCATTAAATGAAAAGAAGTATTGGGCTTTATTAAATTGACCCAATAGAATTTAGTGGGCCAAAATAGGAATTTTTAAAAGGGGAATAATGGGAAATTACCCTAAATTCGTAACTAAAATAATGCTTAATTATAAAAGAAGCATTTAATGCATTAAAAAGGAAGTTTGAGTTGGAATGGGATTCCTAAACCTACCCTAATGGGTTGCACAAAATTAGCTCCAATCCTAACCCAATTAGGAGACCTCATGCCTAAAAAGGGGAGAAGGAATTAGGAAATTCGGAATAAAAGGGAATTAGAGTCATAGTAGAAATAGAATGGGGAGATGCTTAAATACTCTCCTAAAACCCTCATGGCCAGCCCTAGCTCGTGCCAAGGGGTTGCTGGACCAGGAAGAGAGGCCAAGAGGAGGAGAATTCGTGGAGAAGAGGGATCTCCCAAGTTCTTCCCCGAGTTCTTCAAGTTCTTGTCCTAGAGAAGTAAAATGTCTAAAGATAGGCATTCTCACAAGCATAATTCGTATAATTTTAACTGTAGGTCTTCCTATCATCGGAACCATGCCCCCCAATTTAATATTTTTCCATCGCCTCAATCTTTTGTTATGAATTTTGAAGTTCTGCAACTTGTATGACCCGACCCTTCATCTTTAATCTTGTTCTTCATGTGTACTTAATCCCAGGCCACAAAATTTTTACTGGATGTTGAACGCGCGGCATTGTTGACTGTGCACTCTCGTTGTTCAAAGTTCATTGCACAAATCAATATGCGCACTTCCTCTAAACTGTCTCACAAAATTAAAACAACAAAGATGAACTAGCATGGTAGTGAGAACAGGTCATATCCACGGAGAGGCTGAATAGAGCTTGAATTAAACTACTTTGACTTGACATCATTCGACAATGCATTAAAAGTGGATGAGTAAACAGTACCGACCAAATCACTCAAAATCTTGACGGATCAAATTTAATGAAAGAACATGTGGAATTGAAAATGGAAGAGATATGATATCACTGTATCCTCACAGCTCGAGGGATGAAAACAATAAACAGAAATCTTTAAAAGAAGACTTTCAAATCAATGTATCCCTATAGCTCAGGGGATGAACAGTAAACAAAAGAAGCTCTCTACAAATATCGAATCAATACTCTCAAAAGAAATGGAACTGTTGATCTCAGAAGTTGCACAGAAGAAAAAGAACTGCTACCTATTCTCACAGAAGAAGAAAAATTCAGATGAACTGAACTAAATGCCTCTGAATGAAGTCTGAAACACACAAGAAATGGAAGATTTATGCATCTACCTCTCAACAGTCCTCATCGGACAGAAAATGCAAACAGAAATTAATTGCTCCTAAATCAGAATCCTTGTATTATTACTGAAGAATAGGAATCAAACAACATTGATGATGTGGATCTGGACTCGGTAGATGTCCGGAATCCTTCTGGAATTCTGAGCTCCGATCACAAATGTCTGCAACTTACTGGACTGCAACATTGCTGACTCCGCAACAGAATCAGTCAAAAGACTTCTCCCTGCAGCCGAACTCCCCACAATCTAAACTCTCAGATGCCGAACCATTAAACTAAGCCAAGAAGAAATGAGCAAATGCTTTGGATCAATCTCCAGATGAACATAGAAGAAATAGATAAATCAACTCAGGCAAAATAGACAAAGCAAACCATCTGAATTCTCTAACAGCACAGGTGAAATGATAGAATCTAAACAGAAGAAATGAAAACTAAATGGATCGAGCTCATCTACACATAAGAAATGGAAATAACAATTTCACTCAATCAGATTCCTCTAATCAAAGAAGAAATGCAGAACAAAAATAAATCTCAAAAACTCCATCGCCAACCCCCAAGAACTCTGGAAGAACAGGAAAGAAGAGAAACTAAAAAAAACTAAAGAAATCGAACTCCTCCCGATCTGCTGAAAGGTAAATTACAGAAAGAAATGACAGAATTAAATCCTAAAAATTGAACTCCATGCTCTGTTGAATACAGGAAAGAAAGAACAGAAGAAAATTGCAAGAAATAAAATCCCTAAAAAATTTCTACTGGCGAACCCCAAGAACAAGAAGAACTCAAAATTTTCCCAAAATTTCCACTGGCTAACCCCTTCCAGAACTGAAGAAAGGAAATTTACAGAAAGAAACTAAAAAAAAAAACTAAAAACTCCGAACCAGGGAACCCCCAACATCTCAACGCTCTGCTAAAATAGAAGATACAGAAGAAAATTGAGACTAAAAACCCTGAGAATTCCTACTTGCCAAGCCCCCGAGAAGAGGACTTGAGGTCCTTATATAGGCTCCTCCCCACTTCCAGGCGCCTCTGCACAGCGGCCTCACTTCCCACCCAAATTTGCTTTGCACGGGCACTGCACACGAGCTCCAGCACCTCCAGCCGCTCGAGCCCACCATCGCACACATCTGGCTGCTGGATCCGGTTGAGGCGGTGCTGAGCGGGAAGTGGATCTGATGGATCCCGCGTGCAGGCGATGGCATAGTTGACTGTGCATTTTCGTTGTCCAGAGTCCTCGCACAATCGCCGCGCACAGCACCTCCAGCCGCGCACAGGAGCTTCTACATCAGCACACAGATCTGGTCGCCTCCTCAGCACGAGCCTTCCGCCAGCCAGATCTGGTCGCCTCCTCAGCAGGCCCAGCCGCCCTGTGCCTTCTCCCTGCATCGCTGTGCACAGCACCAGGCGCACCCAGCCTAACCGGCACAGCACCAGGCGCTGCTCTGCACCGGATCCGTCTGCATCGCGCCCCCATCTGGTTCACCTGGGCGCTACTTCCCGCCATCTGCACACCAGCACACCCAGCCCATCGCCATGGCAACCGCCGCCTTCACCTGCTGTGGCCACAACACCACACCCGGGAGCTCCCAGCAGCTTCCTGTTGCTTCCCGAAGGCTCTTCTGCTTCCAGCTGGGCAATGAGAAAACGATTAGGTGAGATATATTAAAAACAATATTTGTTAATAGGATTAGGTGGGATATATAAAAACTATTAAAAAAATATTTATTTACAAACTCCTATTAAAAAGATATTATTGTACCAGGAATTTATCTACAGTGTTTATTTACAAATACCTATTAGTTAATCTAAAAAAAAAAGAATGACTTATTTGAATGAAATCTAACATGTGTATTCTAAATATCAACTAATATACGAATCTAATTAATATTTACAAGAATTATTCATGAAAGTATAAAACCAAGATTATTTATGTACAATGTATTTGCAAAAAGAGAAAACACTTTATTAGTCACTTATTCAAAAAGCATTAACTTTATTAAATGAAAATCTAACTATGTGTTCTACCCAAAAATTTAACTAAATGTTCACAAATTATTTCTGGAAATTAAAATCAAATTGCACCATATTGCAGATAAAAGATGTCTAAAATTACTATATGTATGACATTTAACGCAAAAATTCATGTAGTTATCACTCCCCCCTACTTAAACATTGCTAGTCCCTTAGCAATAAAATTACTCCAAATATAGGACTAGAAGATATAATGTCTCATGCTAACCAGCCATCATGTAAAAGATTCATGTAAAGACATGTCTTTCCTAATTGTAAAGGCCAATGGCAAGAATTAGTGCACAAATGGTAGCTCACTTAAGAGTTCACATCAGCCCTTCTGAAAACTCTGCTTTAGCTAGTATTTAAGATTAGATGATTGATGAGGGAGAAGAAAAGAATTGTGGAGTAAGATCCTTGTTCAGTCAGATCGGGTTGTTTCTCTTAGTTCCATTCTGCTCATCTTCCTGAGGATTATTTCTCTGAGTTTGGAGACTTTTGTCCCTTTATTTGCACTTTGTGCACTCAGAATTTTTCTTTTTCATCCACAATGCTGCACAACCCATCACTTTTCAAGAGTAGCGAGTCCAACTTTACTCAGATCCGGGGCATTTTTCATGGATATATTTTTCTTTAGCTTTTTCTTTTTACTTTTGCTTTTTCTTTTTTTTTCCTCTTAAAAGAAGGATGAACAGTCAGGTTCCTTGATCACATGTCTTCACCTCCTTCACAATTCACTTAAGGGGAAGGGAGAAAATCAATCACCTCTCTCCTACTAGCTTTAACAGATTTGCTACATTCGGGTTCAGCTAATCTAAGTGGCTGTGTAGTGTGTGTATGAAAACTTCTTGCCATAAATCCTTACATAAGGTAGACAAGAAGTACATGTAATCCTTTATTAGAGGCTACATAACATGGATTTTTGCAAGGGAATGTGACAACCACAAAATTTTAATGGTTAAAGATCAGACACATAGTCTGAGTCTCGCAATGCCAGACATTTTTATTCAAAGATGAAACATTGTGAAATTTTGTTTTTATTTGCATATGTACAAGCTAAAAGAAAGAAAATGAAGCAATGGTTAGGGTGGGGACTATGAATGCATGCTTATTCTACTCCTCCCCCCTACTTATTTACAGGAAAAGAAAGTAAGACAGAGAATTACCTGATAAAGGAAATCTGTACACTTGGGTTGCCTCCCAAGAAGCGCTAAGTTTATTTCGTCTTCAGCCAGATGCAATTAGGCTTCGTTTGGTTCAGCTAGCTTGATAGAATCAATTTTAAGAAAAGTGGGCTTTCAAAGAAATGCTTTAACCTTTGCCCATTAACAGTGAATGATTGTCTAGTTTTAGGGTCAAGAATCATGATAGCACCATTGTCACAAGTTTTGACAACACTGTAAAGACCATCCTGTCGGGACTTTAATTTTCCGAAAACAGACGAAGCCGAGAATTAAAGAGCCAGACCTTATCATGCACTTCAAAAAAATTTCTGTGAATGTGCCTTTCATGGAATGTTTTGGTTTTGGCTTTATAGATCTTGGAATTTTCATAGGCCCCATTCTCTCCTAAAAAGATGTTCTTTAAATTATCAGGTAGTGGTTTTAGCTCAACCTTATGACGACACTCTAAATGAAATGATGGCTTATTATTATGCAATATGGAACTAAGTTGTCTTCCTCTCCCTCAAACCCTAGAGCACGGGGTTGGTCTACTACATCTTCTATACAGGATTCTTCCAAGAGTTCTTCATTACTAGTTGGTTTGCTTTTAGATTTTTGCTTTAAAGCTTCAGAAAAAGGGACTTTTGGAATGTAATGACTTGGGTCTTCATTTATTTGGATTGTGTCTAGAGGCTCTTCGGTTATTTTCTCTTTTCCCTTGGAATTTTCAACATTTTCAACATTCTCTTCAATTTCATTTTCATTTTCATTTTCATTATCCTCATGCAATGTTCACATGTGTGGGTGAGGATTTATCAAGTTTTTCATTTCTTAAAGTTGACACTATTTTCACATTTTCCACTTGAAGGCCCCTAGCTTGGGCAGGAGAATGGTCATGTTGTATAAATTGATTTTGAATTTGTGGTGCTGGAATGTTCTTGACAAAAGTTTGTTGTGGATTTTGTGGTAGAGGGTCATTTTGTCTAACATGTGGTATGTACCCCTGGACTTGATGGTTTTGCTGGTTCTGATAAAATCCAGAAGGGTTGTTCCTTGGGTTTGCTATAGTTTGACTTGGTAACTGACCCAATTCCCTCCTACACACATCAGCAATCTGAGACTCTATCCTATCCAAATTTTGTTGAATATTTTGGTTCTGATTTTGATATTGATTTTGTTGTTCTTGCACAGTTTGGCAAAGAGTCATCATCATGTTTTGAAGTTGATTCATTTTCTTTCCAATTGGGCTGAGAAGATGGTGGTTGATTGTATGAAGGTTGCTGAAAATTGGTATGAGCAAATTCATTGAAATTTTGATTTCCTTGGAATTGTGGAGATCTGGAATAAGATGGTCAAATCCCTCCCGGATTTAATTGGGATAAGATTGACCGTACATGGATTGCTTGAAAGAAGGCTGAGAAATTGTTCAAATTGATTTTCCCAAGAAAAGTTTGGGTGGTTTCTCCAACCAGGATTGTATGCGTTAGAATATGGATCATAGGAGGGTTTGTAGAAACCTTGGACAGCTTGAATTTGTTCTTGGTTGGCCATCATAGTTTTCCTATGAAAGAATCTTTCAATTTCTGCTATAGGTTGATCCAAATCTATGTCCAGAGAACGTCTACCAAGCATGCACAGTGGAAAAGCCCTCTATTTATGATTTTTGAATTTTTTAGATTTTTATTGATTTTTTTAATTTTTATGACAAACACAAACAATCACACACTTTCAAAACAAATTATCCTAAACTCTAAGTGTTCCTTGGACTTATGTTATTTTTCTCAAAATCAGATTTATGCTTACTTAAATCCAATCCTAACTCTTCTTGTACCGGCCAGGTAAGAGGTGGAGTAGAGGGAGGCCCCCCTTGCTTTCGCAAGGACCCAATTAAATAACCTCTGACTCACTTAAGCGTAAGCTTTTTAACCTCTAATCCTAGACACCAAACTTAAAGAGAAGTTTGAATTTAAGAGAGAGTAAATCCAATTATGAACCCTAGGGCCAAGTCTACTGATTTTTATTAAAAGCTTAGGACAATGCAAGAATGTGGAATTTTTTTGTGATTTTTGGGCAAAGGAAAGGGTGATGAAATCCCTCACCTATCTTTTTATTCTAATGGGTGTAGCCCTAAGCAGTCCCATTTTAAAATGTGAAGTGCAACAAACAAGTTTGAACAATGGATTTTCTAATGCTAAGTCTAATGTATGAAACAAGAGTTAGAAATCTTACCTTTCCCCCGCACTCTTCAATGCAAGAAAAAGAAATGGAGTTCAAATGACTATTAAAATGATGAATGTCCTAAAACAAGTGTTTCTAATCTTGAAAAATGAAATTTTTATTTACAAACAAACGGCTAACATGAAAGAGCGATTTGAGAATTTTTAGATTTTAGATTTTTTTAATTTTTATTTGGTTTTTGAATTAAATGAAATGAAACTAAGAAAATATAAGGTGCTACTATAAACTAGTTCTCAAACCACACAAACCACAAAAGAGACCAATTATTACATGCCAACGGGAAATAAATCTCTGTACATGCACAGAGAGTACATGAAAATCTCACTACAAGCTTCTCTCACACTCCCCTATCTAAAAGACTGAATTAAAAACAAGAGGGAAAAGAAATCAGCAAGCTCCTCCAATGGGCTTCAAATGTCAAGCCCAATATCCAAGTTCCTCTCCTTATGCAAATCTGAAATAAAAGCCAAATAACAAGTCAATGTAAAACCAATAGAAATGAAATCAAATCAAAATAAATCTAAATCAGACTCTAATACCTCCGGGCAACGGCGCCAAGATGAAGGCGCGACATAGTTGACTGTGCATTTTCGTTGTCCAGAGTCCTCACACAATCGTCGCGCACAGCACCTCCAGGCGCACAGGAGCTTCTACATCAGCACACAGATCTGGTCGCCTCCTCAGTACGAGCCTTCCGCCAGCCAGATCCGGTCGCCTCCTCTGCAGACCCAACCGCCCTGCGCCTTCTCCCTGCATCGCTGTGCACAGCACCAGGCGCACCCACTACAAGAAAATGCGCTTTTAGAGACCGAATCTGAGACCGAATTTTTCAGTCACTATTCGGTCTCAAATTTGAGACCGAATTGTGACTGCAGGAAATCGGTCGCTAAATAAAGATATTAGAGACCGATTAAATTTCGGTCATAATTCGGTCACTAATTAGTGACCGAATTGTGACCGAAATTTGCAGTCTCTATACATTGGGACCGATTAAACTGCAGAGAACACAGTACATGTGCAACCTCATCTCTCTTTATGATCTCTAAATCCATCGATACTATATATCATTTGTTTGTTTGTTTACATGCTAGCCTCTTTAATTTTCTAAGAGGACATAGTAGCAAGTAACTTCTGCATGAGCATCCACCATTTTAGAACTTATCCTGATTTTTTTTGCTATATATATATATATATTTATTTATTTATTTTAAAAAAATATTAAAAAAATAGAGACCGATTAGGGACCGAATTAATTCGGTCACTATTCGGTCCCTAATTTAGGGACCGAATAGTGACCGAAAAATTCAGTCCCTAATTTCTAATTTAGGGACCGCATTAATTCGGTCACTATTCGGTCCCTAAATTAGGGACCGAATGGTGACCGAAAAATTCGGTCCCTAATTTCTAATTTAGGGACCGCATTAATTCGGTCACTATTCGGTCCCTAATTTAGGGACCGAATAGTGACCGAATTAATTCGGTCACTGATAACAAATTTTAGTGACCGATTTCATCGGTCACAAATTTGTGACCAGAAATTGGCCACCGACGAATTCGGTCTCTATTCGGTCACTATTCGGTCTCTGACTCTTTTAGTGACCGAATAGGGACCGAATAGAGACCGAAAATTTCGGTCTCTAAATGCGTTTTTTCTTGTAGTGACCCAGCCCAACCGCGCACAGCACCAGGCGCTGCTCTGCACCGGATCCGCCTGCATCGCGCCCCCATCTGGTTCACCTGGGCGCTGCTTCCCGCCATCTGCACACCAGCACACCCAGCCATCGCCATGGCAACCGCCGCCTTCACCTGCTGTGGCCACAGCACCACACCCGAGAGCTCCCAGTAGCTTCCTGTTGCTTCCCGAAGGCTCTTCTACTTCCAGCTGGGCAATGAGAAAACGATTGGGTGAGATATTTAAAAACAATATTTGTTTAATAGGATTAGGTGGGATATATAAACTACTAAAAAATATTTATTTACAAACTCCTATTAAAAAGATATTATTGTACCAGGATTTATCTACAGCGTTTATTTACAATACCTAATTAGTTATCTAAAAAAAAAGAATGACTTATTTGAATGAAATCTAACATGTGTATTCTAAATATCAACTAATATACGAATCTAATTAATATTTACAAGAATTATTCATGAAAGTATAAAACCAAGATTTATTTATGTACAATGTATTTGCAAAAAGAAAACACTTTATTAGTCACTTATTCAAAAAGCATTAACTTTATTAAATGAAAATCTAACTATGGTTCTACCCAAAAATTAACTAAATGTTCACAATTTATTTCTGGAAATTAAAATCAAATTGCACATATTTACAGATAAAATGTCTAAAATTACTATATGTATGACATTTAACGCAAAAATTCATGTAGTTATCAGATGTTCTGATGCATGTTACCTTTCTTTTACCCCTGAAGCCCTAATTTTCATCTAGTACTCTAGTGGTCGAATTAGTTCTTTTACTCTAATTGATTCAGGTTCCATGTTTTTCCTGGTTAACCTGACTAAAGTATGTCGAAACCTCTATAGTTTTCAAATTCCTATTTATTGCATGTACCCTGGCCTGTCTAGAGTCGTTTAGTTTTAGTTTCGTAATTTTTCATACACTGTATAATTTGTTCTCAATTTCTAAAGCCTCCTGTATCAATTGGTTTAAGTTTTGGCCCGCAATCCAAGGTCCTATCTAATCCTGTCGGACTCAGGCACAGACCACCAGAACTGACGGCCCGATAGGCCGCGTTTTGTGGTCTAATTGCGACAGTCTGCCCGTCGCGTTCTGAACGCGACAGGAAGTGCTGTCGCGATCGCTATGCTTGGCCTGTCGCGTTCCTCACATGACCATGTCGCATTCTCAGCGCCGATTCTGAACACCCCGTCGCGATCCATGCAAGGCTTTGTCGCGTTCTACCATGAACCCGTCGCAACCCTTTCATGGGTGCGTCGCGTTTACAGGTTTTTGCAGAAAACCCCCTATTTTGCAATACTCAATTTCTATTGTGCTTATACCCTTTAATCTCAGTTATACCGCAGTAAATGCACTTAATATAATTGACCTTTTATATGTGATTTAAAATACATACACATGACTAATTTCCATCTATGATTTCATGTCACATGCACACACTCGAACCATCCAAATGCGGCTTAATTGGCATAATCTATTGGTAATTTATGCAATTAAATTACTTTAATTATAAATGACTTGTTCTCGATTTTCGCATTGTTTTGAAACACCGATCTCGACACTCCACTGTTCTAGAACTCCTCTAGAACTCGAGCACTTGTTTCCATAATACCCTCTTTCTTGACTTGGACGAACTCTCTGACGGATATTCCTTCTGTCGGACTAGTGAGTCTTTGATCAAGGCCTCCGTAAGTCTCCTCTGTCCATGGATTCCCACATGGTCGACGAGATGGTTGTACCCTAACACCTATGATACCCTTTAGGGATCAATACGATCCAATGGCCATTAGAAGTTCACTCTCGTCTTGAATCACGCCGGACCTCTGGGCTTGTGCTTAACATGGCCAGTGGAAGGGTTGTGAGTTCCACCTGACTGCCAACACCAAGTGCGCGTGTTGTGCAACTGTTACTGTCGCATGTTTACTCGACGTGTTACGTGCAATGTCTACTAGCTCTCATCTACACTCTATTCGCTTATCTATTCACATTCACTCTACTATCTCATCTATTCTTGGTACTCTATATCGGCCATTGACTAATTGTCTAAAAGATAAACAATATAATCAATGCTTGGCAAATATAAAGGGTCCGATCTGGTCCTGGGATGTGCGCCCGAAAGTGCTAGTGCCCATGGGAGTTAAATGATTAGAGTGTTTGGCATTACACTCGAGTGCTATCTATCTCGACTATCTAAATGACAATCAAAAAGTGTTATTCTCTCGTTGTCTACAAGACCAACAAAGTGCTATACTATACTCGTTGTGCTATTGCTATACTTGTGCTATTGTGCTATAGCCATCCTGCTATTGTTGTGCTATTTCTGACACGTGCTATTTTTGGAAAGTCTATATTTGTAAAGTTGTGTTATTTCGTTCACGTGCTATCCTGCTATCTTTTACCTGACTCTCTCTTGCTCTATCATTAAGTTACTCTACCTTAAATGCATTATTACTTAAAGCTTGCTTGACTATTGAGATTTAAGTCCAACTGGGCGTTATCGCTCACCCTGCGTTATTTGTCATTGTGTTCTCAGGTGAGACCGAGGATGAACCATACACTCAAGAGGACGGGAACGACCTGGAGTGATGTCATGAGTACCCTAGCGTCCTATTACTATGTTTAGCGTTGTAGTAGTTAGGTTTGAAGTTTAGTCCTTTACTTTTATTTCAATGTAATTGGGCTCTATAGATTGGCTCTGATATTAGTGGTTGTAACTAGACATTGGAAATTATTAATGAGAACGGTTTTCTTTAGTATTATACATTGTATAATGGTTGATGTCTAGTATATGTTCTATACCCGTTTACTTGCAACTGCCTCGCGTTCCGATATTCCGCGTCGGGGAGTGACAGCTTCAATGTCTGAAAGCTCTTCTCGCACTCCTTGCTCCAGACATATGGGTTCTCTTTTCGCGTAAGGCGAGTAAGAGGTACAGCTATCTTGGAGAAGTCTTTTATGAACCGCCTGTAGTATCCAGCCAGTCCAAGAAAACTTCTGATCTCAGTGACGTTGGTCAGTCTCTCCCAGTTTAAGACACTTCTACTTTGGAAGGATCGACAGCGATACCATCCTTTGATATGACATGCCCTAGAAATGACACCTCCTCGAGCCAGAATTCACACTTGCTCAATTTGGCGTAGAGTTTGTTGTCGCGCAAGATCTGTAGAGCGATCCTCAGATGCTCCTCATGCTCTTCCTTGGTCTTGGAGTATATGAGAATATCATCGATAAAGACCACGACGAACTTGTCGAGGTAGGGCTGACAAATGTTGTTCATCAATTGCATAAAAGCTGCAGAAGCATTGGTTGGTCCAAAAGGCATGACTACAAATTCGTAATGACCGTACCTGCTCCTGAAAGTTGTCTTGTAAATATCTGCATCTTTAATCCTCATCTGATGATATCCCGATCTAGGATCAATCTTAGAAAAATACTTAGCTCCTGATATCTGATCAAATAATTCATCGACACGAGGCAGAGGATATTTGTTCTTGATAGTGAGATGATTCAACTGCCTGTAGTTGATGCATAACCTCATGGATTCGTCCTTCTTCTTGACGAACAACACTGGTGCTCCCCAAGGAGAAGTACTCGGTCTGATAAATCCCTTTTCCAGCAACTCCATCAATTGCTCATTTAACTCCTTTAATTCAGCAGGGGACATTCTGTAGGGTTGGCGTGACACCGGTGCAGCTCCAGGTATGAGATCAATTGAGAAATTTACATCTCTTTCAGGTGGGATGCCTGGCAGCTCATCGGGAAACACGTCGAGGTATTCTTGCACTATATGTATGCCTAATATCTTAGTTGCTTTCTTCTCAACTACTATTGCGGTAAGAAATGTCATACAGCCTTTTCTTATCATGTTATGCACCTTAATGGCAGAGATGAGAGACAAGTGCCTCTTGTGTCTACGTCCCGTAAAGGTCAGCTTAGGGAATTCACTAAAGGTTATCTTCCCTCTTCTACAGTCAACACAAGCCCCATAAGTGGATAGTCAATCGGCTCCCAGAATGACATCGTAGCCCTCTATGGGCATACAAATCAAGTCGGCTCTAAGATTGAGTTCACCAATCTTTACATCAGCTAATGAAAAGTATTTGTTTAGTTGAGATTTCCTCCTAGTGGTGTAGTGACAGGCAATTCAAATTCCATTGATGCAGGTTTTTCATTTAATGTATCAGCAAATGCTTGCGATATGAACGAATGTGTTGCGCTAGCATCAAACAAAAAAAATGCTGACTGGGAAAAGATAGGTAGTGTACCTTCCACAACTCCACCCTCCTCGGTGGTCTCTACTTCTTGCAGGGTCTGCAGTCGGCCAGCTTCTTCTGTCCCATAGGACGTTTTTCGTTTTCCTTAAGCAGGGGCAGTCGGGGATACGGTGTTCTCGACTACCACAGCGTAGGCATGCGCCTACCTTCCTCCAGCACTCTTCTGCTGTGTGACCTAGCTTGTCACAGTGCTTGCATCTTGGTTTGTTAGGGGCAGTGGGGGTGAAGACTTTGGCTTCCGCTCTTGGCTTGGCCCGTCAGTGATGCTTAACGGCCTTTTCTTGTCGTTAATGGGCTTGCTTGGTGCTCCTGAGGTCTGTTCCTTCTTAACCATTCTACCCTTGATGCGATCAGTGAGGTCGGTCGCATCCTCTAGCAGATGTGCTTTCTTGACCATCTCTGGGTAAGTCTAGATGTCCATAGGTGCAAGTTGTGCGATGTATGCGGGCCTAAGCCCATTAAGAAATCTCTTTGCCTTCATTCTCTCAGTGACAACTAGGCGATTGGCATATCGTGCCAACCGTGAGAATTGAGCTTCATACTCAGCAACAGTTAGATTCCTCTACTTCAAAGCGGCAAACTCAAAGGCCTTTCTCTCTTGGACTCTTTCCAAAAAATACTTGGAGTTGAAGTGCTCCTTAAATTCATTCCACGTAAACTGTGCATCAGCCCTGGTGGTCTCCACGGATTGCCACCACGCACGGGCATCCCTCTCGAGTTGGAATGTTGCAAGTAATAGCTTATCTCCATCCGCGCATTGCATAACGCGGAAAATATGCTCAATCTCCTTAAGCTAGTTATCTGCCTCATCGGGATCAGTTGTCCCACTGAAACGAGGCAGATTCAAATTGAGGAAATTCCTGTGTAGTTCTCCAGCTCCTCGGGTATTATTATATTAGCTCCAGCAGCCTGAAGTAATGCCTGAGTAAGCTGCTGAATGGTCAGCTGCATATCACGGAGAGTTGTGCACGGAAGCTGCCATTGCTAGTGATTAAGTTCCTTCAAAAGAGAAAATTTAAATGCAAGATATTAAGTTTGCACTAAGTTTGTGCGTGTGTGAGTTTATTTTATCTTATTACCCATGGTTCTACCCATCACTCACATAGGTATGGAATTAGACTCTAAGTCGGGGCAGGTCAAACCTAGATCATCCTATACTTAAGAATAACCTAGGCTCTGATACCACAAAACTGTAACGCCCCGACGCGGATATCGGAGCGGAATTACATTTATTAACTAGTACAAAGCGAGAAATAAAGATCAAACCATTGCACAATTGGAATAATGCCAATGAAATCCAACTTCATTAATAATCCATCAATAATTGTACATTCACTAGTCAGAGCCAAAACTAGGGCCCAGAGTACTTTATTCAAATCTAACTATTACATATATAGTGACTAACTAATTGACTCATAACAACAAACTGACTACTAAGCAATGTTTACTGAACTGGTCACTCCTGGACATCGTCATCAGTCCCTTCCTTGTGAGTGTGGTAATCGACATCCGACTCACCTGAACACATGAAATAACAACGCAGGATGAGCGAATAACGCTCAGTAGGACTTAATATCTCATGAGAACAAGCATGGTTTAAATGATTAATGTCTTAAAGGCAGGATAACTAGAGAACATAGTCAAGTAGAGCAACGTAACGACAGCAAGAGAACGATAGCCCTAGTACATGGAAAATAGCACAGCAAGTACGATAAAGGATTGGCCACATAACGAAATAACATATATTGACTGGTCGATCATTTTATCAACCAAGAGAGTATAGTATCGCACTAAAATAATTACACTTTGATTGTCATAGATTAATTG
This sequence comes from Colocasia esculenta, assembly GCA_014218235.1. NCBI lineage: Eukaryota > Viridiplantae > Streptophyta > Magnoliopsida > Alismatales > Araceae > Colocasia > Colocasia esculenta. The sequence continues at coordinate 162,776,517 of CM024757.1, forward strand.
TGATAGTATTAAATGGCACTGGATGTATGTCGTACACATCCTGATCATGTAACCCTCGCGAGGAAATGGCACTCTTCGGGAGCTCTCCCCAGGACCAGACCAGGCCCTATTGCACTGGCATAGTCATGTTTATTATCTTAGACAATCAATTGTATGGCCAAATAGAGTACCAAGAATAGATGAGAATAGTAGATGAAATAGACGAGATAGTAGAGTGAAAGTGAACAGATGAGAGTGCAGAGATAGTAGATGAGACAGAGGTATAATCGTAAAACAATGTTAAACATGATAGTCACAGTTGCACAGCACACCATCGTGTACTGGCCGTCTGGTAGAAGTCACCACCACCACCACTAGCCGTGCCAAAACACAGACTAGATGGTCTTGCGTGATCACAAGGTAAGAAGGAAACACACTAAAGTTGTTGGATCGTGCCAATCCCTAAGGGTGTAATGGGATTTAAGGGTACAACCAGCTCATCGGCTAGGACATGCGCCAAAGCCAAGGAGACTTACGGAGGCCTTGACAAGGAGTCCCTGGCCCAGTCAGGAGTATTCCCGATGGAGATGTGGTCCAAGCCAAGAGAAAGTGTGTAATAAACAAGTGTCTGTCGTGCCTCGAGTGCTCGAAGGCCGAGGGAAGCGATCACGGTACTCAAATCACGCGATCAAAATGAAGATAATGTCATTATTAAATTAGGGGAAGATAGTAATTAATTTCACTTAATTATCGAATACATTATTGAGTAATTTACTAAGGTTTAATAGCAACATGAATGTTAAGGGTGTGTGCAAGTGTAAGAAATCGAGAGCATAAATGATTGTGCACATAGCTTTTAAATTTATTGATTTCATGTAAATATTACCCATTACTACTTATCAGATCGAAATCATTCATGACAGTGTTTAATTAGGGTTAAACAGGGTTAAACAAGGGTTAAATAAGAAAACTGGCAGGGGGTATAACTGCAATTCATGTTTTCTGGCGGTTTTTTAGAACGCGACGAGTCGCCCGGTCGCGTTCAGTTGAACCAACAAGCGGGTTGAACCGGGGAGAGTCGCCCGATTTTTTAGACGTGTCGCGACCCCCTCTGAGATCACAACGGGCCGGGCCGTCGCGACTTCAGAAGGTGGCCCGAGCCCAGAAAAGGAATTTTGCCCTTTTTCCAGGTGGGTTCCCTCCCTCCATAGTAGGACACTGGTCTCTTCAAAAATCTGAATAAAATCACATAGACATCCAAAAATCATGAAACCCTTTTTAAACGAAACTAGACATGTAGATCTATCACTGAGCATGATTAATTAGAAAATAGATGCGTATAGAGCATGTTTTAATTAGGTTACTTTTTGGCGACCTAAACAAGCATAGGCATGGAAAACGAATTAATTGGCAATGGATACATGATGAAAATTGGGGAAAATAGGGGCGTTTGAAGCTATCATCATGTAGTATTTATGAAAATAATTTCATGGCATGGGATCAGGTACATGCACGGATTTAAGACAATCATGATGGTTCGGGTACATGATGTTGACAGTGATTCAAACATCTAATTCTCCATCATAAGAACTAAAAATAGGGAAATCTTGGGGCTTTCAAAGAGGGGTGCATGGGCTACCTAGGTGAAAGTTTCACGATTTGTGCTTGAGAGATTGTCTACCTTTTCTTGTTGTAATGGAAACCTAGGGTTGATGACGAAGAGGAAGAAGAAAGCCTCTTGCTCCAAGCCCTTCCTCTCCTTGCTCCTCGTCCTCAGCCTCCTCTCCTCATCCTCCAAAGTTCCAGCAACGAAATGAAACTTGGTTGGACGAATTAGAGGTGTATAGGGTTGTTTAAGAGTCCATTCTTTCTAAAACTCTTACTTTCCTTTAAAACTCTGAAATTCCCTATTTATCTCCATATTTCTCTCCTTTATCTGCCTACTAGGGTTGGAAAGAGATCCAAGTTCGTGGGTAGAGGGTAGGTAAGTCTAGGACTCCCTTTTAAGATATATATGGGTTATTTAGCATTTATCTTAACCCATTTCTATTTATTAATAATTAGGTACGAATTAACTTAATTAACTCTCACCCCATGATAGGCTCTCCTCATTTGGGCCCAACAATTCATGTTAGGACCATTAGTAAAATCCATTACCAATGTAGCTTAATAGGTATTATTTAATTTCTTTTAAATTCTATTTATCCTCTTTATTCTAATTTAATTCTATTTATTCACATTTATTCATTGAAGATTTTTTATTTATTTAAAATTTAAAAATCAGGTTACTACATGACACCATGAACGCGACACCTGACATGTCGCCTTCATCTTGTCAATGGTTGACACTTGTCCCAATTGTCTCGACAGTAAGACGACAAAACTGCATGATGTGGTCAGGGGGCTGAACGCGACGACATGTTTGTTGCTTCTTAACTAGAACGCGTCGACCATCCCGTCGCCTTTAGAAGGCGATATCCCAATACATCGCTACCTTCATCAGAAGATGGCTGACCAAAGAAAGGTGAATGTTACATTGATTCTTATGAATTACTTGGAACTCGATTCTTAATAAGACTTGATTTATAAATGGTACTCAAATCTTATTTTATTAACATGAGAGTTGATTCTGACTAATAATGAGACTCAATTCTTACTTAAATAATCAAACTTGATTCTAAGTTAGATAATGAGATTCAATTTTTACATGGGACTTAATTCTAATAATCAGACTCGATTATAAGTTAGTAATAATGACACTCGATTCCATGATATATGCAGGAGTTAATTGTTATAAGATACTGGGACCCGATTCTTGTAAAATACTCTTAGATTATTGATTGTAAGACTCAGTTCTAGAAAACTCTAGTAGAGAGTGAATTAAGATTCTATAAATTAATCATGTAAGATTTCGTACAATGTCATGAATAGGAATCAAGGATGAGGCATAATGCTAGATTCAAGACAACTCTGGATTATAACTCAATAAAGGGACAAGGTATTTAATGGAATTCACAATATAAGCTATGCATATCAAAAAAAATTATGGAGTAGAATACTCATTCTAAAATAAGAAACAAGGTACACATGGTTAACTATTATGGGTACCACGCAATCAAAAAAATGTACATGAATTCTATGACAAGATTAGGTGTAAAACATGATTTTGGAGTCCTAAAACATCTTTGAACTCAAAGTATTAATGAACCAATCATTAAAAGTCATATATCAAGAAGAAAATCAATTTTCTGAAGTAAAACAAGTAGCATGGATTACTTTTTTAGTAAAATATATATTATATTATATATGGTTATTATCTTCACATAAATCAACACGTAAAAATGTACATATCACTTTATTATTTAATGATAAATATTAGTCCAACTTTAATATGTGTCTCTCTTATTTTTTCTACTTTTCCCCATTTTACTCGTACCACATCTTTGAGTCGCGAGGAGTTGGGGTGTGGATTACGTGGCTAGTTTATATGACCAACGGCGTAATTGGCCAACACAAGGATACGTCGGCATTACGTGGGACACTGTCTGACTCCTATAATTTATAAGTAATTTATGATAGAGAAAGATTCGGTGCACACCAAATGATGGTTGTGCAACCTAAAGAATGTGGGTATTTAATATACCTCAATTTTTCCAACCTTAAGTGGTTGAGGTGGCACTCCATTTGATGTGTCTAATTTATACACACTAAATAATATGTACTAAATATTTTTATTTATTTATGCTATTAGCGAAGAAAACCGTACAACTTAGGTTTCATATTTCCACATAGTTCGTTTTTCATTTTTAAAGTGAGAAAGATTTATTTTACTTTTTATCACATTTCTAGTATACTTTTAATCTCTTTCATTGACCAATGTGTTACTGACACATTATACTTAGACGAAAGAGATCAAAGTGCAGTAAAAATGTAAGAAAAATGCAGTAATTTTTTTCAAAGTCTAGAAGTTATGATTTTTATAGAAGCCTCCTAATGTTATTGCAAACTGCCGTGAACTGCTTCCATGGCATCCACAACTCAAGGTAATGTATTTTGAAGAGATTTGATTTAAGTGTGTCTTCTAAGAGGTATTGTCCCCATGTTTGGGGTTTTGTCTTTTAAAAGGGTCCTCTTGGGAGAAGAGGTGAGGCTCTTGCTGATAAGTACACATTTTGTTCTCACTATCTTTCAATGTGGGACTAAAGAATACCTCTACACAGCCCTCCAGTGAGGATAAGGGTGTGCGGGTCTCATGAAGATGAGACGCTCGGGTAGGACGCATGGTCTCTCATTCGTTCCCACAGACAGCGCCAATGAAGAGATGTGATTTAAGTGTGTCTCCCAAGAGGTATTGTCCTCATGCTGGGGTTTTGTCCTTTAAAAGGGCCCTCTTGAGAGAAGAGGTGAGGCTCTTGCTGATAAAAACACACTTGTTCTCACTATCTTTCAATGTGGGACTAAAAAATACGTCTACATACTCTAATATATAGAACACTTTAGCTGCCCATAATGTGGCTCAATGTTCCTCTGCTTGCGGTGTCCAAGGTGTTTGGCATTATTGGATGCTTGTAATGTTCCATTTGAGCTTGAACTTTTTTAATGTGATGTAAGTGACATCCTTCCTTGCCCCCCCCCCCCCCCCCCAAAAAAAAAAATGGTAAGTTTAGGCTTAGCCCATAACCCATTCAAAGACAACACACAATCTTTACATTACTATTAATTTGTTATTACGAATTTCTGATAAGCTTTGGAGAGTGAAGCAATGGGCTCTTATTATATCCTTAAGTTGTCCTTCTCAATAAGAGTGAACATCTGAAAGAACAGAAAGCAAAACCTGTATTGAGCTTAAGCGTCATTTGGTATTAAGATATTGAGGGTAAATTAAATCTGTCTCTAAAATTTTAAGAATATTCTCATTTTATTTCTAATTTATCTCAACATCAAATATGACTTTTAAGAAGTTTAAAACTTCGAAAACATCTATCTTTTGAAATCCACCATAAAACCTTTTTTTTCTTCGCAGCCAGCAACACCCCCATGCATGGCACCATGGGTAGGGAAGCGCCATTCGATGTGCCATCCTCCACTCGGCTGATTACTTAAAACAGTAAGATTACTTCACGTCCAATCCACATCCGGTGCCATAAGATCATCTTTTTCGAGAAATGTTTGTCGTATTTTGTACAAATTAAGAGATATAATGTGCCGCTCTCACATGAACTCTTTTTAAGAGCAATAAATATATTTATACAAGTGTAATAAATATTTGGAGAAATTAATTAGAAGTCTTTGACTGTAAGAGATATTTTTACTGTAACATGATTTAACGTATACTATAATATGAGACAATATTTATTGTAATTGGTTACAACTCTGTCAGAGACTAAAAAATAAGTTAATATTTTTTAAAAATTTTTAATTAATTTATCCTAAATATTTTTCATATTCTTCACGAGGTACCGTGAGCCAATAAAAAAAACACAAATTCATAGGTTTGGTGGACTTGTCGATCTCTTTCTTTCTCTTTTGATGGTTGGTTTCTTCCGTTTTGAAGTTGTGGTGGTCTGTTCCTGTTTGGGCCGGAGCCAAACGGGCCTCCACTAAAGAAGATGGGGAAGACGAACGCCGGTAGCGGACGAAGGTTCCTGCAGTCACCAGAAACGATCAGGGGGGTCCGGTGAAGACCGGGAAAACCCTACGATGCCTAAGTCAGTATGAGACTTGCAAGGCAGGGGGTTTGTGAGTGTAAGAGAGTGTTCGCGTAGAGAGAACGTACCAGTGCATGGTCCTGTACCTGTGCTTTTATAGACGTAGGCGATGAGGCAGGCATGCGTAACGCTGGTGGATCGTGCCTGGAAAAACGCCTTGATGGACGCGCATAACGGTGTGAGTTATGCACTCAGATGTCCGTTGGGATGCCCGGCGGTTAACGCACCTCTTGATGATGGGGCGCGTGACCCGGGCGGTTATAACCGCGGCGTAGGCAAAAGGACCTGTTCGGCACCCTTTGGGCGCGCTTACCGAGCAGGTGATCCGCATAGGGATCGAACATGCTGTTCGGTAACGTCCAGGGTTGTTCTGCGCAGCAGGATTAACGTCCCTGTTCGGGAGCATTCCGCTAAAGAGCTCGGCAATGCTTCACTAGGGATGACAGGCACGTGGGGCCCTTTTGACCGTTCCGTACGGAGGCGTGGGACCGTCAGGAGAGGCCACGTACAAAAGAGGCGCTGATGGGCCTTGACGCAATGGGCTTAGGTGGCAGAAAACAGCCACCAACTTGCCCCCCACGTCCTCAAGTGGCTCAGAAGCCGGAGCGCTTGAGGGCGGCGACCTGCTCGGGTGTCATCTCCGCCATAAATGCGGTATCGTCCTCGGAGATCCGAATAGACCTGTAGCGACGCCGTTGCAGAAGGGTTCACCTCGAACATGAAGCCTTCATGATGACAACGTGGGTCGTGTCAAACCCGGAACGTCGTATGCCAGGCTCAAACGGTCACCCGCGGGTCATTCGAGAAGAGACTTAGAGTGGAGGGAAACGCCGTTTCCAACCCCGCTTCGAATTTCGCACCTCACCTTCCTTATAAGGAAGGGGAGGAGATGAGAGCAGGGTCTTCATCTTCAAAATTCTTCCAGAGTCTGTTGCCTCTAGGGTCACTTGCCATCTTCCCTCTCGCGCTTTCCTCTGCTCCCATACTTCTTCTTCTTGGCGCGTTGCGTTCCTTACCTTCCAGTGATGGCCCAGAAGGGAAAGGAGATCATTGAAGCCAGTGGGATGCCGCCGGTGGGGGTGAAAGCGGCGAGGTACCGGAGCTTCGAAGGTCTTCGAGAGCGCTTCCGGATAGGTGAGGAGTACGGCATCGTCTTGATGCGTGAAGACGAGTCATACCTAACCACGAGGCCGGGGTGCTTCGTGCTTTCGCTGGATCTGCTAGAGGCTGGTCTCCGGCTACCGATGCCGGAGATTGCGAAGAAGCTACTCCAGAGCTGGAAGGTGGCGCCTATTCAGCTGACGCCAAACTCCTGGAGGACCATATTCGTCTTTTGCATCATATGCAAGAAGAGGAGATCGAAGCAACCGCGGAGATCTTCCGAAATCATTTCATCTTGGCTTGCTCCCCACAGTCCGGATGGGGATCGTGTACGTGAAGCATCGTACGAACCGGATGCGGATCAACTTCTCGCCCGCCTGTCCAACAACAAGGGGTGGACAGGACATCTCTTCTTCGTGGGGCGGAGAAAGGGAGCGAACATCCCAGAATGGGACTTCCCTGTGAGGGTGGTGGAGCCACTGAGGAAGGCAGACATGACCCCTTTTTGATTCAGGGGCAGCCGCGGCCTCCCAATCGCTGAACACGGTCGGGGTCAGCCACGCTGAGGGGTACCTGACCGAGTACAAGCTTGTGAAGTACAAGCTTAGCCGTGCCTGGGGTAAGTCTTCTGTTGCTTGTTTCATTTTCCCACTTGCATGGGTTCTGACCCTTCTTCTACTTCTTCTAGATGACGAAGAGGTAGCTGCTGTCGGGGCCAGAAGGAAATGGCGAAATACGCCAAGACGATCCCCGTTAGCCTTTACTTAATAAGGCTAGACGAGGATGTCTCCGCAAGGGGGCCCGCGCAGAAGGCGAAGGCCGTGGTGAGAGGAGGTGCCGTGAAAGAGGCACCTGAGACGGCGGCGATCGCAGAGGTGGCTTCTCTCCCCCAATCGAAGAGGAAGGAGAAGCGCAAGGCGGCCCGGCTGGAGTCGCGTGCCGAAGATCGTACCTCCGAAGAGGAGGTGTCCGACGAGCGCTGAGCTCGTAAGAAGAAGAAGGCGACGAAGACGATGCCGCGCGTTGTAGAGAGCACCGAAGAAGTGGAGGAAGAAGAGGAGGATCTTGAGCCTCTGCTGACTCGAGGACCTCACAACGTTCGAGGACGCCCGAGAAGAGGGCGTCCGTAACTCCAATTGTGGACCGTTCGGAGGCGGTCATGAAGATGTCCGCCGAGCTGGGTCTAATTATGGTCAGCGATGAATCAGACCGCTCTAGAGGGCGGCGAAGTCGCCAGTGCACGAGACCCAAGAAGTCCTGTCCGGTGGAGGTGTTGATGAAGAAGCGCCGAACAGGGTGGAGCGCCAGGAGAGGGCGCACAGTTCAATGCCGAGGACGGGGTGGTCGCCGCGGACTCGGGGAGAGGAGTGGGAGGAGTCAATACTCTCACTCCTACGACAGCAGCAGATTGCGGTATTGGCGAGGCAGTTCTTCCGAGGGGGGATATTCCGCAAGAGTGGAGACATCCTGCCCCCCATGCCCCCTACCTCAGTGGTCACCAAAGGCTGTGTAGTCGGCGAGGATGCAGCCAAGGTGATTGCTGAGGATATTGTAGTCGGCGAGAGTGCATCCGTCCTTAGGGAGGAAGGCACTCAAGCTTCTGGAGATGCCGAGGAGGGCCGCGCAACAGCTTTTGCAGCATCCGCCACCGAAGACGGTGGGGAGGTGCGGCCGGCAACAAGGCAGGAAGCCGTTGGGGTGGATCGAGCTTCGGCTTCGACGAGCGCTGTTGCCATGACCTCCGGGTCGGGCCAGCCGAAGGACCTTGTAATTGACATCGCCCCGGTCCCGTCTACCACTGTTGCGGTTGGAGACAAAAGCTCCGAGGACGACGATAGGCCTTTGACGGAAGTGCTGCACAGAACCCCCCGAGGTGCCCTCGTGGCGATGCTGGAGGCGACGCTTCGCCGTGTTGAAGTGTCGCCAAGGAAGCTGCCTCCTAGCCCCACTGCCTCTTACCTTGATCGACTAGCAAGGTGTCAGGACCTTCCCGCCGAGAAGACTCCGGAGATGCCAACAGAAGAATACCATCCCGAGAACCAAGATGATGATGTAAGACCCTCGAATTCCGTCGTATTTTTCGTATTTATGTGTGTATATTGTGTTGAGTATGTATGTACGTATTTACGTGGATATTAAAATAGTATAAATACGTGTACATGTGTTTATATTAAACGTAAATAATGTATGTATTGCATGATGATAGTGTGAATATAATACCATGTACTATTGCATGTATAGAAGCTTGGTATGCATGGTTTTCTGCATAAATTAGGGTTCTGGCCGAAGACCCTATTGGCGTCAATCCCCTGGCCGCTGAGGTGGTGTCAGCGTCCAGCCCTGGACGCCACCACTACACTCCGGCGTCCAGAGATATGGACGTCAACTTCTCTGGCCTGCATGCGCAGCAGAGCTGCTATCTTCTGAAACAAGGCATGGCAACCATTGGGGGATGTCCCCCAACGGCTCTGAGGGTGTCCCATCACCTTAGTGAGTGGGGGAAAGACCCTCTTTAGGTCTGAACCCGAATTGGCTCACCCCATTCTTCCCCTTCACCCTTGCAAGAGGAGAGAGGTGAGAAAGAAAAACCCTAGAGCTATCTGTGGAGAAACCCAGTTTGAACCCCTAAAATCCGACACCTTGAAGCTGGTTTTGGAGATCTTCTGCATCAAGGAGGGAGCTGAAGCAAAGGGGAAGGCTTCCCCATCATCCCCTCGGCGTGGAGATCAACCAGAAGCTCGAGGAAGGCGATCTTGGAGGTGCTTCTGCAACTTCTTGGAACTGCCCAAGGAGTCTTCTTCGAGCTATAAATTCTTGGAGGATTTTTAGAGAGGCAAGTGACCTATCTATGGTATCCCCGTATGAGTCTAGGAGGTATTTATGATTTTTATGGAATTTCCCTCGAGTCCTAGACCCTCCATTTCACCCAAATTTCAGAGCTCGGGTCTGTGTTTCTGCACAGACCTGAGTAAACGGCAAGGTCCCTGGACGCCTGTGATGATCTTGGCGTCCATCGACCCTGCCGCTGACTCTGAGTCAGCGGCCAGAGACCGCCGTCTAGTTCTTCAGGACAGAACAGTGAGCTGTTCTGTCCCTCTTATACGTTAATTTCGTTATGATTTCCGTGATGAGGATATATGGTATTCCTATAAGCTATGTATTTTGTGCATTGTGGTTGTGAATGAATGTGTGTGTTGGTGAATGTGGAAATTGGTGTCTTTAAACTTGTGGGCATAACTTGTAGATAATTCTTGCAAATTATGTTCCATGATTAGGATTAGTTAAATGTCTTGTTTCAGTCTATCCATGAAGAATTGTGGGACATGTATGTATGTTCTGAATTTTTGTAATTCATGCATACTTGTGGAATTGCTAGAAAGTTCGATTCGGTAAAATGAAAGCATGTAAAAATGGTTGTGGTAACGGATTTATAGATGTATGAATTAGGATGATGTTGTATCCTGAAATCATGCATTAGTGTTTTCTGTGCAAAACAGTAAGTGGATAAATTTCAAATGTGTTAGACCCATGTTAGCATAAGTTGTGAATAATATGCTAATTAGGTTTTGATTTTCTGTAAATCCTATTTAGCTCAGAAAAATCTGAAAATTTGAGGGTATGATTTTGAACCTGAAAACAGCATGTGGTTAAAATTTCAGGTTATTTGGAACAGTAAATAAAAAGTTATGTGTTTTCATGTGAATTGTGAATAATTCGTACATATGATAGTAATGTGATTTTATTTTGTTTAAACCAGCATGATTGGTGTGTTTACTATGTTTGAATCTTGAAAACTCTGTAGTACCATGTTAGGAAACAGAGGTGTTCATGTGAGTAAGAAAGTGTGAATGAAATGAAGAGTGCCAAGTGTAAAACCATGTGTAAAACGTTAAATGTGTAAAAGTGTAAACTGTGCCAATGTGATACTGCTTCCGAGAAGGCAGTGGAGCTGTATCAGGGAAAAGTCCCCTGAGAAAGTTCATTGTGTTAAGTGACCCTAAGGGCATTAGGGGGAAATCCTGGAGGTGGACAAGTACCACTGGTTAGGGTGGAGACTTGTTCTCCCGGTCTGCGCAGTCCAAGAGTCACCATTGCATTGCCTAGATGGTGCCTATGTGTATGTGATGTGAATGTGTCCTTCTTTGGTGGTTTGGACTATGTGTCACGGCACCTAAAATATGTGTAAAGTGTAATGTGTAAAGTGTATGTGACCATGTGTAAATGTGTAAGTGATATGTGAATGTGTATGTGTAAAGTGTAACCATGTGAAAAGAGGAAATTGTGTAAAAAAAAATGTGAAATTCTAGATGTGTAAATGTGTATTGAAATCATGTGAGGCTAAATCTGAAACCGTATGAATTCAGAAAGCATGTTAGCAATTCCATGTTTATGTGTGCAAAGTGTTTAGAATCCATGATTGGAACAATTAATGAGTATGTGTGCAAGTGGCATGATGGATTGTTCATATGTTATGTTCTAAGCCACATTGTAGCTTTCATGTGTAGGTTATAGTTTTTGAACCATGTGAAATCAGCAACCTAAAGCATGTGAAAAATTTATGTATGTACTTAAGAACATGTGGAATCCATGCTAACTATGTCCCCGTTCATGTGTGTAAAGTGTCCATGTTGATAACTCTCATGTTTGTTTCTTTAAGGTTAAAGTTCATAAGTGAATGGATTAGAGACCATGTGATAGGTGAATGTTTATTTTTTTGAAATCTGAAAGCATGCGTTATGTATAAAATTGTAGAACCTTCATGATAGGTTGAAACTTAAATGGACTAGCATGCTATGTGTTGCTAATTGTATGTGCTTGTAGAAACCACTAGGACTTGTACGTGTATATCATGTATAGTGTTACTTGCTGAGTCCCTGGACTCACTCCTTGCTTCGGCGTACAGGTGTAGTGGGTGACACGACACCGTTGGAGGAGACGGTGGAGACGGACTCCGAGCGGGAGACTAGTTACTTGGAGCTTCTTTGTGATTGTGTAATTCGTCGTATGTACTTGAACATTGTATTAGGATTATCATGAAAAGAATGTAATGTGGACATTTGTATTTCTATTTCAGCAAATTAAATCATGTGAATTTTAGTTCCTTTTTGCAAATTGTAACTGCATGTATGTTTAATGGGGATGAATGAATGGAGATAGTTCTCTTTTACTTCCGCTACTCTGTTATTTATATTCGCGTGTATCTCAGCTGTTTGTATCGTTGGGTAAATGTCCCACTGTGAGGACTCTCGCTATACCGACGTGGGTTGGTATAACCGTACGGTGTAACGAGGGCCGTCACAGAGATTGGTATCAGAGCGACCGGTTGAGATTACACATGAATAACTAAGCCATCATCCCCATTGCATGCTAAGTATGTCCACATGTGTAGAAAACACTAATAAGAAGTGAAAAATAGATAAGAAAATGGTTAGAAAACTTAGTAACCTAGCTCTATTGGTGGCTGAAATTTTTGACAGCCATGCTTCCCGTGGACGACGTGGAGGTGCGCCAGCTCGCGACGACGAGCAGAGGCGTGATGATCAGGCGGAGCACAGGCCCCAGCACCGCGAGGCCCTGTACTTCCCCCACCGCCGCCAGTGGATTATGGAGTGTTCATGCAAGGTCTGGTGCAAGCCATGTAGACCCAGGCACACACACTCAGCAGCACTCCAGGCCCAGTTGGAGGCCCAGGTAAATAATAAGACAACTAAGTAGTCTGCTATTTGAATTGTATGATATTGTGTTTATTGTATATTGCTTGTTGTTTAATGTAGCAGGCTCAGGCCCCAGCTCAGGACCATGGTGGACCTTCCTCATGGAGCGATTCAAGAGATGACCCCACCCTCTTTTAAAGGGGAGAGTGATCCGCTTTTGGCAGAAAGCTGATGAGGGAGATCGAGAAAATCTTCCGAGCTATCAGGTGTCCTGACGAGGACAAGGTGACCTTAGCCCCTACATGCTATAGGTATGCTTTAGTTTATGCTTGAATGTTGGTTGTTATTTGTTAGTTAGAGCTTATGAAGGTGTGTTGCAGGAGAGAGCGGATGTATGGTGGTCCTCCCTACTGCGTACGCGCTTTGAGGACGGAGCAGTAGATGTGGCGTGGGACGCGTTCGTGAGGCTCTTCCGAGCCAAGTTCGTCCCAAAGCACGTCCAGGACAAGATGGAGCAAGAATTCCTTTCCCTGACGCAAGGATCAATGACCGTCCTGGAATACGAGGCAAGGTTTTCTGAACTCTCTAAATATGCACCGCACATAGTAGAGGATGAGCGCAGGAAGACCAAGAAGTTCGTGATGGGTCTCAAACCATCACTGAGGACGAGGCTCGTGGCGTTCGACCACCGCACGCTAGACGAGGCCCTCAGCGCAGCCTGCAGACAGGAGGGAGAAATGGAGCAGTATCTAGAGGAGAAGAAGGCTTCGCAGAAGAGGCCGGCAGCGACTTTCCAGCGGCAAGACAAGAGGAAGACGTGTGTACCAGACACTGCAGAAACAAGTGGCAGTCAGCAACTATCAGGTACCCTCTGTACGTTCCCCCGGTGCGAAGAAGGAGTGTCCCCATTGTGGGAAGACCCATGGAGGTTCGGAGTGTTGGTTAATAGCGGGTAGATGCCTAAAGTGTGGGAGCAGCGACCACAAGATCAAGGATTGCCCGAGGCTTCAGCAGGAAGCTCAGCGAGGAGCGCCAGTACCAGCAGTAGCGGCAGCCCCGCGCCAGCTACAGGACGACCAGGAAGGCCTCGAGCCCCAGCTCGAGTGTTTGCTTTAGCTCGTGAGGACGCCGAGCAGGCGGAGCATGTCACCGAAGGTACAGTTTTACTTTTCGGTGTGCACGCTCGGGTTTTGTTTGATACGGGTGCTACTCACTCGTTCATTTCCGGCGGTTCGCTAGGCAGTTAGCCCTGGAGTCAGGCATAGAGTCTGAGGAGTAGAGGTCCCTTTGTCTGTGCACACCCCTGCGGGCACGGTATCGACTAGGAAGTGCATTCCGTCGTTACCTGTGTGCATTGAGGATAGATTCCTAGATGGGTGTTTCTTCTTGCTAAAGATGAAGGACTATGATTGTATCTTTGGTCTGGATTGGCTAGAGGAGCACTATGCGTTAGTAGATTGTCGTAGGAAGAAGATTGTTTTCCGCATTCCTGGTGAGGATGAGTTCTCTCATCCCTTGCCAAAGAACTTAGCGGGAAAGTTAGTCATCTCTGCCATGAAGGCGATGCGTATGGTGAACAAGGGTTGTGACGCATTTCTTGCCAGCGTTATGCTAGTACCCGATTTGGTTCGTCACTTGACTCTTGCAGAGATCGATGTGGTGCAGGACTTTCCAGATGTCTTTCCCGATGACTTGTCTGGATTGCCACCGGATGGGAGATAGAGTCACTACAAGAAAAAAACGCTTATAGAGACCGATTTAGAGACCGATTATTTCGGTCCCCTATTCGGTCCCTATTTTGGACCGAATAGGGACCAAAATAATCAGTCTCAATTTTTTGAGACCGAAATTTTCGGTCTCTATTCGGTCCCAAAATAGGGACCGAAACATCGGTCTCTATTCAGTACCTATTTTGGGACCGAATACGGACCGAAAATTTCGGTCCCAAAAATTGAGACCGATTATATTCGGTCCCTATAATCGGTCTCATTTTTTGGGACCGATTGCATGCGGTCCCTATTCAGTCCCAAAATAGGGACCGAAGTTTTTCGGTCCCAAAAATTGAGACCGATTATATTCGGCCCTATTCGGTCCCCAAAAGGGACCGAATAGGACCGATTTCGGTCCCTATTTTGGGACCGAATAGGGACCGAAAATAATCGGTCTCAATATTTGGGACCGAAAACTTCGGTCCCTATTCGGTCTCCCAAAATAGGGACTGAATAGAGACCGAATATAATCGGTCTCTAAATGGGTCTCTATTTTCCGTAATTTATTTACGTAAGGTTTAACATGCTCTAAATGTGAACATATGTAGGTAGTGATAGGTATGTGTAAAAGAGTATATATTTATTAGTATATATATGTGTGTATTAAAGAAATGATAAAATAATGTCAAAGAAATGGATAAACTTCCTGTATGCACATATATACGTGTAAGTTTGTGCTTTAGTATCACATGGGAGTGTGTGAGGTGTTAGAAGGAAGATAGATAGCTACGTGGGAGAGTGTGGAAGTGCTTATATGTATGTGCAAGTATATATATATACATATATAATTAGAGTACATATATAAAGGGTTTGGCGGCGGAAGTATTGGGAGAGAGAAGAAACGCCAAGAACAGAGAAGTTTTCGCAGAAGGAAAAAGTGCTAACTTGATTTTCTGAAAATAATTAAGAAGAAAATATGGTGCATAAGATAGGTACTTTCACATTACCTTTAAGATAATAATTTTTTTCTTGATCCTTAATCTAGTTTATAAGTCAGGAACTTTAGTTAATATAAATCAAACAAGTGTTCCATCTGAAGTTTCATTTTTAAATGCTACTATATGAATTCTAAAATTGCGTGATCATCATGTAGGATATTTTGTATCTCATTTCCTTCGTGTCTCCATCTTTGGTTAGGATATTGAATATTACCCCTTGATTTACGTGCCATAAAGATCATTAGGTATACTTTTTGGTCTCTTGTGTACGTGTCTTAGCTAACACTCATGTCTTAGGCTAGTGTTTTTGTGAATGATTCTTCTTTTTCTTCTTCTTCTTCTTTTCTTCTGACTGTGTTCTGGAAGCAGTGGTGGTGTCAACACTATCTGTCCAGCAGTGTCAGCACTATCTGTCCAGTAGTGTTGACCTATCTGTCTAGTAGTGTCAACACTATATATCTATCCAGTAGTGTTAATCTATCTGTCCAGTAGTGTTAATCTGTCCACTAGTGTTGACCTAGTTATCTGTCCAGTATTGTCAACACTATCTATCCAGTAGTACTCAACACTATCTATCCAGTAGTGTTGACCTATTTAATTCCCTTATAGTGACGTCGACCTATCCCTTCATATTATCGACCTATACCTTGCAGAGAGTTGACACTATCCTTCAAAGTGTCAACACTCTCTTCTAGCTATTCAGGTTGACACACCCTGTATTCAAGTCAACCTAACTCCTGTTTCCAGTGACTTAGGTCGGCACACCCATGTTCCAGGTGGACACACCCTGTTAATTAGAATTCTTTCTTGAAATAACTTTTACATGAACCATTATTATATACTAATTAATTCCAAATTTACTTGAAATAATTATTAAGCTACTCCTTCTTCTGAAAAGTGATTTATAATGTATTCATGTAATTAGTCGATTTGCTTGTCTCATGTTCTTGAAAATTCACTTGTAGTGTCTAAAACTTGGGATCTCTAGATCTCTCATGAATTTACAATGCTAGAATGACCCAATAAAAGGGCCCTGACCTGGTCCTGGGAGGATCACCCAAAAGTACTTGTGCCCATGGAAGTGTGAATTGTTTGGTGTGGCATTGCACCTAAAGTACATGTTAAAATTTCTAGACATCTGGTTTCATATAGTGTACATGTGAGTATTTGAAACTCAATATCTAATTGTTCAATATATACATGGGAAATTCTCACTTCCTGAGAACTCACCTGTATAAATTTGTTTACTTGACTTTTCTTATTTCTGATTTTACCCTTTACTTGACAATACATGTCTAACATCATCACAGTGGCATATTTGCGACACATGGTTCAAGATGTTCCATTTTTTGGCGATAAGAACTGACGAAGCAGCCTAGCTCTCGATCCACTTGTGGTAGGAAGTTTTCCTTCTATGCGCACTGCGACGTCACCACTTTTTCATCCAATTTGATTATCTATCCAATCTAGCTAGATGCACCTGATTTGCTCTTCCTCTCCAAAAGTTTATCTTCGATGTTGTCAGACATTGGTAATATCATGATACCAAATCAATATTATCGGCACATGCCCTTGCATGTGGCATAATTTTTATTTACTTTTAAACATGCACTTTTATATTTCAATAATAATTAAAATACTATAGAAATAAAAATTAACTATATTAATATGTAATTTAAACTTAAAATATGCTCAATATATATTTCATTCATCTAAAAGATATTATCAAAAATTGATAATTATTTATTGATATTACAAATATATACTTAAATTTGGTATTAAATTTTATCTAACTTAGGTCAACAACTACTATAAATACTTATACATGCATGCACAACACCCTCTCCGTCGAATATTTAAATGTAACATTTATACTAACAATATATATAATATATATTCTAATATATGTAATAATTATTTTATGTATGTTATAGATATTCAAGTATGATATATATATTTAGTCATATATATATATCTAATAATATTTAATAAATAAAATATCTAATTCTATAATTAATTAATCATTATATATCTATATGTAAAGTTCCCCCAAATCTTCCTGTTCCCCCCAAATCTCCTAGCCAAAGTTGAAACCCCAAATCCCTGCGCGGCCCTGCCTCCTCCCCCCCTCCCGTCGTCATCTCGGCCGGCCAACAGCGCGGCCAGCGACGACCTCCCGACGTCGGCGAGGCGGCGACCTGCTGAGTGCTGTCGGATCTCTGCAAGACGCGGCGGCGGCGGACCCTTGCAGACTCGGCGGCGGCTGCTGCTCCTCTGCGAGGTGGTGGCGGTAAGTGTCCGGTCCTCCCCACCCTCCGGCTCGGCGGCTCCTCCCTCCCCCCTCCTCCCCCCCCCCCCCCCCCCCCCCCCCCCCCCCGTTGCTTTCCCTGCCGCAGAAGCCCCCCTCCCCCCCAATCCCTCGTTGCTTTTCCTGTTGCAGAAGTCCCCAAAGTCGCCCAATCCCTCCGGCTCTGACGGGCTGCCCGCCACCGTCGTCGGAGTGTGGTGGGGAACCCCCAGGCCCGCCTCCAAGCCCCTCCCCCCTGTTCTCCCCTTCTCGGCCGCCTCGTCCTTCTCCGGGCTGAAAAGTTTTTTCTCCGGCGGCCCGATCCAGTTCGATCCAGCGATTACAAGGCACGCCGGCCCTCGGTACCGTTCGGTAAGAGACCCTAGAAAAGTTAAAGCCCCACCTTCTTTTTCCTTTTTTATGGTTTTACCTCTGCCAGAAACCACACTCCGCCACCGTCGTCGGAGTGTGGTGGGGAACCCCCAGGCCCGCCTCCAAGCCTTGTTCATCATGTCGAATGTCTTCTTCCTCTATGTTGTCTTCTGCTTATTTTATTTATGAGTTCTTCGTAACAACAGAGTTCTATATGTGTGAAGAATAAAGTGAGATTTTCAGCTGACAGCTTATTGCCTTTGCTCTGTCAGATGTCAATTGACCGAACACGAGGGATTCACTAAATTATCACCCTATTGCATGACATTATGTACAGGGATTCTATTGTTGGACAGTGTAGACTCTGCAGAGTTAAATCCCAACACCACTGATGAATGAGGCCATACCAACAAAATTAGACCATATCGATGCTCAGGAAGAGAGTTTTATATGTTAAATCGTGCCAGCCATTTCCATCATTAAATCTTTTATTTTGGACACTACATCATGTGCTAACACTTCATTTAACTACCTGACTTTTGGTCCTTGTCCCAATTCTATAACCCTGGTTTGCAGGATGTTGCTTGGTTTAGGGGTCATGGAAAGAGTTCTAATCATTTGAAGAATATCTTGTCATATTATCCATAAGTTAATCTAATGTCTATACTTTGTTGGGCATCCTGTGATCAAGTGATCACCACAGATTCTGCCTTTTCATATGTGTAGTTTTAGTTACAAGCCAGCTACAACTTCATACGGTCAGCTAGCATACTTTGTTTCTGTCAATTCTGACTTTAGTATGGTTTTCACGATTGTCGTGGAAGGTACATTGAGGAGCTTGAGAACAATGCGGATATCCATTTCCATCCTTGTTGTGTAGTGAGATGGAACATAGATCAACTGCACACATGTTCAGAAACCAAGAGCTTGGATCCCTCTCGTGGTCCTGACTGGCACAACTGAGTTGCCTGCACTTTGATCTACAGAACTTGAATTAATGGAACTTTCAGGTTTAATTGCATGGGAAGACCAGAGGATGGCAGACACAGAAAGGGGTTTTTCCCCTGGAGAACAATGCATGGACCACTTGATATTGGGGTGGGGTTTCCAGGACTTGGTAGTGTCAGATCAGCAGCTTATATAAGATGGTCTTTTTCTCATGGGGACCCAGAGAGAGCTGATTAGTGTCAGAACAGTGCAGTAAAACAGCCCTTATGGGTCCTTTCCATGGGCTTTTTCAGGCCCAGGATCTTATCACTGTCAGATGAGGTTCTTAAGATGGTCTTTTTCATGGGGACCCAGGGTTACCAGTGTCAGATGAGTTCAGTGAAACATTAGAAACTGGCGTTAATTAATCTTCTATTCTTTTCTCTTAATCATCCATAAGCAGCAAGGTAGTTAATGAACAAAACTTTTAAACTTTGACACCTTGTTAAAAAGGATTGGATGAACTTCTTTGCTATCTAATCATTTCATCCTTTTTTTCCCCAGTGGCACAAAACCATCCAGAGAAAAACAAAATGGAATTAGCATCCTGTATACACATGGTAATCTCCCCCATAGAGTGGCACAAGGAACTTTTCCAAAATGAAGTACAGAAAACACTTCTGGATTGCTCATTAATTAGTATGATCTTGTGGATGTTTTGCTCATGCTTATATTTTTGCTCAAGTATCATGTTTCTTGTGTACGTTTTGATTTCTATCTTCACCTGTATAACTCACATTCAGGTTTATATTCACTTTTTTGTTTGGTTAATATACTTTCTTGGCTGATTATACCATTCTCGCATTTAATTAGAACAGGCTTTCTATAGGCTGATTCCTTGGATTTTAAAGCTGTGTCCCAACCCGGTCAGTTGTTAGCATCAGTTGTGTAGTGCAATTTTCAATTGGTGTTTTGTTTAGCTGTATTAATTAGGTTTTCATGTGCCTATTTGTTATACTAGTTTTATTATAGGCATGAATGATGATCATCTCAAACCTAATTATATTAATGTTGTTGACGACATAAATAGGTTTTTCTTGGAACATAGATATGGATTGGATGCTTATAGAATTAGTTAGGGAAGAGATTAAAGTGGGGTGCTTGTTCCTATTCATGCTTGGGACATGATTAAGGACATTATGCGGAACAATTGCAATGTTTAAGTGACCGTCACACAGTTAAAAAGTAGGATTGTTTATTACAAATGTATATACACATCATCTTTAGACCTTATAAGTAATGGTGGTTTCACGTGGATGATGAGACAAAAATGTTTGTTGGGAGGGATATAGCATGGGATGCATACGATATGATCTTTATACGGTTTCACGTGGTTTCATTTTTTTCATGTCATTTGATCCTTATACGGTATTCCTATTATGTATGCTTCATTTCAAATTCTTTTTTTTTGGCAGGCTAATTCACATTATTTTGCCATCATAGAACAGGTATGTCATCAATGTTTCTTGTGTACTGCCATTTCTGTTTTGTTCACATTCAGTCGATCTCTTGCATTTTAGGAGAGAAAACGGGTATTGCATTTTTTAGGTATGCCTTGTTCATTGCCTTTAATTTATGATAGTTACCTAGAAACATTCATACTTACGCTTATCTCTGGAAAATCTTTGTTCATGACGATGGAAAATCTTACTCTCACATAATGTCATCAGATATGGACTTTTCTTTGTCACAAATTCTAAACAAGTTAGCTGGCAATTTTTTTGAGTAGAGCGTGTGTTTCTTGAGTAGAGAGATTGGTTGAGGGACAGTATGGCAGGTGTTGACATTTGTATATTGCAAAATATTTTTATTATATCTTCTTTTACTAATAGACTTATTTTTTTTTCTTTTCAGATCTAGTCTTATCTTCAGATAATTAAGTTTCACAAATTAGCAAGGCATGCAATGCAATCAGAGGATTGAAACAGAGCAAAATGGTATCTTTCTGCACCACTTTGGCCCTGGTCCTGAGTGACATGGATTCATGACTGGCGACTGTATATAATTCATCAAACAATACAGCCATAAATCTTGATGCATATATTTTCTGGGCCACAATAAATAATGCAAAAGTCCAGAAAATCAGCGTCCATTTGCAGCTTTCTGAAAGGACAAAGTGCTGCCTTCTATATGAGTAGAATGGACAAAGTGCTCATGAGAAAGTCTTCTAAAAACCCACAATTCCCATTTGTTTTCGTTCTTTTTTCCATGTTTCAAATTGGTGTTATTTTTTCATATGTGCTAATTATGAAGAGTGCATAGGGGAAGTTTATGTTTAAATAAAATAGAGATCATAGACATTAAAATGGATATTGTTGTTGAATTACATATTATCTTGCATGAGCTACTTGCATTAGAAACTATACTAAACCTTGTACATTGTTTTCTAGAACGTGGTTTGAATTTAATGTTTTGCTGTGCATCGTCTACCAGACCCAGAAGGGCAGGTGTATACAGTTCAAATATTTGAACTACCTGAATGTTAATTACTTGGCCTAAATATTAGGTAAACCTTGAACAGGCTAATCCCTTATGGAACTTTCACCCTGCAGTGAGATAGCTGAAAGCAAAAGAGCACTGGTTAGGTATAGTAAGACATCATGTAAAATAACATCCCTTCTAATTTCTGTGTGCGGTGGACTTTAACTAAACGATGGGAATGATCCCACTCATAAATTTCACCCTGCATTCTACTCATACAGTTCATATAGACTGTGTTGTTCATGTTTTAATGATTTTAAAAATTTAAAGAGTGCCCTTCGATCTTTCACTCATAAATTTCCCTTTTAAGTTTTTACAGTTTTATAAGGATTAATTTCATTCACTTATCCCTAGAAGGAACTATAGATTCCAAGCAAAGGCTGTGCAGGGGTCACACATGGCTTGTTATAGTTGAAAATTCATGAACAAACCCACTTCTGACTGGGTACACATGGTTCATCAATTCTTATACCAGTCGTACTTAAGCTGCTGGTCTTAATAAGGGCTTATGGTTCAGCTACTGGTATTCATTTCACATATGACTAGGTGTGGTTCAAAACATGTGCTCATCCATGTTTTGACAAGTTCCAAACATTAGGTAAATAAGAGTCTTCTTTGTTTAATTAAACAACCATTTAACACACACATCTTCTATGCCTCATCCATGAAAATTTGACAAGTTCCAAGCATGCAAGTTTCTTCTCTTCTCTTCTCAGTTGCCATATCACATTTTTGACATATTTGTATGCTGTATTTTGATCTAATTTTATTCTTTATGGCTCAAGATCATGATGTCAGCCTGGGCTTATACAACAAGTGCTAATCTCTTAGTTGTCATTTTGTGTATGATAATAACTTTAATGGTTTATGAGCTTTTCATTTCATATGAATCAAACTCTACCATTCTGTAGAGTATCTAACTAAGAATCAATGAGCAACAGAAGCTGGGATTTATGATTCTCCTACAGGGACAGGGAGGTGCTCCTGCAGAATAAAAAAGGAGATTAAATGCAGATTGGATTTGGCAGCAACTTTCCACCTGTTTTTTTATTTTCCCTCTTTTTTCTTCTTGTTTGAATGTTTCATCTGCCACCAATGGATGGGATGGGTGGCTGCCTGTCTGACAACTACAACTACTGCACAGTAGCTAGATCCCTTATGTATATGAATCCTGCTGTACTTTGTACCATTTGTTGTTGGCTCCATCTATTGAATGCTCTTAGTTCTGTGTTTTGTTTTAACAAGAATGCCTATATACAAATGTTAATCTCTCAGTTGCCATATCACATTTCTGACATATTTGTATGCTGTGCGTTACCTTTTTGCAAAGATCTTTTCAGATGTAGCAATATTTCTACAATCTATTGGTAATCAATCTAAAGCAAATTTTGACCAAATTTGATATTTTTTCTTACCAGAACAAAATTTTACAAATTTTTATTTTATTTACATAAGATGTAAAAGATCTTTGCACCACAAATTTTGATTTAAAATTAAGTGTTTTTTAGTTATGTTATACTAATAAAAGAGTTAAATGACTAATAATAAATTATAATTTGTGTGAATGACTTGTTTGGTTGGATGGGCCCCAACGGGCCAATCTGGGTTTCATTTGGGCCATGATTCATTAGGCCCACTGCATTTTGGACTGGGTTGGATTGGGCCAAAGCAGTTACGGGCCAAGGGTGGGAATCCAGAAGCAAACATGCATACTGGTGGTCTGTCTCTTTTGCGACCCATCAGTCCAGATTGGTAAGTAATTTGTCCATTTCTGGTCTCTTTTATTTATAAATGTACTCATTTATGTCATGTTTTTTCTGTGAAATAGGAGAAGGAGCTAAAAATGCAGCCGACATTTTTCGAGGTGTTCGATAGAACACACAAGAAAAAAGGAACAGATGCATACATTAGCGATAGAGCCCGAGTGGTTGCAGTAAGTATTTAGAAGATATTCACTATTTAATTTTTCACATTAATATGAATATTAACTACTATCGTTTTTTCTGGTTTCTTGCAGGAGTCATACAGCCAACAAATGACAGAGAAGTACGTCGGGAGGACGAGCAGCCGCCGTTAGATCCTGAGGTATGGGTTGCGGCATCTGGGGCCCCAAAGAAAGGCCATGTGTATGGTTTTGGGCACAGCATCGACACGAGCCGGGTGTTATCTGGAGGATCCAGCTCAGGGTCACAGACCAGTGCATTCCACGCAGGAGTTGGTACTCCAGGTACTTCTCCAGGACAGCTGATGGGCTTCATTGACAGTAGGATATCGGGCTTAGAGTCTCTTCTGGCGGATTCGATGGAGACTCGTCTGCCCAGATGCAGATGCAGGTGACCGACGCACTACAGGCCCAGCTCTCCCAGTCCCTCTCCCAGGTTATCTCCCAGGCCTTCTCCCAGGTCAACATTCCTCCTCCACAGGCAGCACCACCTCCACAGGCAGCACCATCGACATCAGTACACGCCCCTCACGTGAGTAAATTTATTTTATTTCAAAGGTTTAATTTTAACAGTTAACTTAGTTAACTTAGTTTAACTTTAATTTAGTCCGATGGCCTCCGGTTTGTTCCAGAACGGTCGGGGCGATGAGTGTGACTTATGGAAACCGACGGAGTTCAATTCGAACTCTCGGTTTGAGCTCGACGCTCAAAGTCACAATAAACAAGTTAGTTTAGTTTAGAAATGAAAAACTTAGGTTTGTGGGTCCAAAATTAAAAATACTCATCCGATTGGCCTCCGGTTTGTTCCAGAACAGTCGGACCGATGAGTGTGACTTGTGAAAACTGACGAGTTAAATTCGGACTCTCGGTTTGACCTCGACGCTCCAAGTCGTCTTAACCAGTTAGTTTAGTTAAAAAATGAAAAACTTCGGTTTGAGGGACCAAAATTAGAAATACTCATCCGATTGGCCTCCGGTTTGTTCCAACACGGTCGGGCCGATGAGTGTGACTTGTGGAAACTGACGGAGTTCAATTCGGACTCCCGGTTTGACCTCGACGCTCCAAGTCGTCTTAACCAAGTTAGTTTAGTTAAAAAATGAAATACTTCGATTTGAGGGACCAAAATTAGAAATACTCTTCCAATTGGCCTCCGTTTTGTTCCAGCACGGTCGGGTCGATGAGTGTGACTTGTGGAAACTGACGGAGTTCAATTCGGACTCCCGGTTTGACCTCGACGCTCCAAGTCGTCTTAACCAAGTTAGTTTAGTTAAAAAATGAAAAACTTCGGTTTGAGGGACCAAAATTATAAATACTCATCCGATTGCCCTCCGATTTGTTCCAGCATGGTCGGGTCGATGAGTGTGACTTGTGGAAACTGACGGAGTTCAATTCGGACTCCCGTTTGACCTCGACGCTCCAAGTCGTCTTAACCAAGTTAGTTTAGTTAAAAATGAAAACTTTGATTTCATGGTCAAAATTAGAAATACTCTTCCAATTGGCCTCCGGTTTGTTCCAGCACGGTCGGGTCGATGAGTGTGACTTGTGGAAACTAACGGAGTTCAATTCGGACTCCCGGTTTGACCTCGACGCTCCAAGTCGTCTTAAACAAGTTAGTTTAGTTAAAAAATGAAAAACTTCATTTGAGGACCAAAATTAGAAATACTCATCCGATTGCCCTCCGGTTTGTTTCAGCACGGTCGGGTCGATGAGTGTGACTTGTGGAAACTGACGGAGTTCAATTCGGACTCCGTTTGACCTCGACGCTCCAATCGTCTTAACCAAGTTAGTTTAGTTAAAAATGAAATACTTCGATTTCAGGATCCAAAATTAGAAATACTCTTCCATTGGCCTCTGGTTTGTTCCAACACGGTCGGGCCGATGAGTGACTTGTGGAAACTGACGGAGTTCAATTCGGACTCCCGGTTTGACCTCGACGCTCCAAGTCGTCTTAACCAAGTTAGTTTAGTTAAAAAATGAAATACTTTGATTTGAGGGACCAAAATTAGAAATACTCTTCCATGGCCTCCGGTTTGTTCCAGCACGGTCGGGTCGATGATGTGACTTGTGGAAACTGACGGAGTTCAATTCGGACTCCCGGTTTGACCTCGACGCTCCAAGTCGTCTTAACCAAGTTAGTTTAGTTAAAAAATGAAAAACTTCGGTTTGAGGGACCAAAATTAGAAATACTCATCCGATTGGCCTCCGTTTGGTCCAGCACGGTCGGGTCGATGAGTGTGACTTGTGGAAACTGACGGAGTTCATTCGAACTCCCGGTTTGACCTCGACGCTCCAAGTCGTCTTAACCAAGTTAGTTTAGTTAAAAAATGAAAAACTTCGGTTTGAGGGACCAAAATTAGAAATACTCATCCGATTGGCCTCCGGTTTGTTCCAACACGGTCGGGCCGATGAGTGTGACTTGTGGAAACTGACGGAGTTCAATTCGGACTCCCGGTTTGACCTCGACGCTCCAAGTCGTCTTAACCAAGTTAGTTAGTTAAAAAATGAAAACTTCGATTTGAGGGACCAAAATTAGAAATACTCTTCCCATTGGCCTCCGGTTTGTTCCAGCACGGTCGGGTCGATGAGTGTGACTTGTGGAAACTGACGGAGTTCAATTCGGACTCCCGGTTTGACCTCGACGCTCCAAGTCGTCTTAACCAAGTTAGTTTAGTTAAAAAATGAAAAACTTCGGTTTGACGGACCAAAATTAGAATACTCCATCCGATTGCCCTCCGGTTTGTTCCAGCACGGTTGGGTCGATGAGTGTGACTTGTGGAAACTGACGGAGTTCAATTCGGACTCCCGGTTTGACCTCGACGCTCCAAGTCGTCTTAACCAAGTTAGTTTAGTTAAAAATGAAATACTTTGATTTCATGGTCCAAAATTAGAAATACTCTTCCAATTGGCCTCCGGTTTGTTCCAGCACGGTCGGGTCGATGAGTGTGATTTGTGGAAACTGACGGAGTTCAATTCGGACTCCCGGTTTGACCTCGACGCTCCAAGTCGTCTTAAACAAGTTAGTTAGTTAAAAAATGAAAAACTTCGATTTGAGGGACCAAAATTAGAAATACTCATCCATTGCCCTCCGGTTTGTTTCAGCACGGTCGGGTCGATGAGTGTGACTTGTGGAAACTGACGGAGTTCAATTCGGACTCCCGGTTTGACCTCGACGCTCCAAGTCGTCTTAACCAAGTTAGTTTAGTTAAAAAATGAAATACTTCGATTTCATGGTCCAAAATTAGAAATACTCTTCCAATTGGCCTCTGGTTTGTTCCAACACGGTCGGGCCGATGAGTGTGACTTGTGGAAACTGACGGAGTTCAATTCGGACTCCCGGTTTGACCTCGACGCTCCAAGTCGTTTTAACCAAGTTAGTTTAGTTAAAAAATGAAATACTTTGATTTGAGGGACCAAAATTAGAAATACTCTTCCAATTGGCCTCCGGTTTGTTCCAGCACGGTCGGGTCGATGAGTGTGACTTGTGGAAACTGACGGAGTTCAATTCGGACTCCCGGTTTGACCTCGACGCTCCAAGTCGTCTTACCAAGTTAGTTTA
Source organism: Colocasia esculenta (assembly GCA_014218235.1). Lineage (NCBI taxonomy): Eukaryota > Viridiplantae > Streptophyta > Magnoliopsida > Alismatales > Araceae > Colocasia > Colocasia esculenta. The sequence goes on from CM024757.1 coordinate 162,803,291, forward strand.
GTTAAAAATGAAAAACTTCTGTTTGAGGGACCAAAATTAGAAATACTCATCCGATTGCCCTCCGTTTGTTCCAGCACGGTTGGGTCGATGAGTGTGACTTGTGGAAACTGACGGAGTTCAATTCGGACTCCCGTTTGACCTCGACGCTCCAAGTCGTCTTAACCAAGTTAGGTTAGTTAAAAATGAAATACTTTGATTTCATGGTCCAAAATTAGAAATACTCTTCCAGTTGGCCTCCGGTTTGTTCCAGCACGGTCGGTCGATGAGTGTGACTTGTGGAAACTGACGGAGTTCAATTCGGACTCCCGATTTGACCTCGACGCTCCAAGTCGTCTTAACCAAGTTAGTTTAGTTAAAAAATGAAATACTTTGATTTCATGGTCCAAAATTAGAAATACTCTTCCAATTGGCCTCCGGTTTGTTCCAGCACGGTCGGGTCGATGAGTGTGACTTGTGGAAACTAACGGAGTTCAATTCGGACTCCCGGTTTGACCTCGACGCTTCAAGTCGTCTTAAACAAGTTAGTTTAGTTAAAAAATGAAAAACTTCATTTGAGGGACCAAAATTAGAAATACTCATCCGATTGCCCTCCGGTTTGTTTCAGCACGGTCGGGTCGATGAGTGTGACTTGTGGAAACTGACGGAGTTCAATTCGGACTCCCGGTTTGGCCTCGACGCTCCAAATCGTCTTAACCAAGTTAGTTTAGTTAAAAAATGAAATACTTCGATTTCATGGTCCAAAATTAGAAATAATCTTCCAATTGGCCTCTGGTTTGTTTCAGCACGGTCGGGTCGATGAGTGTGATTTGTGGTAATTGACGGAGTTCAATTCGGACTCCCGGTTTGACCTCGACGCTCCAAGTCGTCTTAACCAAGTTAGTTTAGTTAAAAAATGAAAAACTTCGATTTGAGGGACCAAAATTAGAAATACTCATCCGATTGGCCTCCGTTTGTTCCAGCACGGTCAGGCCGATGAGTGTGACTTGTGGAAACTGACGGAGTTCAATTCGGACTCCCAATTTGACCTCGACGCTCCAAGTCGTCTTAACCAAGTTAGTTTAGTTAAAAATGAAAAACTTCGGTTTGAGGGTCCAATGTTAGAAATACTCTTCCGATTGGCCTCCGTTTGTTCCAACACGGTCGGCCGATGAGTGTGACTTGTGGAAACTGACATAGTTCAATTCGGACTCCCGGTTTGACCGCGACGCGCCAAGTCGTCTTAACCAAGTTAGTTTACTTGAAAAATGAAGAACTTCGTTTCATGGTCCAAAATTAGAAATACTCATCTAATTGACCTCCATTGCTTATAGTTTTATTTAATTTATGCTTCTAAAATAAGTTATTGCTTATAATAGTATTTATTTTAACTTATTATTGTTATATATGTATTGTAGGTTCCTTCATCGGGTGGAGTGGGAGGACACGAGGATGAAGACGAAGACGAGGCATCATGATTTTCATTTCATTATTATTATTGTTGTAGACATTTTTGTTATTGTTGTTGGCATTATATTATTGTGATGTTGTGGATATTTTTATTCTTATTGTGGACATTTTATTATTCTGATGTTGTGGACATTTTATTATTCTTGCGTTGTGGATATTTTTATTATTGTTGATGTTATCGACATTTTATTATTGTTTTGTTGTGGATATTTTTATTATTTTTATGTTGTAGATATTTTTATTGTGGATAATTATTATTGTTGTGGATATTATTTATTTTATTTAAGCAGGTTATTTTCCTAAAATTGTATATATTTAAAAAAAATATTAAAAAATAGAGACCGATTAGGGACCGAAATAATTCGGTCCCTAAATAGGGACCGCACATTCGGTCCCTATGCAGTCCCTATTTTAGGGACCGAACTGGGACCGAATACTTTCGGTCCCTAAATAGGGACCGAATATTCGGTCCCTATTCGGTCTCTATCTTAGGGACCGAATTGGGACCGAATACTTTCGGTCCCTAAATAGGGACCGATCTTATTCGGTCCCTATTCGGTCCCTATTTAGTGACCGAATTTAGTCGGTCACAGATTTGTGACCAGAATTTTTTGACCGACATATTCGGTCACTATTCGGTCCCTATTCGGTCTCTGAGCTGTTTAGGGACCGAATAGAGACCGAATATTCGGTCTCTATTTCCGATTTTTCTTGTAGTGAGTTCACTATAGAGTTGCTTCCAGGCACCTCTCCTATCTCGAAGGCCCCATATCGGATGGCCCCTGCAGAATTAGCCGAGTTGAGGAAGCAATTGCAGGAATTGCTCGATAAGAGATTTATTCGCCCTAGTGTTTCCCCTTGGGGCGCGCCTATATTATTCGTCAAGAAGAAAGACGGGTCACTTCGGTTATGCATCGATTATAGGAAGCTAAACCAGGTGACGGTGAAGAACATGTATCCCTTACCTCGGATTGATGATCTGTTTGACCAGTTGCGAGAGGCATCAGTCTTTTCCAAGATTGACTTGCGATCTGGTTATCATCAGTTGAAGATTAAGAGTGAGGATGTGTCCAAGACGGCATTTAGAACCCGTTATGGACATTATGAGTTTTTGGTTCTTCCTTTCGGATTGACCAACACCCCTGCAGCGTTCATGGATCTCATGAACTGGGTGTTCAGTCCGTATTTAGATAGCTTTGTTGTTGTGTTTATTGATGACGTGTTGGTCTATTCTCCGGATGAGACCACACATCGTCAGCATTTGAGGTTAGTCTTAGAGGTTCTTCGTGAGCACAAACTGTATGCAAAGTACATCAAGTGCGAGTTCTGGTTGCGCGAGGTTCACTTTCTCGGGCATGTTATCTCCGGCGCTGGTGTAGCTGTTGATCCAGCAAAGATCCAGGCAGTTATGGATTGGGATGTTCCCAAGACTCCTTCGGAGATTCGTAGTTTCCTTGGGTTAGCTGGTTACTATCGGCGATTCATTGAGGGTTTCTCATCCATCGCCGCCCCTATGACAAAGCTGACCAGAAAGGGTGAGAAGTTTGTATGGTCTGAGGCATGTGAGCGCAGCTTTCAGCTATTAAAGGCTAAGCTTACTTCTGCTCCGGTATTGGTATTGCCCAGTGGTCTAGAAGGCTTTGCCATTTATACGGATGCATCTCGGATTGGTTTAGGTTGTGTGCTCATGCAGCAAGAGAGGGTAGTAGCTTATGCTTCTCGTCAGTTGAAGGAGCATGAGAGGAACTATCCGACTCATGATTTAGAGCTAGCAGCTGTGGTTCATGCACTAAAGATCTGGAGGCGCTATCTTTATGGTGTCAGATTTGAGGTGTTTACCTACCACAAGAGATTGAGGTATCTTTTCTCCCAAAAGGAATTAAACCTGAGGCAGAGAAGATGGATTGAGTTCTTGAAGGACTATGACTTCGACCTTCAGTATCATCCTGGAAAGGCGAACGTCGTAGCGGATGCTCTTAGTAGGAAGAGGTCTTCGCTCCAGCAGGATTGGAAGATGTTGGAGGATGCAGCGTGCTCTATGACCGAGTTAGAGCCATCGTTGTGTCAGGCTTTTGTAGCTCAGCTATCCCTTAGATCCTCAGTCTTGGATGAGGTGATTGAGCAGCAGAAAGCCGATCCTAGATTGTTAGAGTTAGTGGGTAAGGCGGGCATTGCTCGTGATGAGGACGGTGTGATTAGATTTCAGCACCGCGTTTGTGTCCCCGATGTAGTAGATGTCTGTGAGCATGTGTTGACGGAGGCTCATAGATCGCGATTATCTATTCATCCGGGTAACACTAAGATGTATCAAGACCTGAAGAGATCATTTTGGTGGTCCGGCATGAAGAAGGATGTTGCGGATTATGTGTCTAGATGTCTAGTATGTCAGCAGGTGAAAGCCGAGCGGCAGCGACCATCCGGCCTTATGCAGAGGATGGATATCCCCGTATGGAAGTGGGAAGCTGTCACTATGGATTTCGTATCGGGTTTGCCTCGATCTAGAAGGGGCAATGACTCGATTTGGGTAGTTGTAGATAGATTCTCGAAGACTGCTCATTTCTTACCTATGAAGAAGAAGCAGTCAGTAGAGAGCTTAGCTAGATTGTATGTTAGCGGTATCGTTAGATTGCATGGTGTGCCGAAGTCGATCATTTCGGATCGAGATCCGAGATTTACTTCGAGATTGTGGAAGGGTCTTCAGGATGCGTTAGGTTCGGAGCTTAAGCTCAGTTCGGCGTTTCATCCCCAGACCGATGGACAGTCCGAGAGGACTATCCAGACGCTCGAGGATATGTTGAGAGCGTGTGTTCTGGATTGCAGGGATGATTGGGAGCGTCATTTACCTCTTGTGGAGTTCGCATACCACAACAGCTTTCATGCTAGTATTGGAATGGCTCCATTCGAGGCGTTGTATGGTAGGCCCTGCAAATCTCCTTTATGTTGGGAGGAGACTGGTGATAGGCAGTTGATCGGACCGGAGTTGGTTCAGGAAACTTCGGATAAGATTCAGCTTATCAGGAAAAGGCTTGTTGCGGCACAGGATAGGCAGAAGAGTTATGCCGACAACAGGAGAAAGGATTTGGAGTTCGAGGTTGGCGATCATGTCTTCTTGAAGATATCGCCTACTCGTGGAGTTGTCAGATTTGGCAGGCATAGCAAGCTAAGCCCTAGTTCATTGACCCATATGAGATTCTCAGACGTTTGGGCAACGTGGCGTACGAGCTAGCTTTACCCCCAGCTTTGGCTAGCGTTCACCCGGTATTCCACGTATCTATACTCAGGAAGTATGTCCGAGATCCGTCTCATGTGATTAGTCATGAGCCAGTGGAGATCCAGCCAGATCTTTCGTATGTTGAGCAGCCAGTAGCCATTCTTGACCGGAAGGTTCAGCATCTCCGGAACAAGAGTATCACGTCGGTGAAAGTTCTATGGCGGAACTTCTCGCGTGAGGAGGCTACGTGGGAGCTTGAGGATGCGATGAAGAAGAAGTATCCCCTTTTGTTTGAGTAGTGTCATTCTAACTTTGAGGATGAAGTTTCTTTAAGGGGGAGAGGGTGTAAGACCCTCGAATTCCATCATATTTTTCGTATTTATGTGTGTATATTGTGTTGAGTATGTATGTACGTATTTACGTGGATATTAAAGTAGTATAAATACGTGTACATGTGTTTATATTAAACGTAAATAATGTATGTATTGCATGATGATAGTGTGAATATAATACCATGTACATATTGCATGTATAGAAGCTTGGTATGCATGGTTTTCTGCATAAATTAGGGTTCTGGCCGAAGACCCTATGGCGTCAACCCCTGGCCGCTGAGGTGGTGTCAGCGTCCAGCCCTGGACGCCAACACTCACTCCGGCGTCCAGATATGGACGTCAACTTCTCTGGCCTGCATGCACAGCAGAGCTGCTATCTTCTGAAACAAGGCATGGCAACCATTGGGGGATGTCCCCCAATGGCTCTAAGGGTGTCCCATCACCTTAGTGAGTGGGGGTCTTTAGGTCTGAACCCGAATTGGCTTACCCCATTCTTCCCCTTCACCCTTGCAAGAGGAGAGAGGTGAGAAAGAAAAACCCTAGAGCTATCTGTGAGAAAAACCCAGTTTGAACCCCTAAAATCCGACCCCTTGAAGCTGGTTTTGGAGATCTTCTGCATCAAGGAGGGAGCTGAAGCAAAGGGGAAGGCTTCCCATCATCCCCTCGGCGTGGAGATCAACCAGAAGCTCAGAGGAAGGCGATCTTGGAGGTGCTTCTGCAACTTCTTGGAACTGCCCAAGGAGGTCTTCTTCGAGCTATAAATTCTTGGAGGATTTTTAGAGAGGCAAGTGACCTATCTATGGTATCCCCGTATGAGTCTAGGAGGTTTTTATGATTTTTATGGAATTTCCCTCGAGTCCTAGACCCTCCATTTCACCCAAATTCAGAGCTCGGGTCTGTGTTTCTGCACATACCTGAGTAAACGGCAAGGTCCCTGGACGCTGTGATGATCTTGGCGTCCATCGACCCTGCCGCTGACTCTGAGTCAGCGGCCAGAGACCGCCGTCTAGTTCTTCAGGACAGAACAGTGAGCTGTTCTGTCCCTCTTATACGTTAATTTCGTTATGATTTCCGTGATGAGGATATATGGTATTCCTATAAGCTATGTATTTTGTGCATTGTGGTTGTGAATGAATGTGGTGTGTTGGTGAATGTGGAAAATTGGTGTCTTTAAACTTGTGGGCATAACTTGTAGATAATTCTTGCAATTAATGTTCCATGATTAGGATTAGTTAAATGTCTTGTTTTCAGTCTATCCATGAAGAATTGTGGGACATGTATGTATGTTCTGAATTTTTGTAATTCATGCATACTTGTGGAATTGCCAGAAAGTTCGATTCGGTAAAATGAAAGCATGTAAAAATGGGTTGTGGTAACGGATTTATAGATGTATGAATTAGGATGATGTTGTATCCTGAAATCATGCATTAGTGTTTTCTGTGCAAAACAGTAAGTGGATAAATTTCAAATGTGTTAGACCCATGTTAGCATAAGTTGTGAATAATATGCTAATTAGGTGTTTGATTTTCTGTAAATCCTATTTAGCTCAGAAAAATCTGAAAATTTGAGAGTATGATTTTAAACCTGAAAACAGCATGTGGTTAAAATTTCAGGTTATTTGGAACAGTAAATAAAAAGTTATGTGTTTTCATGTGAATTGTGAATAATTCGTACATATGATAGTAATGTGATTTTATTTTGTTTAAACCAGCATGATTGGTGTGTTTACTATGTGTTGAATCTTGAAAACTCTGTAGTACCATGTTAGGAAAACAGAGGTGTTCATGTGAGTAAGAAGTGTGAATGAAATGAAGAGTGCCAAGTGTAAAACCATGTGTAAAACGTTAAATGTGTAAAAGTGTAAACTGTGCCAATGTGATACTGCTTCCGAGAAGGCAGTGGAGCTGTATCAGGGAAAAGTCCCCCTGAGAAAGTTCATTGTGTTAAGTGACCCTAAGGGCATTAGGGGGAAATCCTGGAGGTGGACAAGTACCACTGGTTAGGGTGGAGACTTGTTCTCCCGGTCTGCGCAGTCCAAGAGTCACCATTGCATTGCCTAGATGGTGCCTATGTGTTATGTGATGTGAATGTGTCCTTCTTTGGTGGTTTGGACTATGTGTCACGGCACCTAAAATATGTGTAAAGTGTAATGTGTAAAGTGTATGTGACCATGTGTAATGTGTAAGTGATATGTGAATGTGCATGTGTAAAGTGTAACCATGTGAAAAGAGGAAATTGTGTAAAAAGAAAATGTGAAATTCTAGATGTGTAAAATGTGTATTGAAATCATGTGAGGCTAAATCTGAAACCGTATGAATTCAGCAAATGCATGTTAGCAATTCCATGTTTATGTGTGCAAAGTGTTTAGAATCCATGATTTGGAACAATAATGAGTATGTGTGCAAAGTGGCATGATGGATTGTTCATATGTTATGTTCTAAGCCACATTGTAGCTTTCATGTGTAGGTTTATAGTTTTTGAACCATGCGAAATCAGCAACCTAAAGCATGTTAAAAGTTATGTATGTACTTAAGAACATGTGGAATCCATGCTAACTATGTTCCCCGTTCATGTGTGTAAAGTGTCCATGTTGATAACTCTCATGTTTGTTCTTTATAAGGTTAAAGTTCATAAGTGAATGGATTAGAGACCATGTGATAGGTGAATGTTATATTTTTTTGAAATCTGAAAGCATGCGTTATGTATAAAATTGTAGAACCTTCATGATAGGTTGAAAACTTAAATGGACTAGCATGCTATGTGTTGCTAATTGTATGTGCTTGTAGAAACCACTAGGACTTGTACGTTATATCATGTATAGTGTTACTTGCTGAGTCCCTGGACTCACTCCTTGTTTCGGCGTACATGTGTAGTTGGTGACACGACACCGTTGGAGGAGACGGTGGAGACGGACTCCGAGCGCGGAGACTAGTTACTTGGAGCTTCTTTGTGATTGTAATTCGTCGTATGTACTTGAACATGGTATTAGGATTATCATGAAAAGAATGTAATATGTGGACATTTGTATTTCTATTTCAGCAAATTAAATCATGTGAATTTTAGTTCCTTTTTGCAAATGTAAACTGCATGTATGTTTAATGTGGATGATGAATGAATGGAGATAGTTCTCTTTTACTTCCGCTACTCTGTTATTTATATTCGCGTGTATCTCAGCTGTTTGTATCGTTGGGTAAATGTCCCACTGTGAGGACTCTCGCTATACCGACGTGGGTTGGTATAACCATACCGGTGTAACGAGGGCCGTCACAGATGATGTGGCGAGCGACGTCGATCTGGAGGCTCTTGTGGACGGAATATCCACATCGCTGGGCATTCTGAAGGCTCTGGCTGCTCGATCCCGGAAGCAGAAATATCTATATGAAGCGCAGTCGGCTTTCTACAAGGATCTTACGGCGAGACATAAGGCTCGCGAGGCAGATTTGGAGGAGGAGGTGAAGAACCTCAAAACTGCCCTTCAAGCTTCGGAGCTAAATGTCGCCGTGGCCCGGGCGAGAAGGATGCTCTTGCCAGGGTGGTCTCAGATGCGGGGTTCGTGCCGTGACGAATTACAAGGCCGGGTCGGATTATAAGGAAGATTTAGAGCAGTATGGGGCCCGCTGCTATAGAGTGGGTCTTAACGCTGGAAGGGACTTCGGGGAGCGTTTATCCTGGGTCGAGCGCGCCCTAGAAGCTTTCGAGGCTGCTGTTCGGGAGTGCCGGCGTCGCACCAATGATGCCTGCTTGGATGATGTGCACTTCGCGCAATTCCAATCTGGGCGGATGCCTTCTTCAGATGAAGGTGCTGGCCCTTCCGAACAGGCTCCTTAGTTTCTTCTGCTCCATGTCCTCCTTGTACTTTCCTTTTGTAACCGCGGCCAAGAGGGACCTGCTTGTAAGCAACAAACTTCTTGTAAATGAACTTCTCTGCTTCATGAGTTTGTCTATAGCTTCACTTTCTCTATCTTCTCCCTTTTGTGATTGTTCCTGCTCGGATCGGGATCCGCTAGCTTCATAAGCATTGCATGTAAGGCGTAGATCATTGGGAACCGTAAAGGAGGTTCCGATCAGGGGTATATGCCAGATGCTTGTGAAACAGCAGGAATGGGAGAAGAGAGGTAGGATGCTGAAAAAAGGCTTTTATAAATGATAAGCCTTAAGATTAGAGACATGCCAAGTCCTGGGTATGGCTTCGCCACTGAGAGTAGTTAGCTTGTACGAGCCTTTTCCGAGGACATGGGTGACCTGATAAGGTCCTTCCCATTTGATGGCAAGTTTTCCTACTGCTCTTCGGGGGTCCGAAGCCGAACAGCAGCGCAAAACCAAATCTCCCACGTTGAACCGCCTTTCCCGGACTCGCGCGTTATAATACTGTGCGAGCCGTTGCTGGTAAGAAACAAGGCGAATGCTGGCGTCGCTTTGTCGTTCGCCAAGCATGTCCAAGTTTTCCCAAAGAGCACGGTTGTTGGCGGCTTCGTCGAAGTGAGTTGTTCGAATGGTGGGCAGAGCCACTTCCAGAAGCACAACAGCTTCTGAGCCGTAAGCCAAATGGAAGGGTGTTTCTCCTGTAGCCACTCGAGCTGTTGTTTGGTGGCACCAAAGAACATTAGGGAGCTCGTCAATCCACGATCCTCCTGTAGCCTCCACTCTTGTGCGGATCCCGTGCAGCAGTGTTCGGTTGACATTTTCTACCAACCCGTGGCCGGGATGCGCCACGGAGGTGAAGTGGTTGTAGATTCCAAGTTCAGCACACTTCTGTTTAAAGAAGGTACTGTCGAACTGCCTCCCGTTGTCGGAGGTGATCACCCTTGGAACGCCAAACCTGCAGAGGAGGTTCTTCCAGACGAATTTCCATGCGACTTGTTCGGTGATCGCGGCAACAGGTTCGGCCTCGATCCACTTGGTGAAGTAATCTATGGCTATGAACAGAAACTTCTTCCGACCTTGGGCCTCTGGGAAGGGACCCAAGATATCAATGCCCCATCTGGCAAAAGGGCGCGGCTCGAACAGGCTATGGAGCTGTTCGGCGGGTTGCTTGATGAGTTGTCCGAACTTTTGGCATTCTGGGCATTTCCTGACAAAGGTCATGCAATCCTTTTGAAGAGAAGGCCACCAGAATCCTGCTCGGATGAGGCTGCGTGCTAGCGTTCTGCCCCCTAGGTGGCTTCCGCACAGCCCCTCGTGGACTTCTTCTGTGGCCGCAAGGGCCTCCTCAGGGTTGAGGCAGCGTAGAAGAGGTCTGGAGAGGGACCGCCAGTACAGCTTTCCTTCTATGAGGGTGAAATATTGAGAACGCATTCCGAGCTTCGCCATGTTCGGGCGGAAGCTCACCCTAGAGTAAGTACGCCAAGAGAGGGTCCATCCAGCTCGGAGTTGGTGGGCCCGTTTCTATGGCTGCGACGTCTACTTCCGTGCTCGGCAAGGCGAGTTCTTCAATAAACACGGAGCGGGAAGGGGCGATGTCACCTGAGGATGCCAGCTTAGCAAGTGCATCTGCTCGCGTGTTCTACTCCCGTGGGACTTGTATGACTTCGAAGTGTAGGAGGCCCTCTGCCTGGTTCTTGACCTGTTGAAGGTATTGAGCCATGCGGGGTTCCCTTGCTCCGAACTGCCCGCTTACCTGGCTGGCAACCAGTTGGGAGTCACTAAAGACCCTAAGCCGAATGGCTCCAAGGTGCCTAGCCATGCGGATACCAGACAACAAAGCTTCGTACTCGGTACGTTGTTGGAGGCTGGAAAGCAGAAACGGAGGGCGTATTGGAACTCTAACCCCTCCGGGGAGGTGAGGACTAAACCAGCTCCACTCCCTGTAATGCAAGAGGATCCGTCGACGTAGAGCTCCCATGGGGGTTCATCCGCCAACGGTGGATCCTGCTCGGCCGGGAGAGTACATTCCGCAACAAAGTCTGCTAACGCCTGCGCCTTGACCGCTGTCCTCGGTCGGAAGCTGATGTCGAACTCACCAAGCTCTATCGCCCATTTAACAAGCCTGCCGGAAGCCTCCGGCCGCTGAAGGATGGATTTCAGAGGCTGATCGGTTAGAACCGTGATGGAATGGGCCTGAAAATAGGGCCTAAGCTTCCGGGCAGCCGTGACGAGAGCAAGGGCGAGTTTTTCTACTCGGGGGTACCTCCTTTCGGCTTCTTGGAGGACCTTGCTGATGTAGTATACTGGATGCTGCGCCGTTCCTTCTTCTCTGATCAAGACTGCGCTGATGGTGGTGTTCGGTAACCGAAAGATACACGAACAAAGGTTCCCCGAGCACAGGCTTTGAGAGAACAGGAGGAGCTGCCAAATACGCCTTCAACTCGGTGAAGGCCGCCTCACACTCTTCAGTCCACCGTACTTGCCCCCTTGCTTCGAGGCGCTTTAGGGCCTCGGAGCAACTTGAAGAAGTTAAAACTTCTTTTTGCTGCTCGGGACATGAACCGGTTTAACGCCGCAAGACGCCCTGTCAACCGTTGGACGTCGCGCACCGTCTTCGGACTGCTCATCTCAAGCACGGCTTGGATTTTCTCCGGATTTGCCTCGATTCCTCTGTTTGACACGAGGAAACGAGGAACTTACCCGACCGAACACCAACGCGCACTTGGCTGGGTTGAGTTTCATATTGTACTTTCGCAGAGTTGCGAAAGTTTCCTGGAGGTCGGAGATGTGGTCAGCACTGGGGAGCGTCTTGACCAGCATGTCATCAACATAAACCTCCATGTTGCGTCCAATTTGCTGCTCGAACATCTTGTTGACCAGCCGCTGGTAAGTTGCACCCGCGTTCTTTAGGCCGAAAGGCATTCTGGTAAAACAGTATAAGCCTAGGTCTGTGACGAACGTCGTGGCGTCTTGATCCGGCGGATGCATACTGATCTGGTGATAACCAGAGTACGCGTCCAAAAAGCTGAGAGCTTGTGACCGGAAGTAGCATCGATCCACCAGCTGATCAATGCGCGGCAGCGGGAAGTTATCCTTGGGTGTTGCTTTATTGAGATCCTTGTACTCAACGCACACACGCCATTTACCGTTGGCTTTGCGCACGAGGACCACATTGGAGATCCATCTGGGTATGGGCTTCTCGGAGGAGCCCAATAGTTTGGCTTTTGACAACGTGATCCTGGATCACGATCTGCCGTTCTCGGTTCACAGGTCGCCTCCTTTGTTGGACTGGTGGAATCCGAGGATCCAAACGGAGGTGATGCACCATTACTTCCGGGGGAATGCCCGGAAGCTCGTCATCAGACCAGGCGAACACGTCCAAATTGGCCAGCAGGAAGGCTGTGTAGCGCTGCTGCTCGGCCTCTATCAATACGGCGCCAATGTACAAGACGTGCTCGGGGTCATCGTCCACCTGGACGGGGATTAAATCTTCAGCAGGCGCTCCTCGGCTGGTAGAAGGCTGATCGGACGTTGACGGGGTTGGATCTGCGAGTGGTTGCTTGTCCCTTAAAGAGAGGACATAGCAACGACGAGACTCGCGCTGACACCCAAGCACTTCGCCAACTCCGCCTGGGGTCGGGAACTTCATCTTCTGGTGGAGCGACGAGGGGACTGCTTTAATGCGCCCGATCAGACCTCTGCCGAGGATGGCGTTGTACCCAGGCATGTTGTTGATGACCAAGAAGTCAACAATCTTAGTCACGATCCTGGGGCCGTCCCTAAAGTGATTGGGAGGCGAACCCTTCCCATGGGCTGGACCGAAACTCCCGAAAAGCCGAACAGAGGCGAGTTTACAGGGGTTAGCTGATCGACTTTCAAGCCCATGAGAACAAAGCAATCGTAAGCCAAGACATCGGGGGCACTTCCATTATCCACCAAAATCCTGTGCACGTTACAATGATTGATGGTGGCCGAATGACCATCGCATCAGTGTGTGGGGTCGTGACCCCTACAAGATCTTCGTCCGAGAAGGTTATAGCCTCCTCGGGCAGTGCGCGTGCAGGACTGGTGGGATATGGGGCCGACCGAGGTGCCGAAGGCCTATCCACAATATGCACTCGCCTTGCGTAATCGCGTCGGCTTCGAGTGCTTTCTCCGCCTGCGCCGAAGCCTCCCGCGATCACATTGATTTCCTGCCCATTGGGCTCATTGTTGATCGGCGGCTCGGGGGTCCGCTCTCGGCGTCTGGGGCGTTCTTCATTCCGGCGCACGAACCGTCCCAGGTAGCCGCGCTTGATATGGTCTTCAATTTCGTCCTTAAGCTGGCGGCACTCGGAGGTGTCGTGGCTGTGGTCGCGATGAAAGCGACAATACTTGTTTTGGTCGCGCCTCCGGGGGTCAGAGCGCATCCTCTGTGGCCACCAAACATATGCTTCGTTCCTGATCTCCGCCAGGATCTGTTCGGGTGCCACAGTGAGGGGGGTGTAGTTAGTGAAGGGGCGCGGACGGCGCGGAGAGTCACCGTTGCGTGTCCCTTCTTCCGATCACGGTCGGAACCATTGTCGGAAGGCCTCTTCTTATTTGACTGTTCCCCCTGCTCGGCCCTACTTGCTGCTAGGCTCTCCTCGCAAGCCGCGTGATGCTGTGCGATGGAGAGCAGCTCAGCAAGGGTGGCGGGTTGCTGGACGCCGAGGGTCCTCTGCAAAAAGCCATCGCAGGTGCCCTGAATGAGGGCACTGGTTGCCAGAGGGACGTCTAGGCGCGAGATGCGAAGCGCCTCTGTTCGGAACCTCTTAACGAAGTCCCAGAGCGCCTCGCCCTTCTTCTGGCGCACGGCCAGGAGAGAAGCCGCCGTTCGTGGCTGCGACCTTCCACCAAGGAAGTTGTCCCGAAAGGACTTCTTCAGTTGGCGGAAGGAGGTGATGGTGCCCGCCGGAAGGGTCTCGAACCAGGCCCTGGCAGTCTCCTTGAGGGTTGCAGGGAAGGCCCTACACTTGGCCGCATCTGATGCTCCGTGGAACACCATGTGCGACTCAAAGCGTGGATGTGGTCAGCCGGATCGTAGTGCCGTCATAGGGCGCGATGGTGGGCAGAGGGAGCTTGGGAGAGACCTGAGCTTCCAGGATCTCCCTGCTGAAAGGGGAGCGGAAGTCCAGGTCATCTTCTGCTGGAGCTTTCCCTTCCGCGCGCTGAACCATCGCGTCCACGCGGCGCTCGAGGTCGACCACACGTCGTAGGCGCCTGGCGAGCTCCTGTTCGGAATTGGCGGGGCCCCCTCGTCCGGACGCGTGGGAGTTGGCTCCCACGACCGATCGCGGCGGATGGGGGGAGGCAACAGAGCGACGGGGCGAACGCCCGCGGCGCTCCGGTGCTCGCTCCTCGGACGGGGCTCAATGCGACCGGCGCGGTGAGTCTGCCTGCTGCTCTTGAGGCGCCGGGAGGACGCGAGAACGCCGATGCGACGACGCCGCCTGTCGCTCTCGCGGCAGGGGGGCCGCCGAGGCTGGTGGTCCAACTAGCTGAGCCTGCAGGGCAAGGCAAACACCTGTTAACTGTTGCATCTGCCCCCGAAGTTCCGCTACTTCCAGGGCAGTTGCCGGCGCGGCGGCCGCCAGCGCGGGGACGTCGTTATTGTTGGTGCCCGCAGGGGCAATGTTGACGTCGACAGGAGTAGACCGGCGAGGAGAATTCGCTTGTGAGTGGCGAGATCTGGTCGCCCTACTCCCTGCATTCTGGTGAGAGGATCGTCCGCGAGCCATGACTGCGTCGTTCCCACAGACGGCGCCAAATGTGGTGGTCTGTTCCTGTTTGGGCCGGAGCCAAACGGGCCTCCACTAAAGAAGATGGGGAAGACGAACGCCGGTAGCGGACGAAGGTTCCTGCAGTCACCAGAAACGATCAGGGGGGCCCGGTGAAGACCGGGGAAAACCCTCCGATGCCTAAGTCAGTATGAGGCTTGCAAGGCAGGGGGTTTGTGAGTGTAAGAGAGTGTTCGCGTAGGAGAGAACGTACCAGTGCATGGTCCTGTACCTGTGCTTTTATAGACGTAGGCGATGAGGCAGGCATGCATAACGCTGGTGGATCGTGCCTGGAAAATGTCTTGATGGACGCGCATAACGGGTGGAGTTATGCACTCAGATGTCCGTTGGGATGCCGGTGGTTAACGCACCTCTTGATGATGGGGCGCGTGACCCGGGGCGGTTATAACCGCGGCGTAGGCAAAAGGACCTGCTCGGCACCCTTTGGGCGCGCTTACCGAGTAGGTGATCCGCATGGGGATCGAACATGCTGTTCGGTAACGTCCAGGGTTGTTCCACGCAGCAGGATTAACGTCCCTGTTCGGGAGCATTCCGCTAAAGAGCTCGGCAATGTTTCACTAGGGATGACAGGCACGTGGGGCCCTTTTGACTGGTCCGTACGGAGGCGTGGGACCGTCAGGAGAGGCCACGTACAAAAGAAGGCGCTGATGGGCCTTGACGCAATGGACTTAGGTGGCAGAAAACAGCCACCACAGAAGTCACTTTCGAGTTTTGGTACGGGGGTAAAATGTCAGGATGACCAAGCTAGTGTTTGGAAAAGGTCACTTGTTATTTGAAACATGGGAAACAAGAGCTAGCATTCGGAAGTTTGATGTGTTCGCAAGCTTTCAAAGTATGCATGCATTAATTTAGGCATCTGCACGATGAGATGGATACCATCTAGTAGATTGATGTGGACGCTGATATGGACTCCAAAGAAGTTTCTCCTCTCTCTTTGCTCCGCAAGTGGGCCACAACTCACGTGGTCCAAGTGCAGATGACGATGGCATTCCAATGGTTGCCAATTTTAATTGGCCAGGTATATATTTTTAGGAAGTCGAACAATATTAATTTGCTATCTGGTTGGGTAGTTTTCATTTATGTCAAAAACACAAAGTGTGTGTGAGAGACTCGTCTTAAGAATCAGACCCTATTTAACCCTTGGGTCTACTGCACGGGTGGTAGTAAACATTTTCCTTTTACAAAGTATTTTTATCTTTAATCATGAGACAGAGTCCTTCTTAATTATCGCGAAATATTATATGAGAATTTTGCATGCTTTTCTTCCATAATAAATGATGAAGTCGGTCCGACGGCCGAGGCGATATCCGCTCCAGATGTTCAAGGTGGAGAGTTGGGATTGCAGTGGGAGGTTGAAAAACAAAGTCATTGTTGTAGATCGATGCCAATTTATCTTAAAAATTCAATTTTGGGTGGAGTTTTTTAAATTAATTTTTTGACGATCAAACCAAAAACGAATTTTTAGATTGAAGCAACAGGACTTGAGAGAGAGAGAGAGAGAGAGATGAAGATTAGTGATGAGAGATAACACGAGTTTTGTCCCTCTTTATTTGTGCCTATAGTTTAGTTTTTAGACGACGAGAGAAAAGAGAAAGATTGTAAAATATTCGATGCATATATAGTCGCTACTTGAAGATTCATGAGAAGAGTCACCGAATTCGCCTTTGGACGTGCGTTGATTCCTCCAATAATCGCACTCCTCAATTCGAGTAGTATCATGATCTAGGTTTTTCGCCATCATTTCCAACGTAGATAGAGTTGATATTCAAAGCTTTAACTTGTACTTAACCTGTTTTTGGGGCCAACTTGGCCATCCTGCAATATTAAGTCATAGATATTATTATGTTAGGGTCAAACTAAAATGGGCCAACTATTGCCTTTATAGTCTATAAGCACTACATCTCCCATAAGACCAAAAGATAAAATAGAAATAGGTGATGTTCATCTCCGATAGGGACTAGGGAAGACCAGAACTTAGTTTGAACGTCTCCCTTGACTTTTTTCTACGATAGGAAGAGTTACAAAATAACCCTCCTACATACATAATTGTACAATCACTGCTCTTATATACATATTAATTAAAGAGTTTTTAATGTTTAGTTTCTTTAACCTGTTACAATTAGCATTTTTCGTATTGAAAACTTAACTATTTAGCCTTGGATCTATTTGTAAGAAAATAGATCCTAACCTTAGAAAAGATGCCTTATTTGTAAATAAGAATATATGATTCCTCCTAACCTTGGAAAAGGTCCCTTCTTTGTAATAAAGAATATATGATCATAAGGAATGTTAAATTTCTTAGATCCAAAACCAAATAATCAAGAACTAAAACCTAATTGAAACAATTGCATGAACCAAAAAGTAAAAAAAAAAATTATTAAAATGACCCATGATTCTAAAAATATTATGGTTAAGTGTTGTCGACAAATATAGTACATAATATATTTGCACTTGCATTCATATAAGATTAAGATATTTTCTCACTAAAGAAGTTCAGAGATTAAAAACACCTTTGTATATCTCTGCATCGTGAGGTCAATTGAATGAGTTTACAAAGAACTGTACTATGGCATGGTTTACGGTGCCACTGTGGGTCACAGCAATACAATTATACCATATTGTGCAAGGGGAGGCGAGTCTCTAAATTTTAAATCTTAAATCCTAAATTTTAATGTGGTCGATCTGATTCTTTTGTAACTCTTCATCATTTTTTTATTTTTTTTTTAAATATATTATTTAGATCGAAACATATCGATGAGATTCATTTCGATCTGAATCATACTAACGGGAGCTCGACCGATGCCGCAATATGACCAACTTTGGACTATGGGAATGGAAATAAGATTGGTGAGTTTAACATAAGTCACTAATAACTTTGATAATCAAATAAATTATTCACAGATAATTTGAATGCACTTAACAAAATTCTAATTCAGAAGAACAAAATTATCAAAGCTGATGATTTTTATGAGGAGTGAGATAAAATTATTAAGGCCTATCAACTTTTATTAGAGATGATGTCCGAATAAGTAATCTCTCTTGTCAAACCAAACTTTCTGATTTTTTATACGTTATCAAAGTTCATCGCACCGCACCGTATCAATTTAATTTGGATGTATTCATCTTACTTGAGATAAATAATTTTTTATATTATATTTTAGATTTTGTGGGCCGTATCAAATGGAATCAATATAGTATATTACGGTTCGTAATATCTCATAAAATTTCTCAATCTCACCCTTTAATAAATCATATTACATCTATGGACTAAAAAAAATCTCCCTATTTTGACATCGACCAGAAGTAATTTAACCTGCGGACGGAGTAGAGAAGGGTGTGAACGAACCTGGTCCGTTAACAGATGTCAAACGCAGACACGACGACTTAAACGTATTTTTTTAAAGACGCGCATTAGACTTTTAGTTATTTCTTCGACCATTAGAAGAAAAAACAATTTTTTTATCACATCCTGTTCGCGGCTGGTGCGGACGGCGGACTATTTTTGGTTCCAGGTTTGTTTGGGTGTCCATGCGAGCCCCGCGACAAGCACAGATGTGACGGCAGTGGGAACAACGCAAGATGCTGCCTTTTCCCACCACCGCGGACGCATCATCGGGGACCGAAACCGTACGGGCGCGCGCGCCCCCGTCAATCCTCCGGGGACCTCCACGGCGGGTGTCCCTCTTGGGGTACCCAGCTTGGAGGGAAGAGAAGAGAGGAGGAGGTGGAAGAAGAAGGAGAAAGACAGAGACTACACCGGGATGGGTGTGAATTGGGTTGCGGTGCCACAGAGTCGAGGACCGCCCCTCTCTTCTGCTGTTTTGCGTGAACGGGGAGCCAAAGTGGTCGCATACGTGGGCGCTGATGCTCATGGATGTGGACTGACAAGCGTTGGTGACGAACATGGCCGGCAGCAGGAGCCGGCTACCATGATTGCCACGCCATCAGTCTTGCATTTTTTGTTGACCCAGCAACCAAAGCTTTGTCTTTGAACTGGATGAGGGCGGGCAGGCTCTATAAGAGCAGCGGCCGCGACGCGCTTGCATACCAGATGCTCGATTCTTGTTGCCCGAGACCTGAGAGACCGGGAAGTATGGAGCTTGCGTTCCTCTCAGGTTGGTCAACTTTGATCCATGCTCGCTCCGTTCTCTTCCTCCTCTTCCTCCCCTGGTGTCTGTGCATTCTCGCCTCTCCAGCCCCCACTGGATCCCCCACCAACTCCACATCTTCCTTAATGGATAGTGCAGGGGACCGCCGTGCCCTCCTCGCCTTCAAATCCATGTTATCCGATCCACTGGAGGCGATGGCCGCCTGGAACGAATCCACCCCCTTGTGCCGATGGCCCGGCGTCACATGCGGCCCCCAGCCACCTGGGCGCGTCACAGAGCTTACCCTGGACGGGCTTCAGCTCGTGGGAACCATATCGCCCAGCCTGGCCAACATTTCCTACCTCACCAAGCTCCATCTCCCGAGCAACCAGCTCAACGGGAACATCCCGGCGGAGCTTGGCCGCCTGCCCCGGCTGCAGCTTCTCAACCTCAGCTTCAATTCTCTTGATGGTGTCATCCCCTCCACTCTGGAGGGTTGCTTCGATCTCCGGCGTCTAAGTCTCAAGACGAACAAGCTCCGGGGAAAGATCCCGGCGAGCCTCGGCAACTGCTCGAAGCTTGAAGTCATAAGTTTAGGAGAAAACAGTCTCAGTGACGGGATTCCGCCCGAGCTCGGCTCCCTCCCTAATCTTTTCTATTTGAGTGTCAGCCATAACAATCTCAGAGGGGTCATCCCATCCTCTCTGGGAAATCTCTCCGTTCTCCAGTACCTCTACCTGACAAATAACAGCCTACAGGGGAACATACCACCTGAGCTTGGACGGTGCTCAAAGCTTGAAATCCTCTACCTTGACATAAACACTCTGACTGGCATAATCCCCCCTCAATTAGGGAATCTCTCCAGGCTTACGTACCTCTTCATGAATGAAAACCAGCTGGAGGGAAGCATACCAAATGTGTTCGGCAGCTTGAGAAACTTAGTAGTCATAGACATGTATAAGAACAGGTTGTCAGGTAACTTTCCAGCCTCTGTTTACAATCTCTCATATCTGCAAACTCTACACGTGGGATATAACCAGCTTTCGGGGATTCTTCCTGATGATCTTGGCACCACTCTTCCTGCGCTCATAGAAATCCATCTTTTTGGAAACCGTTTTGAAGGGGCGCTTCCCCCATCCCTGTCAAATGCCACCAGACTCGAGGTCATAGAGCTCTCTGAGAACAGATTCAGGGGGCTGATACCCTCTAATTTAGGAGCCTTACGGTACTTAAGAAGACTGCTTCTTGATACCAACCTTTTAGAAGTTCCGGAATCAAAGGATTGGACCTTCATGACCTCCTTGACCAACTGCAGCAAATTGACGGCATTAGAACTCTATGCCAACCGGCTCAGAGGAGTACTCCCAACTTCCATAGCCAATCTGTCTAGAGAACTTGATACACTAAGACTAGAAAGCAACCAAATATCTGGAAGCATTCCTGCTGAAATTGATAAACTTTCTAACTTGACCATGCTCCGTTTGAGCACAAATCTTCTTACGGGTACTCTCCCTGCCTCCATCGGAAATCTCCAAAACTTGCGATCCTTGGAATTGGGAGATAATAAATTTGCAGGTGGAATTCCATCTTCCTTTGGAAAGCTTTCTCAGCTGACAGTACTGTCACTAGGTGGAAATGAGTTGGAGGGGAGCATTCCTGTAAGCTTAGGATACTATAAGAATCTGTTGTCATTGAACCTTTCACATAACAACCTCAGTGGTGTTGTACCCCGAGAAGTTCTTAGTCTCTCCTCACTGTCTAACTACCTCGATTTATCTCACAACAATTTGGCTGGGTCCTTACCTTCTGAGGTTCGTAACTTCAGAAACCTGAACAAGCTTGATGTCTCTGAGAATAGACTTGCTGGAAAATTTCCGGATGGCATTGGTGAGTGTCAGGTCCTTCAATACCTTCATATGGAGGGAAACAACTTTGAGGGTTCCATACCTGAAGCCCTCAGTAATTAAAAGGCCTCGAAGAACTGGATCTTTCACGCAACTGGCTGTCTGGGCAGATACCACAGTTCCTGGAAGCCCTTAATCTTTTTCATCTGAACCTCTCGTACAATGATTTTGAAGGAGAGGTACCACAGAAGGGCATCTTCCAAAATGTTAGTGCCGTTTCACTTGTAGGAAACAGTAAACTTTGTGGAGGTAACCGTGAGTTCTATTTGCAAGCTTGCCTCGTCAAAGATGACACAAGAAGGGGAAAATCTAACAAGCTCAAGATAATTGTCCCGGTTGTAAGTGCATTGTTATTTGTTGTCCTGTTGTCAGCTTTCATCATTTATTATTTGAGGAAGAAGTCCAACACATCAACACCATCTGAACTTCTAAGAAAACATCTCACTGAAGTCTCGTATGCCAAGCTTCATATGTCAACTGATGGATTCTCTTCATTCAATCTAATTGGCATGGGAAGCTCTGGTTCTGTGTACAAAGGAAAGCTGGGTGAGGAAGGAGAATATGTTGCTGTGAAGGTACTCAACCTTAAGCAGTTGGGAGCATCTGGGAGTTTTATGACTGAATGTGAAACTCTGAAAAGTATCCGACATCGGAACCTCATCAAGATCAAAACTACATGCTCAGGTGTTGATTTTGATGGCAATGAATTCAAGGCACTTGTCTATGAGTTCATGTCTAATGGCAGTTTGGAGCAGTGGCTCCATCCAGAAATCTCTGACGATTGCAAATTAAAGAACTTTAGTTTTGTTCAAAGATTGGATGTATCCATTGATGTGGCCTCTGCAATGGAGTACCTTCATGACTATGCTTACATACCAGTGATTCATAGTGATCTGAAGCCAAGCAATGTTCTTCTAGATGATAGCATGACTGCCCATGTTGGTGACTTTGGACTAGCAAGGTTCCTATCTTCTGAATCATCTCATTGTGCCACTTGCTCTGTGGGACTACAAGGAACAATTGGATATGTTGCACCAGGTAATCTTCCATAGTCTCCATTTCCATGTGTTTATTTATGTTTGAGTATCGGCAAACTACTTTTTCTGATAGTATAACTGATATATGCTAGAAGTCTAATCATGTGTTTCACTTGTTGAATTTTTCATGAAATGAAAACTAAGCACAAGCTGCTTTGGATATCTGTTAACTTCTTTTGATTCAACAATGTTATTGTTTTTTAAGATCCTTCCAACTTTCCTTTTCTTATGAGGTCGTTTGACAGGGGTTCATTAGATGAATACAAGAACAAAGCTGATGTACATCTCATTTTACTTATTGACTGAACTTGGTTTTTGTTTTAAAGAAAATACTATTTTCCTTTAAATGAGGCATTTCTAATTTTTCATCAAGAAAAGCTCTTTGCTGGTTTTTAATGAACTGAATTTATGCCTCTTTAATCATGTGTTTTGACGTTGAAGAGTTTGGGATGGGCGGCAAAGTCTCCACCAAAATTGATGTCTACAGTTATGGAATATTACTTCTGGAGATGTTCACTGGAAAGAGACCAACTGATCCCAACTTTAAAGATGGGTTAACTCTCCACACATATGTTCAGAATGCTCTCGCTGTTCAAGTAATGGACATTGTGGATCCAAAGTTGCTGGTGGAGGAAGAAGAAAAAGGGCTGACGTGCAATCGACAGAGGACAGAGAAGATGCGGCAGTGTTTAATCTCAGTCTTTAAACTTGGTTTACTGTGCTCAAAGGAATCAGAGAAAGAATGAGCAAAGATGGGGGATATTTGTAAAGCATTAATTTTGACGAGGGACTATTTCTTGGATGGAATTCCCAGAGACGACAAACCACAGTTTAAGGCAGAGTGACTTCTTCTCCAATATCTGGTTAGCCATCAGTGCAAATAAAACTTTAGTTCCCCCGAAGATATATCTCACAAATCACAACCATGAAGGGGGGACATGAAATGGATGATGGAGTGTACATACAACTACTGGGACTTCAATGCTTCATGTATGCTACTTCACTTGCAAAATTTTGTTAATATGTCTTATCTTGGCCTAAAGATTAGCACATAATCTGGTATTCTTAAGCCATTGCTCATCAAAAGACCTGAGAGTTCATTGACTTAATGATTGAGAAGGGGAAAAAACTTAAGAATGTGTTGGTTAGAAAAAGCACGTGGTCTTATAGTTTTGATATTGTGCACAGTGAAGACAAGCAAATCAGAGGAAAATCAGAGTTTTAAGATGAAGTATTGTGCATGAGATTGCATAGAGCAATGGGTGACCATGTAGCTGCTGCTGCTCCTCTTCCTGTCAAAATAAAAAGAAATGTAGCTGCTTCCTCTAATTCTTCTCCATCGGAAAGAAAACAATTCTTTGGAGGATACACAGGTTACAGAGCACCAGCACTAATACTGTGGATTAACATTAAGAAGGAAGCCAAATTATCAACAATCTAGACACATCTGTAGATGCACATGAGGTAAGATAAGGATCTCCTACATTTGTCCTCGTACCGTTCATTCTATAGGAGGATGATTTTTTTCTATCTTTTTTTGTGGATGTAATTTTTTCCTCCCTTTTTTTTTCCCTATTCTGTTCTTCTAGTGTTTGTAAGCATTTTCTTTAACCTGCGGATAGAAATCTTGAGTTTTGTGATGAAAGATGAAGGGTTCTGATGCGCATGGTGGAGAAGACATGGATGTAAGTTGCAAAACTTGTTTTTAAGATCATTTCCTATCAAGTGGGCACTACATTGTGTTTAGAAAGAGAACCACAACAGACAACTAAAAGCAAACCTGTCATGGCAAGATTGCAAGTGAATTTCAGGATGTTGGATGAACAGAAAGCATAGGTATTCCTGTTCATTTCTTCATTAAGACCTGGAAATTTGCAGAAACTTCAAAGAACGGACAGCTTCAGAAATCCTTTCTAGCATTTAACATGTGGCACAGATTATCCTTTGGTTCTTTTACTTATCTCTTTTTTCTATTTTTTCCCTTTTCAAAGTTGAGAATTTTTTTTACCTTTTTCATTATAGACAAAGAACTTA
This sequence comes from Colocasia esculenta, assembly GCA_014218235.1. NCBI lineage: Eukaryota > Viridiplantae > Streptophyta > Magnoliopsida > Alismatales > Araceae > Colocasia > Colocasia esculenta. The sequence goes on from CM024757.1 coordinate 162,827,026, forward strand.
TTCCATCAAGAGAGAAGAAAAACTCGTCCAGATGAATAAAAAAAGTATTTGCATAAGAGAGTTAAATCTCCCTTCAAAGAAAAGAAACTCTTGTAATGGACGGAGAGGCTATGGCCATCTGTTGCATGCATAATTCAATCATCTTTACAGTGAATAGTCTAGTTGCCCATCCACTGGCATCATCGATTACCATGTTTTATGCATCCAAGTCGACCATACCTATATTATCTATGTATCCTTTCACTAACAAAAAAAAATGGAAATCCATTTTCCCACAACAATTGTAGGAAGTTAGATTTGAATCCGTGGCATTTTTTATACTACCCTATCCCTCAATCACTTACAAGGCTCTAGAACAAAGAGTTTTGATAAATGCTCTACTTTTTTAATTAAAGCATTCAATCTTTTTAATTAAAACATTCAACTCACATTCATAAGAGGAAGTGATGGGGCTCCACCCAAATTGTATTCTTTTTTTTGTCATGATAAAAGAGAGCGAAATCAACAATCCTTATGAGAAAAATGGCAAATATGTTATTATTATTAAAACATAGTCTAAAATGCCACTCAAAAATATGAAATGTTGTAGATAAATTTCGTGCAATAGAGTGAATATTGCAGGAAAGTACTCTTATTCTTGTTAGTTTAATATTGTTTTGACAAAAATACCCTTACATGGGTTAGTTTTACCATGCTGGATTTAGTCTGACCCATATGTTAAGGTGTTTAACCTAAAGACAAAGAAATATTCCTTTTCATGGATTAATATAACACATGTATGGTTAAATGGAACAAAAGCAATTTCATATAATGGCGGTGGAATATTTGCAATATTTTATATTTGTAAATGACATTTTTATAATATTTTAGCAGCTTAGCATATTTGTCAAAGAATACTTTTATGAAAAAAAATCCTAAAAGAGGTTTTGAATTCCATTAAATAGAAGAGTACTTTTATCATTATCCGTTCAAAATAGAGTAGATATTATTAAATGTGCACTTGAAAATAAAATATAACAAAATAATTCATATAAAAAAAACTAAAGAAGTTGTCTCTATAAAATCAACAATCGTCCAAATTTTCTCTTATCAATAATCCCTAGTTACTGAGGGATATGGAGAAAGTTGAGACGCTAATTTCCTTTGGAAATCTAGCTAAACTAGCTAGTGTATTTTCCGACTAAGAAGGGGGCAGAAGGGGTAAGACTTAAGTTAAGCTGTCTAAGTTTTTTAGGTTGTATAGTACTACCCCACTTTAAACTAAAGTCCACTTTTTTGACATCAAAATATTTTATGTTAAAAATTAAGTTAACATATCCCTACTTAAAATAATCAAGGGTTGTTTAATTAGTTATCAAAACGGCTACCTCGTGTTGATGCTTATGTGACATCATGTATGATGTCATACGTACAGTTTAGATAATGTCAATTGATAAGTGGTGACTACTGATAACTAGTGACACCTCTAAAAATTGGTGATAAAAGATATCGTCATGTCACATCGTCAAGTGATATCTCATCCATATGGCACCTCATGCAAGCAATACATGTCTTAGTAGATAAAAAATATTTCTTCATTAGCAATTAACTAATTGATTGTGGACAGTGAAAAATAATCTTAGTTAAGAACGCATATACACTGATAAAACTAGCATCTTCGTTGGAGTCTATGCCTAGTAGTTGATAGTGTCTGACACATACTATTCTCAACAACTTTTTTTTTACATTGTTTCATCCTTCATAAAAAAACACGACAAAATGGTAGAGAATGAATATCAATTAAAGAAGAAACTAATCAAGTATAAATTGTAGAGAAAGAATGTTAGACCCAATATAGAAGAAAGATCCAATCAAATTTGAATAAGAAAGGAATGTCAAATAAAAAAAGAGAAAGTCTTTGCGCACAATGGGGCGAGGTGATGTGGGCACACACCATCCTCTCATTGCGCTGCCTATCACATTAACATGATGGACAGTCAATGGGGAGACAGTGTGTGCGTACACCACCTCCCGCGGTGTGTGCCAAAGGATTCTAATAAAAAAAATCTAATTTGAATCCAAATTAAAAATGATAATGTCATATTACTAATTAGTTTTTAATTAAAAATTAATCACCTTTATAATCTCATATATCTTTGGCATTTAAGATTGATTTGTGAAATGTTAAATTACTATTACCTAATTAGAGTAGGATTAATTTTAACTAGCCTGGGGAAATTTTAACATATGTTTAGAATTATTTTTTCCTAAAAAATCTCTTAATCTAAAACTATTAATTATCTTTTTTAGAAATGACAAAGATCCTAACTCTTAACATACAATCTTCCATCTATTATTTCCTAGAAATAATTTATGCAACATAAGAATGATATATTTATGGGAGCATAATATATAATATAAAAATGATGTATGAGTATATCCATCAAATAATTATAATTGCACTATAAGAGAAAAGAGATGTCACTGTTGTCTTAGCCCTAGAGGAACGGGGAGATAGAGGGGAGAGCATAATGAAGAGATTGCGTGCAGAAGAGAAGAGCAAGTCAAAGAAGGGTGCAAGTACTTTTTTTGTCAATTGTTAAACTACTTATTGACATATGTGACATACACTATAAGAAAATCATGCTTTAGCGACGGCTTTTAGCGACGGGATATGGGCTGCCGCTGATATTGGCCGACACATAAATTAGCGACAGTCGTTGCGACAGCTCATTGTCGTCGCTAATCCGCCGCGATTAGCGACAGCGTAGCGATGCCCACCCACCCGCCCCTAATTAGCGTCCAATATATAACTGTCGCCTAAGTCTGTCGTCATCTTGTCGCTATTCTGTCGCTAGACATTTTAGTGACAGAATAGCGTCGGCATAGCGACGGATCTAGGCCGTCGCTAAACAGTTTTTTTCTTGTAGTGATATGTCGACGATTGAATAGTAGCCGTTAACATATGTTCAACATATATCAATGGCTTATTTCACCGTTGACGTATATCTAACATATGTCAATAGTTTAATCTGTAGCTATTGACACATGTTCAACATATGTCAACAATTTTTTTAGCGGCCGACATATCTAATATATATTGACGGCTTTAATTTTAGTTGTTGACATGTGTCGAACATATATCAATGGCTTATTTAGCCTTCAATATATATTAAAATTATATATGACCTCTATTTAGCCATTGGGTAATATTTATTTTATCAATAAAATTCTTAGTTGCTAACAAACATCTATTGACAAAAATATATTTTCTTATTGTATTTCTAACTTTAAAAAAAATAGAATATGTCAAGGATATTTTATTAATTATTGAAAATTTATATAATAAAATATGTGTCAATCTTATTTTGTACACTTCATTTATATAAAATAGATCCTAATGGATGCTATCATTTATATCATATTGGACAATTATAATGGAGCCCCATTGTTATGACATATAAGCATAGATAAATAGGACATGTGATTGTAAAATGATATAGCAATTATAACCCTTAGATTACAAAAAAATATTATTACATTAACAATAATGACACATATTTAAACTATCTTATGTGACGACCAGCTAAGTTAGGTCATCGCATATCTATTATCAATTGATATTATTTGTTGTTAGTCGTTGTCACCTATCACCAATCATTGTTGTCTACCACTCTCACAATCATCTGTCATTGGTCACCACCGTCATCACCATTAGCCTATGTGACATTGTATATGACGTCACTTAAGATACCACATACACTTGACAAGTGTAACAAGTATACTTGTCAAGTAACATAAGTTATCCTTTGAACCAAATAATTTGTTTTGAACTATAGTTTGATTTCATAAGTTTTAAAATCAAAATAAATCAAGTATTGTTTATAAATATTTAAAACTAATTATAGTTTCATATATATTATAATGATAATAAAATTTTATTTGGACCTAATTGAATTGAAAATTTTTAGTTTGGTTTCATTTAATTTGAATTTGCACTGTAGTTTACTTTAATTGAAAAGAAATTCTCTTGAATATAATTTAGAATTTAGAATTTGTAGATATTTACATTGTTCTTTCCAACAATTTGTTGCATCATTTATTTTTGATATATGAAACTACATCAACGAATATTGAATAAAATAAATCAAATATTTACCTCTTTTTAATTATATGCTTTAGCTGGAAATATTAAGTAGATGATCTTTTTTTGTCCTTTTGTGCATGAAATCTATTGATTACAAATTTATACATTTGTCATACCAAGAAATCTATTTTATTGATGTATCTTTCTTCACTTGATATATTCTAAATTGAATAATATCCATGAAAAGTCAATCATCAAATTGTCCTTTGGGAATTAACACGGTCAAAATTAACAAAATATGTCTTATTTGAACATGTAAAATGAAGGATGTGGAGGAATATATATTTTAATCATGAGAAGCTTAAACAATAGTACTAATAGACTAATTATTATGCATTTGATCCATATAAAGATAAAGAAGATATTTTATTTTATGGATATCTATGGTTAAATGGAACAAAAGTAACTTCATACAACATCTGCAAGATATTTGTAACCTTTCATATTTGGGAATGACATTTTTATAATATTTTAGCAAAGATAATATATTTGTCAAAGAATATTTTATGAAAAAAAATCCTAAAACGTTTTGAATTCCCATAAACTTGAAAGTGCTTCTACCATTATCCACTTGAAATAGAGTAGACATTATTAAACGTGCACTTGAAAATAAAATGTGAAAAATAAAAAAAAATCATACCAAATAGAAAATAATTGAAGAGGTTGTTCTTGCAAAATCAACAATTGTCAAAATTTTCTCTTATCAATAAGAGAAATATTTATTATTATTCACGGTGAAACTTATATGACTTCACATGATATAACACATACAACTCAAATAAAGACAATTGACAAGTGACAATTATTATTGACTAGTGACACCACCAAAAACTAATGGTGAGAGACAGTGTTATGTCACACTATCATGTAATATCTCATCAACATGATGCTAATATAGGCATTATATGTCCAAACAGATAGTAAATATTTCTTCATCAATAAATAATTAATTGATTGTGGCTAGTGAAAAACCTCAATTATAAACCCATATATACTAATGAAGTTAGTTGTGCTATTGAAATCCACGTTAAGCAACCAATAATATCCATTATAGAGCATCATCAGCAATCTAGGTAGACACACTGTAATTTTCTTTTCATATTGTCATATTATCTCATCCTCACAAAAGAACACGATAGAATAGCAAAGAGAGAATATCAGAAAAAAAAAAATTAATCGGATATGAATGGTAGAGAAAGAATATTAGATCAAGTGTCATCCAATCTAAGTCTAAATTTAAAATGATAATGTTATATTATCTATTATTTTTTATTATAAATTAATCACCTTTATAATCTTATATATTCTTGACATTTTAGATTGTTTTTTGAAATGTCAAATTGCTATTACTTGCCATATCATTGTTATAATTAGGTAGAGTTAAATTTAACTAGTATGGAAAAAGTTTAATAAAAGGGCATATTGAGTGCACGAAACTCCCCGCCAGTGCGGGATCTAGGGAAGGGGATGATATACATTATTTTACCCCAATAAGTCGAGAGGCTATTTTCAATTTCGAAGAGATCTAAGTCAGATAGGGACAACCTTACCATTATTTCTAGACTCGCATTTCTGTGGAAAAATTTTAACATATATTTAAAATTATTTTCCCCTAAACATTATCTTAAATGTAAAACTATAATTGTCAAAGATTCTAACTTAACACACAATCGCCCCTCTTTTATTTGTTAGAAATAATTTATGCATCATAATAGTGATGTATTTAAAAGAGCATAATATATAATATGGGTATATCAATCAAATAATTATAATTGATAGATTATGAAAAAAATAGAATATATGAAGGATATTTTATTATTGAAAAATTATATAACAAAATATACATATGCATATGTATTAATTTTATTTTGTGCATTTCATTTCTATGAAATAGATCTTAGGGTACTTTGATAATTGGTTAAGTAACTTTTAGTTATTTTAATCAAAGATAGCTTAATTTTTTAGTTCAAATTAGTTTGACGCCAAAAAGAGTAATCCTTGGTTAAAAATATGGTAGGCTACCAAATTTTTTAACTTAGGTAAGTTAACCCACCTCATACCTCATTTTTAACCAAAACCCTCTTAGTTAAGTTAAAATATGTTCCCAAAATGAAAAAAATGTTTTAACGTTGGACATATCCCTCCTTAAACTCTTCATATCCCTTACCAAACAACTTTAATGAATGTTATTATTTACATCATATTGGACAATCGTAATGGTGCCACATAGTTATGATATATAAACATAGAGAAATGGGCATGAGATTGTAAAATGATAGAACAATTATAACTCTTATATTATAAAAAATATTATTCTATTAACATTAGGGACATATTTAACCATCTTATATGCCAACCATCTACATTAGTACTCAAAGAGTGACTTACTAGTAGTCCTCTATGTACACCAAGAAGAGACCAAGAATTCAACTTCTATCGATAACTAGTTTACAAGAACATTCCATTTTGAGAGGGGGGTATCCTTGGGTAAACCAGAGTTTACTCAAGGTAAATACTAATACATGATTTGGTAGGGAGGGGTAGGGTAACCATGGGTACCTCGGGTTACCCACCCTTATTGTGGGTAACCCTACCCCAACGAGGGAGGTGGGGCAAGAAATCTACCCTTGGGTTAGGGCTGGCTTTTTCTGCACATACTCCTGATCTTCCTCCCCCCACCCTCCACCCTATGTTCATTGCCGTCGTCCTCTACGTCCCCCTTGAGTCCTCGTCTAGGCCCGTGACTCCTCGTCCTCCAACGCAGCCGTGCAAGGCGTCGCGGTCAAGTCTGCAGTGGGAATCTGGTGAATCGACAACTTCAAACTATGACTAGAGAGGCATAGGCTAGTGAGCAGAGAAAGTAGTGATCTATCTTCTCCACCACTTCTATTTGAGAGCTTATGGAGCTTGCAGCCGATATGCGTCCTAGTGAAGCTGCAGACGACGATCGGAGGAAAGAGGTGCCTTCCAAAAAGAACTCAATGGCTCCAACGACTTCTTCGAGTTCATCTAATCGGATCTACCTCTGGTATGCCTTCCTCCATCTTATCAGGGCGCTCAGGGAGAAGAGATTGCGACAAAGATGATCGTCATTTTGCCCCTCTCCCTGGCCATGCAGATGGGTAGAGGAGATAAATTGGGTTTGATTAGAAGGGTTAGCCTATCCACTCCCATGTTTGTTCTCAAAATAATTTGTTGGTTAGCCAACAAATGATAATTTGTTGGTGCCAAAGCTGCCGAGGGTTCAACTCCCACCAGATGATGTATTATACTAATATTTTAATAATAATAAAATCATCTAAATTAGGTTGTCTCCATTTATTATTGGTCATCACTATTTATTATTAGTCGTCGCCATTTATCACCAATCATCACCATCTGTCACTATCACCACCGCTCGCAATCGATCACCATCATCAATATTTACTTTCAATGTCTGTGCTAGTAATATGACATGCTAGTATGTGTGACATATTATGCGGTGCCACACGAGTTGCCACATATAATTAACAAGTGTTGCAAATATATTTTTCAAGTATAATAAGTAATTCTCTGAATTGAGTGATTTATTTTAAACTATTGTTTGATTTCATTAATTATCAAATCAAAATAAATCAAATAAAAAATACTTAGTGCACACCATTGATGTGCACTAAGTTGGGCACATCCATTAAAGGTGTGCCACCTCCACCCTAAGGTTTAAAAACTTAAGGATGAGAGATATATTTAATATCCCCCAAGTAAGGGTTGCACACCCAGCTTAGTGTGCATTATTGACATATACTAAGTATCTCTTAAATCAAATATATTTTTATGAATATTTAAAGTTAATTATAATTACTTGTAAAAATATGACACATAGATATTTTTAATTGTGATCTATTTTAAATATATAATATCAATGGTTTCACATATATTATAATGATAATAAAATTTTGGTTTGGATCTAATGGAATTGAAAAAAATTTAGTTTGATCTGTTTTGATTTGAATTTACACTTTGATTTAATTCCAACTTGAAAATAAATTTTGTTGAATACACTCCATAATCTAGAGCCTGTAGACAGGTCTACTGTTCATTCTGATATTTAGTGACATCATCTGTATTGATAGGAAAGTATTATTACCTGACGGAGTTACTTGCCGAGTTGTCTGTCTCAAAAATATAAGGCGGGTCCCACAACATAGTGATGCAGGTTGTGAGACCGCCTCATGTGTTTATGATAGATAATCTGATGCGTAACTTTGTGGAGTATTTATTATTGCCTTTGATATATGAAACTATATCAATACGTATTGAATAAAATAAACTAAATATTTGTATCTTGTAATCATATGCTTGAGTTAGAAATATAAATGGGTGATCGCTTTTATCCTTTTGTACATGAAACCTATTTATAGGTCTACCCTATCAAGAAATATGTTTTATAATGTGTCTTTCTCCACTTGACATATTGTAAGTTGAATAATATCAATAAAAGATTAATCTCCAAAACATCCCTTGAGAATTAACACGGTCAAACAAACATGTGTTGTTTCACCATGTAAAATGTAGGATTTGGAGGAATATATATTTTAATTATATGAGAAGGTTAAACATGAGTATTAATAGACTTGTTTCTTGTACACTTGATACATCTAAAATTAATATGTGATAGAATGTAATACATTGTGAAAATATATGAACATATAAAAAATATGAAGAAAAATATCAGACATTTTTACTGTATTTTTACCATTTACATCTAAAGGGTACCAAATTTAAGTTGTTCTTTTTCCACTCGTATATTTCACATTAGATGGTAGTAAGAGTGTAGACATAAGTGGTTTGAAAAAAAAAAGGAGCAATGCTATAACATTCTTCTAATTTCTACCTTTAGTTAGATGGTAGGTGAATACTACAGGATAGGCAAACATCTTGCATATCCACCCTATATTTATTGATAGTTCTTTGCGGGTTAGCTCTTGATCATCTTTTTCTACATGTACTTAAACTAATATTTTTGGCGATTAAGTTGGAAATATATTAAAAATGTTTTGAATCAATTATTTAAAAATATTATTTTGATGAGATTGTTTCTACTTTAGCAAATCATTCTTGGAATGCATGTAGTGTTTATTTTTCTCATCAAGATGCTTTAGAGGCGTCAATGGGCCGAGCCTGGACTGGGTCTTGCTAGGCCCGACCCATGCCTGGTTTTCTAAAAGAAGGCTCGGGGCCGGCTCGGGCCCGACTTGAAAAATATAAAAATTATTATTATTATCTATATTATATATAATTTTAATATATCTATAATAATATATATATAATAATATATTTTACTTATATATATTAATATTTAATTTATAAAAGATTATATTTTTGAGTAGATTTATTATAGAACAAATAAATATGATCATTTTTCTAAATATAAATTTTATATTTAATATAAATTATATTTATATTTAAAATTTCTGGGCCGAGCAAGTCGGGCCTCACAAAGCCATTAAATGGACTAATTTTTTCGGCCCAAACCCGGTTAAAACCGGTCCGAGTTTCCGGGCCTCCGAGCTCCAATTGACACCCCTAAGATGCTTAGTGTGGCATATGCTTATATAAAATTCGCATCTAAGAAGTTTTTTTGGACATTTCAAGTAATATGTTTTTAAGTAAAGAAAACATAGAATTTAACTTTGAAACTCCCTTTTTTTGTATAACGTAAGTTGATTGAGCAAAAAAAATCAAATTTAGAACATCTTAAAATATTATAATCTTGTGTTGGAGATCATTGATAGTGCATCACTAAAATAAAAAGACGAGCAATATTTCATGCTCGCCTATGTGTATGAGTAATGAAGTGATAAATACATTTCTATATGTCCATGCAGATCTTGAGATAAAGTTAATCTTCATTAAAATAAATAAATATAACCATATTTTTAACAAGAGTTATCTTATTTCAAATCTTATCACCTCTAATAATAGAAATATACATATCAATTTATTCTTTATGAGAAAGTATTGTTGCCGATCTCTCTTGCTCTTTACCCACCTCTCTCACAATAATAGCAGGTAAGAGAGGTGAGTAGTAAATTCATCTCATTATTTATTACACACTTAAATCTACGATATATATAAATTGTTATAGGACGTTGATGGAAAAAATATGAAAAATAAAAAATAATTCTCCACTTGATTAAGTAACAAAGATTTCTTTTTGCATTTCATTATTATAACTTCTATCTTCTTCAGTAATCTTCATATTTATGTATTTATCTTATTACGAATTTATCAAGTGGAAACCCAACATATTGATGAAGTATCCCATAATCACGAGTCGCATCACGGCGAGAACGTCCGACGCTCCACGTCTGCAGCGTCTGCAGACCTTCGCCATGGATGTGTCGCTCTTGGGATCCCTAACTTGGAGAAACTAGCTGGAGGTGGAAGAAGAAGAAGAGAAGAGTGCAGATCTTCTAAATATAAAGGAGGATGGGACTCCAGCAGTTACTAATGAGAGAGCGCCAATTGTCTCAAGTCTCTTTTTCAAAACACATTTTTACCTATAAACCAGTTCTTCATATTAAAATATACCCATAAACATTAGGGTACAATCATACGGATCAAAATACAATTATAAAATATTTGAAATATAATCATAAACACTTGAATATAATATTATATTTACGGTTGTATTTTAGTGTATAGTTATATTATCAAGTTTATGGTTGTATTCTAGTATATAAGATTATATATTTATAGTTATAATTTAGTGTGTATAATTATATTCTATTGATAATTTTAATCTGAAGAACCGATTTATAGATAAAAATATGTTTTGAAAAAAAAATTAAGACATTTGGCACACTCTTATTAATAACTGCTGGAGTCTTATCCTTCTTTGTACTCGAAGGATCTGCACTCCGAAGTGAAAGATCCCAACATGATGGGTGTATAGTATACAGGGAGCTCGTAGTCTTGCTGTACTGCAGGAGGCGCGAGGATTGTCCTAGTGGTTGCAGTCTTGCAGAGCGCGGAGTTGGTAGTCATGGATGTGGACTGATGGGGACGGCGGCGTGGAACAGGGCGGCAGCAGCGGCGCCGCCGCCATCGTTACCACACTGCCGGTCTTGCGCTCTCGCTGAACCCATCAACCAATGCCTTTCTTTAAATTGGAGATTAGCGCCAACAACAGCCTTGCACACCAGCTGTTCGATTTCTGTTCTCAGCGGCTCGAGAGAGCAAGAAACCGGAGAGCATGGACCTGACATTCCCCTCTCAGGTTGGTCGCCTCCGGTCCATGAGTTCTCCGTCCTCTTGCACCTCCTTTTTCCTTCCCACCCTGTCTCTGCTCTCTCGCCTTTCCAGCCTCCATTGGATCCCCCGCCATTTCCACATCTTACTCGACGGGTAGTGCAGGGGACCGGCGTGCCCTCCTCGCCTTCCAATCCGTGTTATCCGACCCACTCGGGGCGATGGCCTCCTGGAATGAATCCACCCCCTTGTGCCGGTGGCCCGGCATCACATGTGTGGGCGCATCACAGAGCTTACCCTGGACGGGCTCCAGCTCGCCGGGACCATATCACTCCGCCTGGCCGACGTTTCCTACCTCACCAAGCTCTACCTCCCAAGCAACCAGCTCCACGGGGACATCCTGCCGGAGCTTGGCCGCCTGCCCCGGCTGCAGCTCTTTAACCTCAGATCCAATTCTCTTGATGGTATCATCCCCTCCACTCTGGAGGGTTGCTTCGATCTCCGGCGTCAAAGTCTCAGGAGAAACAAGCTCTGGGGAAAGGTCCCGGCGAGCCTCGGCAACTGTTCGAAGCTTGAATTCATTAGTTTAAGTGAGAACTGTCTCACCGACGGGATTCCACCGGAACAGACCATCTTTTCTATTTGGGTCTCGTCAATAACATTCCCTCCTCTCTTGGCAATCTTTCCGCTCTCCAGGGCCTCGACCTGACAAATAACAGACTACAGGGGAGCATACCATCTGAGCTTGGCCGGTGCTCAGACATTTTTAGTCCTCTACCTTCGCATAAACTCTCTGACCGGCATAATCCCCACTTAGTTGGGGAATCTCACCACGCTCGCCTTGCTCTTCGTGAATGAAAACCAGCTGGAGGGGAGCATACCAAATGAGTTTTGCAGCTTGACAAACTTGCTACAGATCTGACATGTTTATGAACAGGTTGTCAGGTAACCTCCCTCCCTCTGTTTACAATCATCTCTTCAAAATCCTACAAGTGGGATATTAATCTGCTTTCAGGAATCCTTCCTCACGACCTTGGCACCGCTCTTCCTGCCCTCGTAGAAATCTATCTTTTCGAAAACCGTTTCGAAGGGCCTCTTCCCCTCATCCCTGTCGAATGCCGCTGGGCTGGAGGTCATCTAGGAGTTTCATGACCTCCTTGACCAACTGCAGCAAATTGACAGCATTAGAACTCTATGCCAACCGGCTCGGAGGAGTACTCCCATCTTCCCTGGCCAATCTGTCTAGATAACTCGACAAACTAAGACTAGATGGGAACCAAATATCTTGAAGCATTCCTGCTGAAATTGATAAACTTTGTAACTTGACCATGCTCCGATTGAGCACAAATCTTTTTACGGGTACTCTCCCTTCCTCCATCGGAAATCTCCAAAACTTGCGATCCTTGGAATTGGGAGATAATAAATTTGCTGGTGGGATTCCATCTTCTCTGCTGACTGTACTGTCACTAGGTGGAAACGAGTTGAAGGGGAGCATTCCGGTAAGCTTAGGAAGAATCTACTGTGATTGAACCTTTCGCATAACAACCTCAGTGGTGCTATACCCTGAGAAGTTCTTAGTCTCTCCTTGCTGTCTTACGACCTGTTGTTGGGCCCAAACTCTAACCCAAAACTCGGGTGCTGAGTTGAGGGAATCCCTCACATATATACCGGGCAAGTCCCACAAGAAATTCGATACGAGACTAATCACAACATGCCCCTCACCCCGACTCAGGGCGTACACACATGGGGGCATCCCTTCGCCCTGACATGTGGGGGGACACATAACCCAACTCTGATACCATGTTGTTGGGCCTGAACTCTAACCCAAAACCCGGGTGCTGAGTTGAGGGAATCCCTAACGTATATACTAGGCAAATCTCACAGGAAATCCGATATAGGACTAATCACAACACTACCTCGATTTATCTCACAACAATTTGGTTGGGTCCTTACCCTCTGAGGTTCGTAACTTGAGAAACCTGAACAAGCATGATGTCTTTGAGAATAGACTTACTGGAAAAATTCCAGATGGCATTGGTGACTGTCAGGCCCTTCAGTACCTTCATACAAGGGGAAACAACTTTGGGGGTTCCATACCTCAAGCCCTCAGTGAATTAAAAGGCCTCGAAGTACTGGATTCACACAACAGGTGTCTGGGCAGATATCAAAGTTACTGGAAGCCCTTAATCTATTGTAATCTTAACCTCTCCTACAATGATTTTGAATGAGCTGTTGTTCCAAAATGTTAGTGCAGTTTCACTTGGTGGAAAGAATAAACTTTGTGGAGGTAACCGTTAGTTCCTTTTGCAAGCATGCTTTGTAAAACATGACACAAGAAAAAAGAAATTCTATCATGCTCAAGATAATTGTTCCAGTTGTAATCGCAGTGGTGTGTATAGTTTTGTTGGCGTCATCTTTCATCATTTATAAGTTGAGGAACAGGACCAAGAACACATCCATATCATCCATTTTGCTGAGAAAACATCTTTCTGAAGTCTCTTATGCTGAACTCCACAAATCAGCTGATGGATTCTCTTCATCCAATCTAATTGGAATGGGAAGCTATGGTTCTGTGTACGAAGGAAGGATCGGTGAAGGAGAGTATATTGCCGTGAAGGTACTCAACCTAGCTGGATGCATCAAGGACTGAATGTGATGCTCGGAAAAATATCCGACATCGGAACCTCATCAAGACCATAACTTCATGCTGGAGTGTTGATTCTGATGGCAATGGATTCAAGGCACTTGTCGACAAGTTCATGTCTAATAGTAGCTTAGAGGAGTGGCTCCTTCCAGAAGTTTCCAAGTATAACGAACGGAAGAAAAGCTTTGTTCAAAGCTTTGGGTATAGCCATTGATGTTGCTTCTGCAGTTGAGTACCTTCATCAGTGACCTGAAGCCAAGCAATGCTCTTCTAGATGGCACCATTACCGCTCACGTGGGTGACTTTGGTCTTGCAAGGTTCTTACCCTCTGAATCAGTTCATTGTGCCACTTGCTCAGTGGGGCTAGAAGGAACAATTGAATACATTGCACCAGGTAATCTTCCATGGTCTCCATTTTCCATGTTTTGTATTAAACTTCAAGGATCCTGTGAACTACTTAGCTGACAATGCAACTGTTGTATGGGCAAGACATTTTTTGTTTTTAGTCGGATCTTACATTTTTTCATGAAATGATGCCCTATCACAAGCCGCTTTTCATATCTATTAAATTTTCTGATTCAGCACTGTTCTGTAATTTTGAAGCCCTCCATGTTTCTCTTCACATTAGGTAGTTTTTACTAGATTTCTTTGATTGAGCACAAGCACGAGATGTTATGTCTTTTAACGTTATCAATTTAGCTTGGTGTCCTTTTTCCTGAAGCATGTCAATTTTCATTCTATTTGATGCATTTGTAGTTTTTCATGAAGTGAAGCTCTTTCTAATTCCCAATGAATCGACTGGCTCTTCATTCTTTTCTGCGCTTCGATTTAAGAATTTGGGATGTTCGGCAAGGTCTCCACCAGCATTGACATCTACAGTTATGGGATATTGCTCCTGGAGTGTTCACTGGAAAGAGGCCTACTGATCCAATGTTTAAGGCCTACTGATCCCATGTTTAAGGATGGTTTAACTCTTCATACATATGTTCAGAATGCTCTCCCTGATCATGTACTGGAGATTCTGGGTCCAAAGTTGCTTGTGGGGGAGGAAGGCACGCTGCTAAAATTATGGACCAGAGATGACAAATAAGATGGGGGCTTGTTCAGCTTCAATCTTTAAACTGGGACTACTATGCTCAAAGGAACCAGAGAAAGAATCGGCAATGATGGGGACATCTGCCAAGGCTTAATGTTGACAAGGGATTCTTTTCTTACTCAGAATTAACACCTCTCTGATGACAATCCCAGTTGTGAGACAGAGTGGTATCTTCTCCAAGGCCTGTTGAGCCATAATGCAAACTGTTGTGAGCTGTTGCCCAGCTTTAAAATGCTTCTTGTGTACTTCCCCCATACCACAGCGACAGAGAGGAACATGAAATGGATGGTGGGAGTACTAGACAATTGTTGGCAACTTAGGTGTCTCATGTAGCCAACTTCACTTAGCAAAATTTCGATGATTCTGTCTTGTTAAATGCCAGCACGAAATATTTTTGAATAAGGCATTGTTCATTAGAAGTCCTGAAAGTTTATCCGTCTTAATTAAGTATAAATGAAGCTTCTTGCTGTTTAGAGACTTCAAGGAAATAACAGCTTCGGAAATCCTTTTCAGCATGAGATATATTTGGTTTGGTACCCGCCAAAGTGTGCATTGAGATGGACACATTCACTAGGATTGTGCCACATGGATAGGGGGTTTAAAAAAATGGAGTGAGGGAGATATTAAACGCCTTCATTCCATGTGGCATAATCTTCGTGGGTGTGCTCAATTTAGTGCACACCAAAATATTTCTCTTTCAACATTTCAAAATCGTGTAACTAATCTGGTATATATAATCAATTAACAGAATATTTTGTTTGACATGTAAAATAATGAAATTTAGAGAGAGATGTAACATAATATAAATGATTTTAGGGAATATGAGCTTCACAAATCACAATTGTGTCCGACATCATGCCAAGGTTGTCGACATTCACCAAGTTTGGAGGGATGACAAATTACAATCTTATTTGAAATGGATTCACTGTCCAACATGGGGTAATGTCCGTCTTAGGCACAAGCAAGTGAAGTGGGTCCTAGTTGACAAGGGATCCACCTCATCCGGTTATGTTTGAGATGGGCAGTAACCCTAGTGGGTCATCTTATCATCTTATTTAAAAGATTTGGCATGTGATAATGCTTTGATGCTCTTTGAGATCTTCATGCTTCAACTTTAGGGGGAACATTAGACATGATCCCTAATATAATACATAAAATATATTAATTTTATCATAGTTTATTATTCGCTATTCGTGCGTTGATCTGTTCTCGGATATATATTCACCCCACATTGTAGGGTCAAAAGTCAAAATAAATTATTCAATTTTAGGTTTTTCAACCTCTTTCACATTCATGTCATGCTGAACTATTGGCAAAAAAGAACTACAAATTTCCATCCATTTTTATCATACTTGATTAATTAATATGGTGGTAAACAATATTTAAAACCACGAGAAAAAATAATAAATCATCAAATTATCTATCTAGTCGGGTAAAAAAAATTCAACAGAAGATTAAAAACAAATCTACTGTACGTCTATGTTCTGTCAATAACATGTGGAGTAACTTTTGGTATAACAGTAAAAGTACGATGTGTCGGCAGATTAGGCAGATCGAAGTTGATCATCGGACCCATCATTTTAAGTTGTCCAATAAAATAGTGTAGATTTGAGCCTTAAATTTGAATTGTAAGGATGGAATCATTTTAAGTTGTCCCATAAAATAGTGTAGATTTGAGCCTTAAATTTGAATTGTAAGGATGGAATTGGTTTTGCTCATGAATGGATAATTTAAAAACCACTATTTTGTATTAAATAGCAATTATATAATGTCTATATTAAAAAAATGAGATGTACAATATTTTACAACAACATTCTTACACATAAACCCCCTATAATTAATGGATAATACCTTGCAATCTCTTTTAAAATTAATCCCTGGAAATGTGCTGCAGCAGAGTTAAACACCCACACTTTTCTTATCTTGCCTATTACCCTTTTTCCCATAACATTATGACGTGGCATGCCACTTAGGGTGTTAAACTGGGATATTAGAAAAAAGGTGTGTTTTCCAAAATAGTATTAACAGAGAGAATATTCCATATGAAAACTCAAATTTGAGTATGAAAATGCCTTTGAATGAGAATTATTAAAATATTATTCTAAATATAACATTTTATTTTAAAAACCAACGCAGTGCACCGCACCCAAAACTTAGTTTTGGGAATTGATTAATATTGACAAAGGATACGTTTTCTTACGCAGATTAAACACCCCCCAAGATGATGACAATTCCGGTTCTAAGGCAGAGTGATATCTTCTCCAAGGCTTGTTGGGCCATAATGCAAACTATTCTGTGCTAATCCCCAGCTTTAAAATGCTGCTTAATTGTGTACTTCCCACGTAGCACAGCAGTAAAGAGGAGCATTTAGATGGATGGTGGGAGTAGACAATTGTTGGCAACTTAAGTGTCTCATCTCATGTAGGCAACTTCATGACTAGCCAAATTTGGATGATCTGTCTTATTAAGAGCTAACACGAAGCAGTTTTTGATAAAGTATTTTTCATGATCAGAAAACTCGTAAGTTTATATGTGTATTAATTGAAGAAAAAAAGAAGTTTCTTGATGTGTAGAGACTTCAAGAAAATAACAGTTTCAAAAAAATGCTCTTCAATATTAATTTTAGGATAAACTAATTAAGAGTCTCTTACCGTAATATGGAGGTATTTACTGTAACAAGACTCAACATATATTGTAATGGGAAATAATACTTACTGTAATAAATTACAATTCTACTAAGAATTAAAAAATAAGTCAAATATTTGATAGAGACTCCTAATTAATTTACCCTTAATTTTAATGTGGAACAAATGTAGTAAAAAGTGTCCAACTCCTCTTTTGGGGCTTCTACTCTCATGTAAAGTTCTCGTTTTGACAATTTAAAAATGGGTGAAGATTTTAATAAATAATAATAAATCTATATTCAAAATCATTCATTTCGAAATCTTTTGCTCATCTGAATGTCACTTTTCAACGAGGAACAATCGGTGCCGATGTGATTGGTTCATGTGGATTTGCAAGAAATAAGATGATTAAAAAAATAAGTTTCTTACATGAGAAGTTGCAAACATATATACCACTCTTATATGCAAAGTAATCATATTAACTCTCTTACATAAATATAAGAAGGGCAAGATCACAATCTTAATTGCCATGAGAAAACATGAGAAGATGCATTAAGGAAGGGGTTATTTTACAGTTATGTTTATACAATACGATGCATTAAGGAAGGGGTTATTTTACAGTTATGTTTATACAATACGAATGCCTTTATATTTAAACTGGGTAATATGGTGACTTCTCTATTAGTTATAACTTTAACAATCATTGAGATTTTAGCTGCTAGGTTAGTTTCACATATGTCGCAGTATCTAATGAAATGGGCGATTTTGCACATAATATTTACATGGTGGTTTTCTTCGACTATATATGCCTATACATTTCATGACATAAGCGTTACATTTTAGAACATCAATTACATTTTTACGGTTAATTGATTATCAACATCTAAAGAATATTTCATTTTCAATTAAACGGAACCTTCAAAATAAAGGTAAAAAAATAAAAATACTCTTGACAGAGAAGAGAGAGAGAGATTTAAGATGGAGGAGATAGAAGAGGATGTCTAAATCATTTTTTATCTTAACTCAACTGTGAATGAGTTAAATAGATGGAATGAAATGGTAAGAATATATATGATATTTTCTTTTGATTTGAGAAGTATACAATCTAATAGTTAGATTTGAAGAGTATATCACTAAATATGGAAGATTTTAGAAATATATAAATATTTTTTCCTTTATAATTCTCTATATTATAGGCTAAAACTAGAATTACTGTTACATAAATCTCTCATATCTCATGACATTGTACGAGTATATGGATATTGAACAGTGTTCAATTTCAATAACGTGAAACGAACTGATTAAGACGACCATAACTTACTGTGTAGACGACTTCATATAATATTTCCTTCGAAATAGGTTTAAACATCAAACTTGACTTCAAATAAAAATGTATCGTTACTTTTTTTTTGGAAAACTAATTTATTACGATGTCTTTTAAAAATTTCTTATAAATTTGCTCCTTATGAGATTTGAACCCTAACCTTATCTTAGGCATGTTTGATATTAAGATAGACCGGAGATCTATCTCCGATATATCTTAATATCCTCACTCTATCTCTAGTCTATCTTAATAGCAAACATGAGTGTATATGGAGGGTTAACCATTCGACCACTTATTGAGTATACATCGTCACTTGTCAAAAGTTATGTCAAAAAAATATGTTATTAAATTAATTGTTTATTTCATATACTAATGGTCTTTGCCTCATTCAGTGTATTATTTTTAGGGAGAAGCTCATCATGCCGTAGAGCCCCATTGTCCACCTCAAACGTATTTGCACGATATGTAAGAGAAGTTTCCCCTCAACACTTAATTCTCACAAAAGAGAAGAAATCTAACCGCTGTTCTAGAATTCCAATTATGGTTATTTGAAGAGGATCTCAGGTGGGTTGAATGGCCCAAGTCTTTCCCATCAAGGGGAAGATTTTGGATTCGATTCTCACCACTTGGGGGAGGGGGGGGGGTTACTTGACTTGTAGTTAATCATCGAGGAGTGTAAGTCCGAAGTTTTTTCGATCAAGTGGGGTATGGGCAATACAGATATACAAAAAATTAGAGGATGTTAGGCCCCGACCCTAGAGTCCATGAAAAATCACTCTTTGAACCTGTTAAGCCACATAGGATGGGGTTTCTTGATTACAAAAAAAAATGATAGTTATTTGAGACAATGGGGACTAATTTATCCCTTTTAACCTTCCTTCAAAGAGGAATCTCTATCTCTCTCTCCCCCAAGCGTATTTAAGAACTAGAAATGTCAATGGATCTTCATTTTCTGTTAAGCAAGCCTATTTTTGTATTCTTTATAAGATGTAGAACTTTGAAAAGTACTTTTCGATAATTTAGCAGAAGTAAAAATAGATATTCAAATTCTTATATAATGCAAAAGTAGAAACACCTAATTTCACATCTATTTTTTTATTTCCATTTTTATAATCTTTTAATATATATTATAGGGTAAATTGATTAGGAGTCCCTATCAAATTTTTGACTTATTTGTTAGTTCCTAACAGAGCTGTAACTCATTACAGTAAGTGTTATCACATATTACAGTATACGTTAAGCCCTGTTACAGTAAGGACTTCTTATTACAGTCAGAGACTTCTAATTAATTTACCCTATATTATATAATATTTTTACAATAACAACTCCTCAACCTCAAAGTTATGGCTATTAAATTTTTAACTCACTATCATCCATCTCCAATCTATATGTAAATATCATCTATCTTTGTCCCAATTAGTGGCTAGTGGTTACTCTCTCATTCCATCATATATGATAGTTTTTTTCTGGCAATCTTGATATCTACGTATGTTGACTATCTATTACTCAACCATTGTGTATGACGTTACTATATTAATTTGATCTTGTCATACTTCATTTAGTAAGAGTCATTATATGTGATGGAGAAAATATGATGGAAGATATATTATATTTTTTATTATTATTTATCTATGCTGATAAATTATTAAATTTATATTTGAAACTATTTATAAATTTAATAATCAATATATTTGTAAATTTCTAAAGAGTAAATTAATTAGAAGTTCCTATCAAATATTTGACTTATTTTCTAGTCCATGATAGAGCTGTAATTCATTACAGTAAGTGTTATTCTCTATTACAGTATATGTTTAGCCCTGTTACAATAAGGACCTCCCATGTTACAGTCAGAGATTATTAATCAATTTATCCATTTATAAATGTTGTTGCATTCGAAGTTTTTGCTTTATTTTTGTTTCCATTTTTAATATTTCAACTTAATGAAGAAATAGAGGTTTGGGTACCCCACCTATTTAGGAGGGTTAAAGTTAACCTCCTTTAACCCCCAACCTATTTTTTGCGTAAAAAAAAAGGTTAAAAAAGGATTAAGCAACCTCCAATTAAAATAATCGAGAGTTTCTTATCCCTCCATCAAATAGGCCTTACGGGTTAACCATTTGGCCACTTATTGAGTATACATCGTCACTTGTCAGATGAACAAACATCTATAAACACTTCATACGGGAGAGTCGTATGTTTTGATTGGTGTGTTAAAAATAATGTCAAAAAAATATGTTATTAAATCAATTGTCTATTTCATATACTCATGATCTTTGCCTCATTCAATGTACTATTTTCAAGGACAAGCTCATCATGCTGCAGAGCCCCATTGTCTACCTCAAACATATTTGTACGATATGTAAGAGGACCTTCCCCCTCAACACTTCATTCTCACAAAAGAGAAGAAATCTAACCATTGTTCTAGAAATTCCAATGATGGTTATTTGAAGAGGACCCCGGAGGGGAAGATTTTGGTTTGATTTCCACCACTCAGGTTGGGGGGGGAGGGGGTATCTGACTTATACTTAATCCTTGAGGGGTGCAGGTTTGGGGTTTTCTCGGTCAAGTGGGGTATGTGCAATACAAATATACGATAAATTAGAGGTTGTCAGGTCTCAACCCTAGAGTCCACGAAAAATCACTCTCTAATCCTATTAAGCCACACATGACGGGGTTTCTTGATTACAAAAAAAAATGATGGTTATTTGAGACAATGGGGACTAATTTATCCCTTTTAACCTTCTTTCAAAGAGGAATCTCTGTCTCTCTCTCCCCCAGGCATATTTAAGAACTAGAAGTGTCAACGGATCTTCATTTTTCGTTAAGCAGACTTATTTTTTGTATTTTTTATAGGACAAATTAATTAGAAGTCCCTATCAAATATTTGACTTTTTTTTCTAGTCCTTGATAGAGCTATAACTCATTACAGTAAATGTTATCCTCTATTACAGTATATGTTAAGTAGTCCTATTACAGCAAGGACCTCTAATATTACAGTTAGGAACTATTAATTAATTTACCATTCTTTATAAGATGTAGAACTTCGAAAAGTACTTTTCGATAATTTAGCAGAAGTAAAAATATAGATATTTGAATTCTTATATAATGCAAAAGTAGAAACACATAATTTCACATCTATTTTTTATTTCTATTTTTATATTCTTTAATATATATTATATAATATTTTTACAATAAAAATTCCTCAACCTCAAAGTTATGGCCCTTAAATTTTTAATTCACTATCATCCACCTCCAATCTATATGTAAATGTCATCTATCTTTGTCCCAATTAGTGGCTAGTGGTTACTCTCTCATTCCATCATATATGATAGTTTTTTTTTCTAACAATCTTCATATCTATGTATGTTGATTAT
This sequence comes from Colocasia esculenta, assembly GCA_014218235.1. NCBI lineage: Eukaryota > Viridiplantae > Streptophyta > Magnoliopsida > Alismatales > Araceae > Colocasia > Colocasia esculenta. The sequence continues at coordinate 162,849,447 of CM024757.1, forward strand.
CTATTACTCAACCATTATATATGACGTTACTATATTAATTTGATCTTGTCATACTTCATTTAGTAAGAGTCATTATATGTGATGGAGAAGATATGGTGGAAGATATATTTTTATTTATTATTATTATTTATCTATACTAATGCATTATTAAATTTATATTTAAAACTATTCATAAATTTAATAATCAATATATTTATAAATTTGTAAATGTTGTTGTATTCGAATTTTTGTTTTATTCTCGTTTCCATTTTTAATATTTCAACTTAAAGAAGAAATAGATGTTGAAGCAGAAACATTTTTCAAATTTTTTTATAAAAATAAAATACTTATTGTCGATTCCAAATCAATCCATCGACAACTCTAATAAAGAACGAAAATGGCTGCAAAAAGGGACCAAGAACAGAAGGAAAAGTGCAAGTCCTCAAGACTTGACCTCTCAGTAGTGTCTAGGACTAAGGACACACTTTTAATTCTTTTACTCTCTCTTTTCTCCCTCCCTTATATATAGGCTGTCATTTCCTTATGTCACCCCTCCAATAATGTGAGTTAATGCACCACTTGTGTTCTCTACAGAATTGTCTTGGTGGGTCAACGGAATTGCGTGCCTAGTCTTTAGAATAATCATCTCTAATGGGATGGGTTAAGTGATCATTAATAAATCCATTGGACTATATATATAAGTGGAGTTAAGCTATCACACCAAGTCTATTAAATAATAAAGTTCTGATGTAATCAAATAGGCCAGTGTTGGTCCCCGGATTTCACTGTTTCTGGGATCGAAGTCCACTGCCTGTTCATTTTATTAATCGAAGTTCTGGAGATGCCCTTCATATACATATAGGACCCCAGATGCTGATGACATATGGGCTTTTCTCATACCCTGAACATTTTAATTAAGCTTCTCCAATCCGGTTTCTAATAAAGATGGCCAAGAATCCGATTTAAGGAGGGTGTCTCATCTGGTTAAACCTGTATTAATCTTGAATCCATCTTTTACTTCCATTTCCAACATGGGAAGCCTGAAAGTAGTTGTTAGTGATTTCATAATCCTTCCTAACAATATTAGTTTTATTCCAATCATGAAAGGCCCACCTTGAAACTTTTGGTGGAAAATTTAAAATGATTAAAAATGTATAAATTATCTATAAAGCCCAATGTTTCCCTCTCAAAATAATTATCCTAACCCAAAATATTTTCCAATTATAAGTTGCACACGGAAAGGTTCAATCTACTGGAGCAACTAAAGATAGTGTTGTGCCTTGTTCAAATTAAGATTTCACAGTTACCATTTAACCCCTTTAATTTTTTGGGACAATATATGAAGGTATATCTGTCTTCAATTTGAAAGGGGCCTTTTTTAATATGTAACCCTCTAATCTATTATATTTCTATGTACTTTCCTCACGTCTAAGAATTGTTAGGAACACCTTTGATATATCCAAATATATAGTTGTACTTATGCACCTTTACTTCTTGAGAAAGGCTTATTGTACATGCATATTGCACTTGAAGTGCAATATGACTAACTAATAGTCCATGTGGCACCCCTTACATGAGGAGTGATAAAGTGGCAATCCAATTGTTAGATGCCACATGGGTTTGTTGCCTAGTCATATTGCACTTAAAGTGCAAAATAAGCCTTCCTCTTACTTCTGTATACCGCGTGGTTGATATAGCTTAGAGAGGGAAAAGATACTCTGTACTATAGGGCAGGACTGAACCATTAGAATTTACTATAAGAAATAAAAAAAAATCAAACAGCCCCAGCTAACCAATGACGCAGCTAGTTAAATAAATCATTTATCCGACCAATCAAGTAACTAGCATTTCACTTTTATGAAGCGCAACTTAAGGATGCACTAGTTACCTCAATGCAACATGCAAATATTTATAAATATCAGGAATGTTTTTGACAATTCATGTAAATCAATGGTATATATGTAAATAAAATAGATTAGTTTGTATATATGTGAACTCCCCTTTAAAAAGTTGCTCTCCCTTCAATGGAATAGTTTCTAAATATTCTCTTATTTATAAAAACTATTGCCCTGCAACTATATATGGTTAGTGGTACTTATACCAGATATGGCTGTGCCACCCCATGCTTGGGTTTTTCAGTCCCCAAGCATGGTCGATATGGCTCCTTGCATCGACACCAAGCTGCCATGCACTAGCCCACTGCTCGTCCTCTCCATGCTACTCTATCTCTATTGCCTCCTTTCACAGCTCCTGAACTCCCCCCCCACCCCAAGACCATTCAGACATTTCTACCCCATTGTTGAGGTGGGAAAGAAAAAACAAGACAAGAAGAACAGAGAGGAAGCAAGGGAGATTGGGTTGTGGCAAAGAGAGCTCTAGATCAGAGCAGACAGGAAGGGGGCTGCACGCTTCACACACCAAGTTGCACACGGGATGGAGGTGCTGTGTTGGTGCATGGGCAAGGTGTTCTATGACTTGATCGCATGCGGGAGGAGGGGACGGAGCATGGACGTATGTAGCTTATACCCATTGGGGTCACGTGACCTTACTAGATTAAAAAATCTCTTGAAATATCCTTTTGATCTGTCAATTGAGGAGCTCTTTGTAAAGTGGGTGACCCCACTGAATCGCCAGCAATGACCCTTACCAGCGGTGACCCAACCCGGAGACCCCCAATTTCTTAATTTTTTTTGGCTCCAAACCCTCACCCAGTTTCACCCTAACCCCCTGTACCTTCTCTCGCCATGATGAAATCGGCGATCACATACGTCTTCGTCATCCCAGAAACGAAAGGGGTTCTCGCGGACCTTGTGGGCACTCCACGATGCATCGATGCCGCCCTCCTCCCTTCGTCGACTCGTTGTCCCAGGAGTAGAAGAGGTCCTCGCGGACCTCATCGGCTCGCTGCGATGAGCTAACGCCGTCATGCCGAGGCGCCGCCCTCATCCTAGAATGACAGAACCCAGATAGCAGACGACATAAGGGCTAAGGAGTGGTCGGAACTTGGGCAAACCAAGGGCACTGGAGTTCGAACACCGGACACCACCATCGCGGCGTCACCTTCACCTTGTAGCCGGCAGTGAGGTGTGGCGACGCTCCTCCATTGTTTGGTGAATCGCCTCTCTTCCCTATAGTGTTGCCGCCAATAGTCGGATCGAGGAAAGGAAGCTAGAAGCCCCACCCCTATCACTTCTTCTTCCCTTTGGCCCCTTCCCCATCTGCTCCTCATTTTCTTCTTCTTCTTCTTCAAGTAATCAACTTCCATCTCACCTTGCACATTGCTACTGGACCTTGGACACGACTGTCGGTCCATCTCGCCCTGCACATTGTCTCATTTTTATTGAAATGTTTCTTTTTTATTATATATATATGATTTGTTTATAATATATATAATGTATAAATTATTCAAGTATTAAAAAGTAGTTCGAGTGACTCCACTGGACAAAATTACTACATCCGTCCCTGGGAGCGAGACCGTTGGCGGCTTTCCAGATGTGGAGAAGTGCGGCAGTAGCACTTGACGCTAGGTGCAATAGTGAAAGGGATGCACACGTGGAGAGGGGTTGTGCGGAAAATGGGTGGTTATGTAAAGGGACAATAGGAGGGATTCTGAATTTTGGGCGCACAACAAAGAGAGGAGCAGAGGGCTCTTCCCATCCCAACTCAAAACAATATCATTCTAGACAAGGCATTGTGGATTGGGGCATGGTATAACTGCAAACCGGTGTAGTACTGTAGCGGCCTAGGATACTAATTATGTCTAAATACACTCCATATTTAGATCCACCTCCCGCAAATAGATTGAAGTCTCGTTAGGGATATCGTACACGTGTCCAGTAAAAATATAAAAGATAATAACATATAAATATACATGACAAGTACATGATCTTATACACAATTACATAAAATTACATTATCTCAAGACATTAATACATGTCTAAAACAAAAATATAATAGCCTGGGGCATACCCTAAGATGTACAACAAGTGCAAAGACACACACTATTACTGGTAGTACAAGTTCGCCTCCGAGAATCACGTCTGCTAAAACACCTGAAAAGGGGGGGAGAGGGTGTAGGGGTGTGAGCCTCACAAAGGCATAGGCTCAGTAGGGAAACTCTCCAAAACAATATACACAAACCACGTGTAACAGAAGGGTAGCAAATGTAACAACCGGTTAACTTACATACAACTATTTAAAAGAAACTTACAAGTAACATGGATTAAACATGACCTCAATTAGCAAAATTAAACATGACCTCAACGACAACTAAACAACTATGCTAACTAAAGGAGATTTATAATCAATAGGAATAAAAATAGCACTGTAGTTGCTTATAAATAAACTTTTACTTTAAAAGTCACTAAGGCCGAGCACATACTCGAAATAACCCACTGAAAAGTAAGTAGAGAAAGCTATAATCGAGAAGTACCAATAGAAAGTCCCATTTCAAGCTCCACAACACACATTACAAAGAAACCAGAACCTTGAGTCAGAAGGAGCGACGCTATCACTCCGGCCACGACTACAGGTTTATGATGCCAATATCAGATCTGGAGAAGCCAACACAAGAAAAATCTCCCAGTCTCACAGTGATGGACAAGAGGTCCAACTGCGGCTCCACCCGGACAAGTACAAACAAACTGTGGAGACCAACCAATACTATTTGTAGCATGGCCAGATTGCAGACCCACGTCTGTCACACCTATAAAGGTTTCGGGGCCCGTAGAGTGAGGCAAGTAGGAACAAGAGACTAGCTGGGGGCCAGCACGTCTATTAGTGTCCGTACCCTTAACCACGAGTGTACTACAAACGACCAAACTAAAAACCAACCACACCACAAGTTGTTGCCTCACTGTCGTCTTTTCCTTAGCCGGATATACAACTTGACAAACAAGTGAGAGTGTCCAAGAAGACAACATAGACCTTTATGATATACATAGTATCAGGACAAATGCTAAGCCCTAATGTTCTGGCTCACAGAGAACTTGGGGTATTCGACTAGAGAGGCATTTCGGATAAGTGCCAGACCACCGAACTTAGTAAACCACTTTTACACTATTAAACCTTTATACGAAATGCCAGTAATCACAATTCTCACTATTACAATACAACATAATCGTTGGGCACACAAGTTGAGATGTCGTTGACCCAAAGGTTATCCCCAAGCTCAGAAAGAAACTCGGTTTACAGAAATCTATAACACGTCACAGACCCCTGACGCAACACTAACGTGTAAAGTAGGGGAACTGCATTAGCCAATGCTAACACGTCTGCCAACTCGGATGCCTCACTAAGTTTTCCAATCAATAGGACATGATCTCAGACAGATCACACAACCTACGGGTCTCACACAAAACACCTCAAGAACGGCCACACAAGCCCAAAACCATCAACTGAAACCATTCAAACCATAAAACATGTGCAAAACTGACCATTCCATCATTTAAACCTCATTTCAAACTCACAAGAAAATCATCACTCATGAAACACCTACTAGCAAGGTTAGTCATTCTCGATAAAACACATTTAAGTGAATGCTCGAATACACATATCTAATGACGGAATGCTAGAAATCAGGACCCCTTTGGATCCATGATGCAAATTGGAGACCCAATGGCCTTAGGAACCAAAATGCAAAGGGGGAAAATGGCATTAAGAACACGACGCCCCGATGCGTCGTGCTCTGAATGAGAACGCATCAAGGACAAAAGTCATGATATGAAGACGACCACCCAGTCCAGCGTGTTTTTAGACAGAATGCACAACTCACAGGTTCCACTCAAAACACCTGAAGAAAATCACCTATTTTCTCATCCATCAACCCACTATAACCAACTACTTCCACAAGAAACCACCCATATACTCCTAAGCATCTATCTACATGCATTAAACCACAGAAATAATGCAAAAGAGTGAGAGAATTCTCCTACCACGTGAAGAACAATGCTTGATCGGCGATTTCCACGCTCCAGTCGCCCTCCTCGTGTGAAAACTATCCAAAACCATCAACTCTCGAGCCGAAATCACCAAAAATCCTCTCTTGGAGCCTGTTCTTGGCCAAACGAGGCAGTTTACCCTGTTTTGTGGGCGAACAGAGATTAATAGATTCGGAGATCGAAAATGCGAAAGAGTCTGCCATCACAGTAGAATGCAACTTATCAGGCCGTTGCGTTCTTGAATGCAACGCCAAGTGACAGCCCATTGCACTCCACGCATCACACATGCAGAAAAATCAAGATTGGCAGTTCAGAGATTGCGACATGGGTGAAGGTCGCGTTATGAACGCGACGCCCTCCCCAGTCGTATTCTCAAATAAAGAATCTGAGTGCTATGTGGTTTAAAATTCTTGACCCTCAATACCCGCACAACATATATTAAAGTCTAAAACACAGCTCAATAGCCATATATTAAAGTAAAAATCACATAAAATTTATTAAATTAGAATCCAAACAACCGTGACGTTAAAATTACGGTACTGTTTCATAGTATCCCACCAAATTTCGATTCGATCTGATGCCCCCAAGCCAACGAACCTTGCTTTAGCAATTTCGAAACATTCGTTATCTTCAAACCCAAGAGGTATGATTAAGCCCTACAAATCATTCCTTTAATTAGTAACGTTAACATTCGGCCATGTATACGTTGATAATACACTAGATTTGGCTGAGTAGACATGGGCTTCCAATAAAGTTATATCGATAGGAGAATATTTATTACGTGATCAATCTTAGATTAATAATGATGTGATTTATTATAGAACCAATCTCATTAATAATGACATGGATTGCAAGAAAAAATCGTAGTAGTTAGGAAAGAAAAAGCACTTATTTCTAGCTTTCTTCTACTTCGTTATCAAAAAAATTTGTCTTGCAATAGATATCTCTTTATCCATGGATATTGTCATATGGGATGCGTATATACGTAAATACGTTGTCACAATCATCTTGCAAATATTGATTAAATAAGACGGATATTAATGGTGCAGGACGAGTTTCTGAACATTGATGTGAAGAGCAAAATTAAAGATTAGTTGCACTTAAACAACATATAGTACTGCAGGGAGATCGATGTGAACAGATATAAGTTCAGAAATCAATCAATGAAAATAGTTAAAGAAAACCCCATAAGTTTGATTAATGACTTGAATCATAATCATATGTAAACTAATTTCTATCAATAGCTACGGACCTGTTCCTGTCAAATGATAGCTTCAAATAGGAAGATTCAAAATTTTTACTCTTCGATAGTCTCGAATAGGATAATTTAAAATAACTAAACCTGCAGATATAATGGAATAGACTGTCAAAAGTTTACCACAATTAATGGGCATTATAAACAAGACTTTGGCATCCAGAGTAACCACATCCATTTCTTGCTTCATTGCATGTATAAACCCTATTAAAGAAATATGCAAGACGAATATCTTCATTTGGGATAAATATATATGACTTCTTTGTGTCCGTCAGGAAAAATCATCATAAATTCAACCGAAGTACAAGTGAGCTAAGGCTTTGCGTTTGGGACTGAAGTCTCAAAAAATTATTTTCACGTGAATTCGATTGACTAGTCATCTAATAATGCACGGAGATTTACATCGGTCTGTCATTGAGGAGCAGCATGTGTACTATAAAAAATTTTGCTGCCTTTTTACCGTACAAATCAGTTGAAAAATATTCGTGAGTTTAATCTCACATTGAAAAATGAAAAAAAAAGTAACACATATAACTCAATAGGACACTCCACTTGACGCTAATTGATTTTAAGATGAAACCTCATTTGAACTTATGTATTGTGGACTTTGAACTCCTCCGTTTGATCTCCCTAAATTCATAACAAGTTAGTATCAGAGTTGACAGTATTGGGTTAGGCACATTGTTGGACCATGTTACGAGACTTTTGTGCCATGATGTCCTATTGATGGTCATTTGGGTGCTAGCTGTATGGCTTTCGCTCCCTTAAATGGGAGTATTGTTAAAATTAAGAAAATTCACGCTTGAGAGAGAGATTTGTTGGAAAAATATACGTGAGTTTAATCCCACATTAGAAAAAGAAAAAGAAAAGCAACAACATATAATCCAATGGGACACTCCACTTGATGTCAATTGATTTTAAGATGGAACCCCATTTGGGCTTATGTATTGTAGGCTTTAGACTCCTCCATTTAGTCTCCCTAAATTCATAACACACGTCTTCTTTAGAAAGATATTAAAAAGTGACAGTAATGACCGGTATCTTGAAGATTTACAATATAAATCACGGAGAGTTTACGAGAAAATAGTATGAAGCCCACTTTTGAAAAGGGAGAGATAAATTCAGTTCTCTCTATCTCTCTCCTAACTGCACAAAACATTTTTCATGCAAACCAAAGGTGGCTGCACATATTTGAAAACAATTTAGTGTCGTGTCAAAATTGGCCCAATGACCACTCCCAAACGAGGCTAATAGTTCTATCCATGGACAATTCGAAGAGAAACCAGGTCATGTACACATATCTTATGGTCATTAGGAAAAATTACATATATATATATATATATATATATATATATCCCCAAAGTCTTTTGTATTTGAGTACACCCCCAAGATTTATACATTATACCTTGTAGATCTCATTTTTGGAAAATTAATTAATTACATCCCAATAATTAGTAGACTATCAGAATGGGATGAATATTCTGCTATCAGATTGACCAAACTGTTAAATAGTGAGTGAAAATACTAAAATGCCCTCACCCCAAGGGAGAAGAACATTCTGCTATCAGATTGACGAAACCTTTAAATAGTGAGTGAAAATACTAAAATGCCCTCACCCCAGGAGGGAGAGTGTGTGGACATAATAAAAGAGGGCTCCTCTAGAGCTAGGCAATTTGGAGAGAGAGAGAGAGAGAGAGAGAGAGAGAGAAAGAGGCCAGTTGGGATGGATTGTCATCTTATTTTAAGTATAATTGGAATCAAATGATAGGACATACATGAAGAAATATATGTAATATATGTGTCAATATTTTTATTTACCCACCATAATTTTCTCTTCCATGTTAGGAATTTCCTTAACATTTGCTCTTAATGGAGATGCTTCTAGAGGAGACAATGGATCATACGCATGCAGGTAGTTTAAAAGTAAGTATAAGACCAAAGTAGTGTGTCTTAATGCATACACAAAAGGACAAGAACATACACACCTATCTGTAGAAGGCAGAACACTTAACAATAATGTGGGACCTGATCTTATACACATTTGTATGTATTGTTCAGAGTGTGCAACCTTTTTGGTTGAGCTGTACACTTCAAACCTACACATACCTGTCTCTAGAAGGATTCCTTGCCGCTTGGTTGATAAGAAATTGGAAGCACTAATGATTGGTTTCATTTCAAACAGGGCCGATAGCATTGGATTGGCAATTCCAAAGCCGGTTTGTTTTCTTCTCAATCTCTGCCTAACCTGTCATCACCACATCCTTTATGTGTAAGCGGTCACAATTTGTAATCCTATTTGATGGCGTCAAATACTTTGATTTCGTGGGGTTTGTAGGGTTATTCCTCCGGAGAGGTATAGTTTAGTACTTGATAGGGACATGGGCCTACGGGTTAAGTTCGGCCTAATAAAGCCCATTAAAAACCCAACACAACACCAGGAGGAGCACCACCACGCAGCAGCCAAGTTGTGTCTGAAGGGAGGTAAATCTCATATCGAAACTTTGAGTTTTACCTTTCAAGGGAAGCTTCGAAGAGCCGTAAACAACCATAGATAAAAGGGGTCTGACCAAGTGTCGCCCTGGATGTTGCCAACTCTTTTATTTTCTCTCTCCACTTAAATTATGTAATTTTTATTTGAATCTTTCACTGACTTGACCGTCAGAAAGTCATCTCCGAAACAATCCTGAGACCAACTTGTTCTGTGTAGGCCGAGGTGGATCGAGCTGCGAAAAGGATTCAAACTTCGGCCCGAGTTTTCCTCGAACCCAACATAATCTCCCATTCTCTAAACTCATAAGCTGAGTCGGGACCGATCATATCAGTTTTATATTGAACATGGTGAGAATAAGTGTGTATTTATAAAGTAAAATCTATTCTCTTCTCTTAAGATGGTCATTTTCTGAAAAAAAAATGTTAAAACCTCAAAACGGGAACAATATCTCTTAGGAGACATGTTGAAATTTTACGCATCATCATTGATGTTGCCTGTAAGAACCGAACAAAAAGTGATGTGTCTTGTTCGAACATTTTGTCACAACAAGACCTGCACACACTCTTATTCTCATTTAAGGGTTGTGTAAAAATATAATTTAGTCTCATATTGAATGTAGTGAAAATATGTACATACTTATCAGTAAGATCTATTCATCTTCTTCCAAGAAAATTCTTTAAAAAAAAAAAAGAATAAAATTCTAAAAGGGAGATAATATCTCTTAAGAAGCATGCTGAAATTTCACATATCAGAACCTTTCAAACCATCATATTATACTTATATCCTTATACTCTACATATTTTTATGTACACTTCGTGTTTAATAAAAAATTGTTTAAACTTAATGGAATATTCTGCCATGAAGGTCACAAAACCGTCAATTGTACATAAGTAGATTAGAGTACCCTTACCCCGAGCACCTCTTATATTCCACGTTAGAGCGGGACCCGTCCACCATTGTTATGAAACTTTGTTAGAGGAACAGTACACGTCTCTTCACCAATTGGGGAGGAAATGTAAAGTAGGTCTGTGTTTGGAGGATAGGTTAATTATTTTGCTCTCCAATTCTTTCCATGGTTGTACCAAGTTAACATAAGCTAACGGCAAATAGGGTATATAGTACGTAGATTAATATAATAGTTTTAATGGATATACATATATATATGTAATTATCGTAATGTGAAATAATCTGAAATAAATATGGCACTACTATTTTAAACATTAACTTTCTTTTAGTTAATTACCGCACACCATTTTAATATGTGTTCTTATATAAAAGTGACTCGACCATGTTACCTAGGTCGTCAAAAGCATGAAGGATACACATTAAAAAAAGAGTTTATACTATAGGTTGGGATCTTGAGAAGAAATGAGGTAGTTCGTTTTACTCATATTTTGGCCCAAATGAAAATATTGAATGCGCATTTGGTCATCTAGGATGCCATTTTCCTCTTAGGCACCGTTGGTAATACGTTGGGGTAGAGATTTTGAGATAAAAATCTCTGACAAATCTCCGGCGGTTTCAAACAATTTGTTTTGCTCGGCTTCCGTGTCGGTGGAGATTTTGAGATGTAGAGAGAGATAGACAGAAGCCCAACGTCTCTCTACTTCGGTGAGAAGCTGCTCAACACCCGCTTTTGCCGATTCGCGGCAGGAGAGGTGAAAAAAAAAAATTTTTGTGTCACGTAAAAGGGACGGATGCGGGCGACGAGGCACCTCGTCGCCCGCGCTCTCCAGAACATGCAAAAGCGGGACGCCATCATTCTTCGGTTCAGAAATCGGCTTTTTCCGATTTTTGAAATTTGAAACACAGTGTCAAACGTGCCTTAGAACTTTGACAAATTTTACATAAAATTTTGAAAAAGATAGCGCAACAGATAAGACGTTCCCCTAATAATAGGAGGCCAATCCCATTCAACCACAAACTCAATAGGCAAATCTCTCTTACCTTGATCTTGTTAATTTTTTTTTTAAAAAAATTATTAAAATATTAGTTTATTACATCATCCGATGAGATCAGTTGAACAATATCATCTTTTAAAAAAAAATTGAAAATTTCTTGTAATAAATTTTCTATCGATGGGAGTTGAACCATTCACCTCTTTCTAGTGTACATATAGAAACCACTCACTGAATACAACTTTGATCTTATTAATGAGATAAGTTACTTTCCACAAATCCACATCCACCTGTCTTTTTCCTTTAAAAATGTTCTTGAAGAAAGTTCCAAGTCACATTTCTCATATATATATATATAGTGTACTCAAATCTTTACTGTTGATCTTGTCATATAGATTGGTTTGTTGGTTGTGACAGTGGGTTGTGGCTAACTTTTTGGCTTCTTCACCCCTCCAAAAGGAGACCTATCTTTCCCCCACATTCCTAGAGTTATCATTACGTTCATGAACTTGATGAAACCAACTTGTTAAGCACATGAATGAAGTAGCTCAACACAGTGAGCTACAAGAAAAGATAAGGGTATAAACAGCAAAAAGGAAGAAAAGTTGAACCCTCTTTCCCTAGCCTCCCAAGGAGTCCCCGACTCCCCGGACCCCCTTTGTTGTTGTTTCCTTTATCATCCTTCCTTTCCCCATATTACTATTTTCCTATATATGTCACCATCAACAACGAGATTTATACTCTTTATCTTCTTCTTTCCCTGTTGGCTTAGTGTTATCAAGGAATCAGCAAAGTCTTGTGCCTCTTCATCGTTAGAATAATGTATCCCTCATGAATTATTTGCAGGGAAAATTACATATATCTTTGAAATCTGTCTTATTCGAATATATATCTTTAAAATCTTCATATTACACTTTATGCAGTACTCAAAATTAAAGGACAAAATTATCAATTATATCTCTATTGTTAGTAGTATGTTAAAATGGAAAGAATATTATGTTATCATGTAAACAAAACTGTTAAATATTATGTTATCATGTTTTCAACATTAACATCATGGGTTGTCGCGCTGTATCAATCACTACAAGAGAAGTGAGATTTGTCAACAACCCTTTGTCAGCAACTATAAATAACCATTGATATATAAAATATATGTCGACGGCTACAGGAGGCCGTTCACATATGATAAACATATGTCAACGGCTACCTTAAGCCGTTGACATAAGTGTAATATATGTCAACGACTATCAGAGTCGTTGACATAAGATAACATATGTCAACGGTTAGGGTGATCCATTGACATAAACGTAACATATGTCAACGGCTACTGTAAGCCGTTGACATAAGATAACATATGTCAACGGCTACCAACAGCTGTTGACATATGTTCATCATATGTCAACGACCTTCTATAGACGTTGACATATATTGATGAAAAATGACGGGAACTTTCCCGCCCTTCTTAATATTTGTCAACAACTGTGGATAGCCGTTGACATATGTTACATGTGTCAGCGGCTATAGAAGCCGTTGACAAATGCTTCAACTTTTCATTAGAAAAAAAAACCTACCCACCCACCCCGCCTCCGCCCTGTTTTTACTCGCTACCCGCCTCGCCCCCTCCCTACCTCCAATCCCTCAATCTCCTCGCCATCCTCCTTTCCTCTGGAGCTAAACATACTACACACCCTTGGAAGGCAGCCCCCTTCACTGCTCATCACAATCTTCCCAGTCGGAAGAGAAGAGTTGGCCTCCATCATGTTGTCGCCCTGACGGAGCAGGACGATCGAGAACTCCCCCGCGCCGAGATCGATGCTGCGCTGCTAGTCGATGAGGTGGAGGATCACGCTGGGGACGCGGATGAGGGCCTCCTCCATGGGGTGCTGAGAGAGGTTGGGGTTGTCGGCCGTAGCAGGCACACCGCGGCCCTTTCCGTTCTTCCCCGCCTCCGCTGTCGGCTCCTCGGCCTCGTCAGGGAAGAGGTTCTCAACGAGATCCTGCATGTCGATGGACGGGTACATGCAGGAGGAGGGTGGCGCGGAGGCGGGAGTTGTTTTCTTTCTTTCTTTTTTTTTTTTTTCAGTGTTATGTTCTACGTTGGGGCAGAGTTGCCTATTGCAAATTAGCTGTCCTATTGAACAAATCCATCACTTTCTATTTGACTGCCTGTTACCAATGCTATCTTCACACCGCCGAAACTTTTTTATTTATGCCTCCTTTCCTCTACCGTGTGACCTATATTTTTGGTTTCGAGGACCTCCGGGTACAGAGATTGGGGTTTCTACGGGAATCTCTGCTGCAGAGACGCCATCACCGCCTTCTTCTTCTTCTACGTCCTCTTCTTGTTGTTCTCATGTAATCGTCGTTCAGTGCTCTGTTGTGCGGTGGACCGAGGAATGGGGGCTGCAGGGGCAGGGGAGGCGACGCGGGGAGGGGGGGCGGAGGGCAGAGGTGGAGGGCAGTGCCGGGATCAGGAGAGGGGGGGGAGGGTGACAGGTTTTTTTTTTCTTAAAAAAAAAAATCTTTGTCAGCGGCTGGTGGAAGCCACTGACATATTCTTCATATGTCAATCACCGACGGCCGCTGACATATGTGCTATATGTCAACGGCTCCGATCTATTGATACATTCAATATATGTCATCGGTTGATAACCGCTGACATATGATATATATGTCAACGGTTATTCACGGCCGCTGACAAACATTAGTCGACGACCAATTTGTCAACGACTTTATCAACGACTTACAGGCCACTGACATATACCTATGTCAACGATTTTCTATCTTTTGTCAACGACTATAAGCCGCTGACATATGTCATGTTTCTTCTAGTGAATCTAGTGTGGTATGGGTGGATCGTATTGTGCTAAGCCAAGATGGTCTCTAGCATGGTTGGGTTGCCCAACCCAGACGACTCGTTGTGATCTGGGGATTCGAACCCAATCCAACCAAAAGCAGAACATCGCCATCCAGTGGGTGTGCTTAGACCCCTGGACATACCCGAGTGGAAGTGGGAAAGCATTGGCATGGATTTTGGGACGGACCGGGGTATTTATGCCCATTAAGGCTCCATAGCTAGATTCGCCTCCTGCGAACGGACCGAAGTCTCGCAAGGGATATCTCACACACGTGTCCAGTAAGAGTATAAAAGACAAACCACCAGAATATAAAACACAAGAAAGTACATGTGCTCATATCTGTTCACAAATTTGTACAACTATCCCTTACATTAATACATGTCCAAATAAAAAGAGTACAACTACCTAGGGCATACCCGAGGGAGCACAAGCTCACACAACGCTAACTACTACACAACTTCTGGTGGTACAAGTCTGTCACAACGCTGCTGCAAGCCAAACACACGGCAAACCTGAAAAGAACTGTAGGGGAGTGAGCCTCAATAAGTCACTGGAGTAGGGACTACCCAAAACAACACTGTAACCACAGACACCTCAACCCCAATGGGTCTCACTGGCAACAACAATAGCCAAATCATTTCATGTTCACATTATAACAATAAATAACAATTAAACATAATCATGATAATAAACACTAAGTCCTTAGAAAGAAAGTGGGACTACAGGACGAACATAATATCATTAGTCAGCCCAACTACTAAAGTGCCTAAACCACAGTCTCACTGGCACACTGCTACAACAACTAGTTGCCTAAGCTATAAGCCACATGGGCAGGTCACTGCTAGCTTCACAGGCGAACCTCAATCATTTGAGTAACAGAACTGCTAACAAAGAGCTGGTCCTTATACTCCAAACCACACTACATCGGAAACTACACACAAGGTAACGGAACTGGCTACACACGAAGCCAATCCATAACACACTAAACTATAATTGGAATCATACCAAGAAGAGTAAAACTCAACAAGTGGAAGGTCTCATACGGCCTCCACGGAGCACAGCTCTACTAAACCACAATATGCCTAGGCCAAAAGCCTCATCGGCAAATTACCCACAAAGGTAACATAATTAATAATCACAAACTAATCCACAATAAATTATAAACACAGATCTACTTAAAATGGATAAGATACAAAAAGTGGCAGGTCAAACCACAAAACCTGCACAACACACAAGTACCCGAAAAGGTTGGTACACAATGTACCATCACAAAACTACAAAGTAACCCATGAAGGGAACAGGTACCTACTACTCTGAGGTACCACAACACAAACACCCGAACAAGGGTACAAGTAGGTGATAAACACCACACTGAACCATAATTATATTATACCTTTATTTAGGCACAATATTACAAGTAAAACCTCAACCGGCAAATCACACAAACCACAACTTAGTCACAACTGTGCCAACACCAGGGCACACCTCGAACTGGTCAAACCTCGACCACGAGTCACAAACTCACGAACCACGACAAGTAGCAAAGCACGAGTCGGAAGGGAACGACGCCACCACACGGGAACAGACTACTAGCTGATCAGGCCAGTATCCAACCCGGACAACACAACACAAGAACAACCTCTCAGCCTCGTAGTCACGGACGAAAGGTCCAACTGCCGCTCCACAAGAAAGAAGTCAAACAACTGTGGAGACCAACCAACACCACACCTGCAGACACACAGCTACAGGCCCATGTCTGGCACCTCTAGAGTCTCTGGCCGGAGCACTCTAAAGTGAGGCACTGGAAAATAGGACTAGCTGGGGACCAGTGACGTCTACTGGTGTCCGTACCCCAACTACGAGCGCGCTACAAAGACAAAAGAACAAACTCTGGGAAGTCGCTGCCCACTGCCGTCTTTCCCTCAGCCGGACGTACAACTCAAACTCAGGAGTGAGGGTGTCCAGGAAGAGACACAGACCTCAACGGTACAACACAAGTACCGGGACAAACCCCGAGCACAACAAACACACGTGCCTGGCTCACAGAACCTGGGGTACCCGACTAGAGAGGCATTCCGGAATAGGCGCCGGACCACCACACTCGGCAAGCTCAAACCACGATACTTACACTTATAGCCTTTACTTATAATTCACAATACAAGTGTTAGGATTAGCTTAACATCGGTCACCGTGTGACCCAAAGCTATCCACACCAACACATAACTAAACCACAAACTTGCCTATCATTGGTCACTTCATGACCTCCGTGGCAACACACACCCTTAATACATAAATCAATATATATTATTCGAAAGACAACAACGACCAGGGCTAGGTCCACTCAGGACCTTCACTGCCCAAACACCACAAAGTCATGGCTAGGCTCACACAGGAACCTCACTGCCCAGTTACTACGACAAATCATAAGAATTACATTACGACAAAGTGTGTAGTATGCACACACCCAAACCATGTAGACAGCATGTGTATAATACACCCTGGTTGGTGTACCACACGTCAGTCACGTAAACCACATGTCCAACACATGGACAACACACTCCAAGAGTGCCACGGGTGCCAACGCACCACACATACTGCGTAAACCAATTACGTACGTCACATACTAACCACATAAAAGATGCCCACTTCAAGAGCATACGCTCCATGAGCGTAACACGTGCAATGGCTCCACTTGTCATTGCCATGCACACACAAACACGTGATATCATAACCAGAAAAGCTACGTAAACCACACTGCATGAATACATGCACAAGTTGGCGGCAACATCGACTGCCGCTTATAGGAAGTAGACGGCAATGGATCTAGCCGTCTATATCCCGGCTGAAGAACCTGACGTCAATCGATGTTGACGCTAAGCTCTTCAACCCCAGTTCCTGCAGAAACCCTAAACTGATTCTACAGGTTTTACAATCGTTAAAACCACAGAAAGACATGCAGAAACAGTTCCTCTAACATCCATGCACTATAATTAAACCATAACAACATGTTTTACTATTCGAATTCATCAAACCACCCATTATCCCCGCATGAATACCCTGACCCAAAATTGCCATTTTCATGCAGTTTCATGCTTTCTAATTATTCTATTACAACCTATAAAAACTACAAGGGTCATTCCCTACCTCAGAACACGCTCAAACCCTCCGAATTCTCCCAAACCACGCTGAATCCTCCACGAGCTCCCACGGGAATTGCACCACGCCACGACGTTTCCTCGCGCAATTCGGCAATGCCACACGTTCCACGATCCTCCAACCACCCTTCAGAACCTGTTGAAAGTTTTAGAAACACGGGGACGCAAAGCTAGGGCAAGGGGAAGAGAGAGACAGGTGGGAAACCTGCTCTCGGGTGACCCTATAACCTGCAGAATTCTCAGGTTGGCGTCAACCCCTCTGCCGCCAAAGACAACCGCCACACTAAACGTCCACATCTAATGCCACCAAGATCATGCAGTCAACGGCCACCTACCTGGACGCCAACAAGTTAACGACCACCCCTGGCCGCCAACTCCTACTCAACTACAGCAGGTCCTATTTCATTTCGGGACCTAACCTGCACCACACCTACACACACCACGCGTCTACACCACACTGGCCTTACAACAGCCATTACAACCACAACACACACGATCCAAAAGGATCCAAAAATAAGCGACGTTACATTATTATCACCTAAAAACAAATGTCGTCCTCGACATATAAAACAAACCACAATAAACCAAATTATCACCTAAAAACAAATAAAGCCGAACACAGAACAAGTAGGATACTCTTTCTCTGCTTCAGCCTTTCAATTCATCTCACAATTACTCTGTTCTGTCAATTCCATTGCCTTTCTTTACCTTTCAATCGTAGGCGATCCAACCTTGCCAATGGTGCTTTATTTCCTTGGACTGAACCTGCTTCCACAATTTCTGGGCTGTGTTTTGCAACATTTCTTTCGAGACCACTTTACTTTCTCGAATATCTTACACTGTAATATTCTTTCATACCACCATTTTCTCTTCTTTTTTCCATTTATCACTGCTTGCTGTTATCCTGCCTCACCTGCATTACATTCACAACTGACACTTCTTCAAAGAAAATCAATCATCATCTTTGAATTTCTGCTCTTTCATATTATTCTGCTCATACCGCTTAAAGTCAATCTCTGGTAAAAACCATAATAAACTGTGTTCTTATTCCGCTGCGCAAAACTTTACACTTTCTCTTTATTCAAGCAAATTTTGAACAATATTCACAGTTTGTTAAATCTTTCTTTATTTCTGCTTCCGTTGCGCTACTTTGATCACACTAAACATTGCAAAATATTCACAATTTCAATTCTCATTATTGCTTTCAATCATTTTCTCTAATTTCAACTGCTTTATTTCTAACTTTAACTGCTTTTCAGATCATCTTATTCAATTAATCCGGGCCGAAAATATCACTACAATTTCTGATCTGCCAAACCACTATTAACATATTGCTTTTCATATATCTTTCTTGCTTTACCGACATTCTCTGGCTAATCTCATAATTTTATTGCATAACTTTTCCAAATATTCTTTAATCGGTCCATTTCTGCTCCTGCATAAAACTCTGAAATATCTTAATAACAATTCCTTTCTGCTCAATTGAATCATTTCTTTGCACCAATATGCAAACTCTAACTGACATTTCCTAACTTATCTAACTTTATTAACTTCACCATTTACTAAATTCTTCCTTTCTTTAATCCATATCTTTTCTGCAAAATACCTCTCTTATTTCATTAAATGTTCTTTCTGAAAAACTTTTCATAATCTGTCATTCATCAACTAAATATTCCTCTTGTGCAATTTTCACAAATTCTTATTGCACACTAATCCTTCTTTTCTCTCTTTCTTTATTCAACTGATTATTTTTATACATATTTATACAAATCCTCATATCACACTTTCTGTTACCATTATTATTCATAACAACACTTTTCTCAAATTTCTGATCTCAGGCATATTTAATCTATTTGCCATAAATCACTAGTCTTTTATGTACTGATATTTCTTTAAAGTTGATCTACCTTTCTTGATCATATCAAACTCTTCATAACACTAATCACATTTCCATCCACACTGTTTCTTAATATCATCTGACTCAGATCTCTAATGCCATAATACATTTGCTAAGGTTCTCAACTGCAACTTATCACACACACACTGACCTGATCTTTATTACCTTGTTACCATACACCTATCTCTGCCAACTTTCTATCTCATTATAACTTACTTACTGAATTTCATATCCAAACTTGCTAATCTCTTCAATTCCTTTAACTGCAAATCTTTAATAACCAAACTGATCTATCACAGAAATACTCTATGCTTGTTTCTGCTAACTCTACACTTTATTAACATATAACAGGTATATCCTTCTCAAAGCACTACTTTATCTTTCTTCTCTAATTTCTACAACTGAAAACTTTTAAATACTATACTTTAACTGCTTTAACTGCACTAGTGCCAAAATGCTATCATACAACTTATGCCACTATCCACGTTGTGGCACAACAACTGCTCCCAACTGCCAATTTAACAAACAGAAACATACGGTTTACGTGCCAAAAACTCACTTAAAAACTACTTCATATCACACAAAACCATAGACTTACTATCAGCAGTGGACATTAATCCATGTATTGGGACATTGTACTTTCAATGTCTTTTCATATTCTAACTGGACATTTCTCTGATACCAACTGTGACGGACCGGGGTATTTATGCCCATTAAGGCTCCATATCTAGATCCGCCTCCCGCGAACGGACCGAAGTCTCGCAAGGGATATCTCACACACGTGTCCAGTAAGAGTATAAAAGACAAACCACAAGAATATAAGACACAAGAAATTACATGTTCTCATATCTGTTCACAAATTTGTACAATTGTCCCATTACATTAATACATGTTCAATTAAAAAGAGTACAACCACCTGGGGCATACCCCGAGGGAGCACAAGCTCACACAACGCTAACTACTACACAACTGCTGGTGGTACAAGTCTGTCACAACGCTGCTGCAAGCCAAACACACGGAAAACCCTGAAAAGAACTGTAGGGGAGTGAGCCTCAACAAGTCACTGGCTCAGTAGGGACTACCCAAAACAACACTGTAACCACAGACAACACCAATGGGTCTCACTGGCAACAACAATAGCCAAATCATTTCATGTTCACATTATAACAATAAATAACAATTACAAAGTCCTCAGAAGGAAAGTGGGACTACAGGACTAACATAATATCATTAGTCAGCCCAACTACTAAAGTGCCTAAACCACAGTCTCACTGGCACACTGCTACAACAACTAGTTGCCTAAGCTATAAGCCACACGGGCAGGTCACTGCCTAAGCTGCAAGCTTCACAGGCGAACCTCAATCATTTGAGTAACAGAACTGCTAACAAAGAGCTGGTCCTTTATACTCCAAACCACACTACATCGGAAACTACACACAAGGTAACAGAACTGGCTACTGTAATCACGGGATTTGTATCCCCTTTTGAAATTGATTGTGAAAGGTATAGGAATTAGGAACTGACCGTGATCGCCACCAACGCAGTCGCCTCTTGATATTCAGGTGGAGGACTGACTACCTTGGAAAGGAAGGGTGAAGAGGAAGGCGTACCTGATAAAGCGACAAAAGGGGCGTCGCGATGCTTTATTGTGAATGCGACGTAGGCGTCGGCGCCTTCCTGATCGCAACACAGCGGTCGTCGCCTTATTCTTCAGTGGATGGAGACTTGGGTTCTTCATCTTCCTACTCCTCAGCCGGCCAAGGGGCAAGAGTCTCACCTTGCTCTGACCTTTAAACACCTGCCACGGTGATTTAAACAAACAAAACACCCATTAGAACTCGTGTGTATATGATTTGTTCAATAAAAGCATGGAATCATGAACTATTATGGAGGGAACTCACGAGATTGGGGCTTTTAACCCCTGTGGGTGTTAAGAATAGGTGTGTGTGTCGTGATCTAATGCTAAACTAGAAAGAAAACGAAGCTATGCATGCATGAAATCAAAGAAATAAAGAGAAGAAGGGAAGAAGAATTGTGTAGCCGATGGGAAAACGCCCTAGAGGGCTCTTGCTGATCGTCTGGAGGGAAAACTCTCTTCGTGGAAGATGGAGCTCTCTTGCTCAGCAAACCAAAGAAATCGGCCTTGCCAAAAAGATGCAGAGACGAGGGTACTTATGGGTGATTATTCCCAACTCGGGTCTAAGAGGAATAATGGGCAAGAGTCCGACTCTGGGCAAGTATGGCTGTGCAAGGGCTATGGAACTCAGAAAGGAACATGTTAGGAAGGTCTGCTCCGAATTTGAGAGGATTTGGACTTGATTTGGACGTCCAAAAGAAGCAATTACCATCAATAGCATGGGTCCAAATTGACTTCAGATTGAGTTTCCTGTTTAAGGCCTTGAACGCGACGGCCTAGGTGTCGCCTTCTGAGCGCGACGGCTCGATACATCGCTTTCCTCATATGGAAGGCTGACTTAAGTCATTTTGCGATTTTCTGAGGAATTAAGATATGGAATTATGAACGCGACATAGGAGTTGTCGTTTTCAGGAAGGCGACCTAGGGACTGTCGCCTTCTGGTCTTTTCTGCATTTCGGCATGTAACGCGTCCAATTAGCCATGCACAGCCTTCGAGATGAAACATCGGACTTATACTCAGAGAGCTTTTAATGAAAGAGATTGATTTGACCAGGAAGAGTCCTCCAGGGCGATGAACTAATGGGAATGATGTCATGATCGGAGAAGGCCAGCTTGATGTGATGAGCCAACGTGGGGCGTCAATGATACGACAAAGGGATTTTGCTCGACTTATGGTCAGAAATGGGTGTCTACAGATTGCCCTCCTTGATGCCTGCTTTGCAAGGGAGTGGAGCGGTGATGGAGCGAAAGTGGCGTGAAACGGCGATGTAGCAGAATGAAGCGGAATGAGCTGAAAAGCGGGCATCAAGGTAAAGAGACACCCATTCTGAACGAATAAGCAGCGAGAATTATCTGGCTAACTTCGAACATGACTGGGAACAGAGTGCGAGGATGGTTCCTATTGGGGACGAATGAAATCAAAGAAAAGAATGATCAACCTCCTGATCAAGAGGTACCCTGGCTATCTTTAGCGTGCAGGTTTTGTTCATTAGGGATAGGTGTTGCCCGGCGGGTCGATTCGACTCTGGCCTTCGAGCGGGTCACGACTAATGAGCGGATCGGGATAAAGAGATGACTGTTATAGTGAATGGGATGAGAGGAATCCTGCATAGGAACATACTAGTAAACTGGACTGAGCACAAGCTCGAGGAAAACTTTCAAACTCGTAGTGGAATTCTTGTCTGGAAATGAGGATTTGGGTTAGGACATCATTGAGAAGCTGACTTTGACAAATCATGATTCGTGAAGCTCAAAATTCCTACATGATGCATGCTGGGCTAAAGAAAAAGGAAATCATAAAAGCGAATGCAAAGAAAGAGAGAATAACAAATATTCAAGGATAATATTGCTAGACAATATGAGCAAGGGTCAAGACACTTCGCATCCCCGACGTGCGATAGAATCCATCGTCCCCGAGTCATATCACCCAACGGCCTATCCAGCGATTAACAGTGTGTACTTAGATCATCCTCGTTTTTGATGAAGGGGAACTCAGATCCTGGAACACACTGGGAACCAGCCGGTCCTTGAGCTGATATAATAGTGTAGATATCATATAGTAATGCGAAGGGGTTAGGGTTAGAGATACTTACCTGACTTACCTGACGGACGTCTTTTTTTGATTTTCTGAAATTTCTGGATTTTTATGGATTTTCCTGATTTTATGATTTTTTATGGATTTTCAATAACCAAAGCAATAAAGATAGACATAATACAATGCACCAAACAATGACATTAAAGCATATGTGCAAATATTTTGAACAGTCACAGAATAATAAGCAAGACAGCATAGACTGGTCAGAAGGCGACATAGGGCTTGTCGCGATGCTTGAATGAAGAAGGCGACGCAAGGCCTGTCGCCACCTTGAAGGCGACGGGTCGATATGTCGCTTTCTCAGTTTTCTCAGCTCGAGCTCAAAAGGCTTCAGCATATGATTTGGTTTTGACTCACACTGGACTCCTATTACTCTCCACTCAAGGTCCTACTCCTAATGGGTCTCCCCTACCTTTCCTAGCAGGAATAGGAGTATTATAGCTCTATAAATAAGGGGGATGAGAGGCCAATTCGGAGCTCTCACCTCTCTCTTCTTTTCTTCAAGTCTTGCAAGCTCTCATGGCCATGAGAGAGCTCCTCTTGATCCCATGGGTGGGGAGGCGGATTACGAAGGTCCGAAGCGTGCTCGGGCGACCTTTGAAGCTCTCATGAGGATCACGGACATTCCCAACCACTGAGCCGGAGCGAGGAAGTGAGAGAGGTAAGTTGTTGGTGTTTTCAATTTCCATGATTTTATACTCCGAATTTCATCATTAATTTGTGTTCTTGTTCTTCCTCTTTTCTCTTTTTTCTTTTCTTCCCTAGCTCTTCCCTGGCTCTCGCCGTTACTCTAAGCTCACTTGGATTGCCCCGATGATCAAAGCCTTACCCATGTATGTCATTAGGTTCTTGAGAGAGTGGAGTTTGGGTGGGGTTTTGATAGCGGCTCACAACTACACACAAATTTCCTTTGATTGGCATAGTATCACAGCCTTGATAGAACTATGGCACACAAACCCATACTTTTATTTTCCCCAAATTTGAGGCGACCGTCCTTTTAGAGGAGGTCGAGACCTTCCTTGCTCTTCCAAGACTAAACCGGGGATGAGCAAAACATAGCTACACGGTTGAGCCCATTAACCGATGTTTATCCTAGAAGAGTTCATGACCGATCCAGGGGATGTCTACACCATAATTAGCCCACAATATACATACTCTATTACCATTGTCTAAGTGGGTCATATCCAAGTGCAAGGATAAGAGCGTGGACCACTGGGAAATCGCAAAGGCCGTGGGCATATGCTTATGCGGGGTGGTGCTCTTCCCGTCCGGGGATCACCTCATAGACTATGCTAGCCTTAGTGCAATTAGTGGGGCATGGCGAGAACTTTCACTCTCTCACGCCGTCTTGGCGTATCTTTACTCGGGTCTTACCTCGGCTTCTACGGGAGGTTTCCTTTATGGCTCTATGATCCTTCTAGAGTGTTGGTTGGGTGTGAGGATTAAATTTAAACTGGTAGACAACCCCACCACCGACAGTCGGATCTTCGGGTGCCATCCTTTGAATTTTATTGGCGACGCGGCCAAATTCTCCGATAAGGTTTTATGCAGGATGGCGGACAAGAAGACAAGGAGTGCGTGGCGCCTTTACTTCAACACCCTAACAGTGGATCACTTTGCTTTGGGCATAGCGGCACTTCGTGGAGCGGAGCGGATCGGCTACCACTAGGACGCGGCTTGGACTTGCAATAATAGGGAATATGGCGACCGTGCTCTACAACCCGCAGCGGTGCTACCTACAGATGGGAAGCCGAGGACGAGAGTGCTTCTGCCATCACACTTGCCTCCCATGAAGAAGCGACGCTTGGGGAACCCAGAGGATGAGCAAGCCGTGCGGAGCGCGCTAGCCTTGTGGAGGGAGTGCGCTACCCGTGCACTCCCGCTGAGACTTGACGAGGAGCGAGAGACGTACCAGGCGTACCTCTTGGAGCATGAGAAGATTCGGCCACTGAGGGAACCGTGAGCTAGAGAGATAGACTTGATTGCACTTTTGATGCTTTGATGGGACTTGGGGAGATTGATGGGCTTGATGTAATAAGAGACATGATGTTGATGGGAGACATGATGTTGATGTAAGCATTGGATTTATTGCAATGAGCATTGAATTTTAGGGGTTTTTTGTGCACTGGCTTGAGAAGGCGACGTTAGACCTGTCGCTACCAAGAAGGCGACAGGTTAACGGTCGCTACCCGAAAAGTGAAGGCGACATGACCATCGTCGCCACCTGAGTAGAAGGCGACATAGACCTTGTCGCGTTCACAGGTTTCGGGGCTGTTTGAATTCGGGCCGAGCGCCCTCTTTTCCTCTTTCCCTCTTTTCAAATTTCCTCTTCTTTCCCTCTTCCCTCTCTCCGGCGACTCCGGTGATCTTCTTCCCGGCCTTCCTCTCTCCGGCGAGCTCTCTCTCTCTCACTCATCTCCTTCCTCTCTCTCTCTCCTATCTCCCTCTCTCTCCCTCTCTCTCCTATCTCCCTCTCGGTGATCATTGATGGAGGGTGGCGGAGAAGGCCAAGGCGGCGATGGCGGGGGGCGACGAAGGAAGAAATCCATCCGGCGCCGACAACCGGGTGAGGGGAGTTCGATGGCGGCCCCGGAGGCTTCCCCGGTCGTGCCGATGGAGGAGGAGCCCGCGGTGATGCCGAGCGACGAGGATGAGCCCGTCGGGCCCAAAAAGGTAGGCAACCAAGCCCTAAACCCTTGAATGCATGGATGAGAGGTGTTGTAGGGCCTTTTGGCCCAAGGTGAAACGGCCGGAAAATGGATTCTTGCCGTTTCCGGTCAGTCTGTGAACGCGACAGGGGGGGTGTCGCATTACCAGACAGGTCGCGATGCCCTAAGCGTCGCGTTCAGAAGGCGACAGCCTGCTTGTCGCCTTCACAAGGGGGAAGGCGACTCCTCTGATGTCGCCTTCTGAAGGCGACAACATACCCGTCGCTACCTTAACAGAACGCTGTTCTATTGATTCCTTGCTAATCCTTGTATTTTCTGTGATTGTTTTGCAGAGCGAGCTTCGGTCCGGCTGGGGTGGTCTGTCGTCCGGGCGATCTACCAGGGGTTGCCGGACTTCCAGAGGACCGGCTGGAGGAGATAGGGTTCGGCCTTTTCTTAGGTTGGATGAGCTGACGTCGGACGGGCGCTCATCCAAGCATTGAAGGAGAGGTGGGACCCGGAGTGCCAGGCGTTCCTCCTCCCGTGGGGTCACATGATCCCCACACTGGAGGACGTGGCACGGATCACGGCCTGAGGGTAGATGGCCAAGCGGTGATCGGGGTGACTTACACCGGCTATCAGGAGATGGCGGAGAGACTTTTGGGGCTGGAGGTGACGCGGGAGCGATCTTCCCTGGTGCCGAGGACGAGGCTGCAGGCGAGCCTCGTGGTGGCAGACGTGCGCCACCAGACTGGAGAGGGCCAGGCGGAGTACATGGCCCGGTTGACAGTGGACGCCAAAGCAGCACTGGCGGAGGAGGAGGGAGCGGCAGCGGACCGCGACTTGAGGCGCTTCCTGATCCTTGTGATCGGGAAGTTGATCTTGGGTACGCGAGGAGACCCGGTGAGCTACCGGTGTCTGCCCCTACTGGAGGACCTGACCCGGGTGGGGAGCTATGCATGGGGTGCGGCCCTCCTGGCCCACCTCTTTGACAGCCTGGGGACCTCCAGCAGGGAGACCGGCGTCGCGGGGTTGTTCCCGCTTCTACAGGTATGCTTCTCACCCTTAGCTTTGTTATTTTTCTGCTTGTCTTAATTAACAGTGGCACTGATCGTTTTGCTTTGAATGAGTGTGGGCGTACTGCCACCTCCCTTCACTGGGTCGGGGGGTGCCGAGGCGATGCGGGCGTGTACCTCTCCTGTAGCGCTGGAGGTTTTGCCGCGACGCGAGGTCCCTGCGGCTGGCGACAGGTGACGCTCATCCATGATGCTCTGGACACCGTCCCCTTCGAACATGTAAGTACTCTAGCTTTAACCTTTTCCTTACTTAGCTTGTTTGACAATTGACTGACGGGTCTTTACTTGTGATGTGCAGGTACAGTGGACTCCTTACGTCGGTGAGGACGATGCCACCCAGCCGTGGGTGGAGCGGGGCCGTCCCTACTTCGGTAGGGACATTTGGCTTCACTGCTTTAACACAGTGGTCCCGCTCCACCACCGGCTAGTGGCGCGGACACTGGGACTCCACCAGGCTGTGGTGGAGTTCCCGACCCGACAGAGGTCATGGGAGAGGCCGGGCCGGAGCTTCCGCGGGATCCAGCAGGTCACGGACTGGACAGTCCGGGTCCGAGAGCAGCTGGACGATTGGGAGAGGCGGGGCAAGGAGGTGGTTTCCGAGGCTGCCAGCGACGAGGAATACTTCCGGGCCTATACCCGGAAGTACGGGGCCCAGGTATACAAGGGGTCCCGACGACCGGTACGTATTTTACTGCTTTCAGTCTCTTTGAGTTATTAGTTGATTATGCGACTGACTTGGCTTATGATTGCAGCTTGACCCCGAGGGACGGATCTCCTCGCTCGAGGGCATCCTCCATTCCACCATCCAGCAGCGGGACGACCTCCAGGCGGTGGTGGATCAGCTGGTAAGCACTCTGCACCCTAACCTTCTGCTTCTAACTGTGGTTAACTGACCCTTGATGTTTTCTTTTACAGCGGGCAGAGCTGGACCGTGCGCAGCAGATGGTGGGAGGGGCTTCCTCTTGGAGGGCCAGTTAGCGGCGGCGGCGGCCCGAGCGGAGGACGCCCTCACCCAGCTGCGGGAGCGGGTAGCTATTTATTTAGATGCCTCTGTTTTTTTTTTTTGCTTCTTTCGTGATTTCTGACAAGATTTTTCTGATATTACAGGAGCAGGAGCTGAGGACCGCCCTGGCGCGGACGACGACGCTGAAGGCGGAGATGGCGGAGCTGCGCCTACGCCCCGAGACAGCGGAGGTGGCGCGGTGGCGCCAGGAGGCGGAGGCGGCGGCCCGCTGGCAGCAGGCGGCGGCGGAGGCGACGCGCTGGCGCCAGGAGGCGGAGGAGGCGGGCACGACTGCGCGCGAGGCTGGGGACCTCCGCACCCAGCTGGGGGAGGAGAGGCATCGCGGCGATATGCTGCGATCCGAGATGAGGGGGCTAGAGAGGGCCTGGCGTTGGTCGGGCGCATCCGATCAGTGACCAGCAGGAGCGGTATCCCGAGCGGGTCCGCTGGGCACTATTGACAGGTCCCCTCCGCGGCGGCGGAGGAACGAGGAGGAGGAGCGACGACTACGCGAGAGGGCGCCAGAGGGGAGCGAGACTGGGCCGAGAGTGATGGCCCCTCCATCTCCCCGCCCGCCTGAGGGTACAGGGGAGAGTGGTTGAGGGTTTGTACTTCTTTGCTCCTTTCTTTTGTACATGATATGATAGAATGGAACTCCTTTGTTTTTATGGTTTGCGACTGAGTGAAAGTGACGAGTGAGATATGAGTGCCGTTCTTTCCGTCCTGCACACTTAAACAACCACGAAACAAGTCAGATCTGTTCTTAGGCTTAGCCCCTTGCCTTAAAATGCGACGACGTGAGCGACCTTGATAATTCGTCAAGGGGCTAAGCCTTATTAAATAGGCAAAAGATGCGAATAAACAAATGAAATGTATGTATGCAAACGGCTTGGTATCATTTAATGTTTGAGATTTTTGGAATATTTGATTTTTAGGGTTTTGGAAATATTTGATTTTGGGGTTGAAAATATTTGATTTTTTGGAGTTTTGGAATATTGATTTTTTTTTGAGTTTTGGAAATATCTGATTTTGGGGGTTTGGAAATATTTGATTTTTTGGGTTTTGGAAATATCTGATTTTTTGGGTTTTGGAAATATCTGTGGTTTTTTTTTTTTGGTTTTTGTTAGCGCCTAAAGCCGGCGTTGGCCTTCCTAAAATAAGACACGCGAGACGGAAGGTACTCGCATCTTCGGCCACAACACTTAAATCGATTCGAGCCGCTGGTTAGGAATCTTGATCACCTCTGGTTCTCGCCACAAGGCCTTCTAGTTAGGACGTGCGTAAGGGGTGGCAATGCCTCGGAAAACCTACCCTTGGTTAATGCTGCGACTAATTAAACCCCACCCTAGAGGTGACTCAGCCTTATAGGAGAAACGGAAGATTATTTAAGGAAAGTCTTGTGTGGGTATGAGGACGTTGGGTTGGCTACTTCCTACAGCATACCATTCGGAGATTGGGTCTGTTGTGGAGGGACTTTATGGTCTTTTGTCATGGACTTGCCTTGCTTTGGGGCATGCGTACGAACGGGCTATTAGTGTCCCGCGGGGACTTTGCCACTCTTTGCCATGCCCCTATTGTATTATGGATTTTCTTTCTTTTCGTTTCTTTGCTTCTTTGCCCTTTTGTTATTTTGACTGTCCCTGTTTGAGACTCCTCTCGTCGGGGTATGATGCGGGTTGACGACCTCACCCTTACGACCCTTTGCCCCTACACTTCGACCGATTAGGAGAGAATGACCGATGCATCGCTAGAGTAGGGCCCGCATAATTGCAGCACCTACCGAGTGTAGTTATCCAGGCTTGCCGTGTGCGTGTGTGTTAATCCTACTTAGAGCAGCCCTTGGCGATTAGAGAGGTATCTTAGACTCCCAACATGGGGCTACTCCCGGTCTAGGTGTTGTGGCCTCACACCTATAGGCCTAAGGATAGAACGTTTGAGGTACAACCCGTTCCACGGATGTGATAATTCGACGCCCTCAGCATTGATTAAGCGATATGCATTTCCAGGGTAGACCTCCCTCACAACGTACGGACCCTCCCAGTTGGGTTGCAGTTTGGACCTAGGACCTCCGGGTTTGATAAAGATGCGTTTCAAGACCATATCACCCTCTTGGAATTTCCGTTCAATTACCTTCTTTGAAAAGACCTTGAGATTCGCCTTTGGTAGGAAAGCACATGGGCGGCTGCCATAAGCCGCCTTTCATCTAAAAATTCCAGTTGGACTAGTAACGCCTCTCGACGTTCATCAAGATTAAGTTCCTTGTCTAGTTGGACTCTTAGTGAAGGAATTAGGATCTCATATGGAACTACCGCCTCCATCCCGTAGGTGAGAGCGTACGGGGTTGTCCCGTGGGAGTGCGGATGGAGGTGCGGTAGGCCCATAGAGCCTCTATTAGCTTCTCTGGCCAGTCGGCAAATCTATGCGACTCACAGGTTTCTTCAGGATTTAAGAAGGGTTTTGTTAGTTGCTTCAGCTTGGCCATTGCCTTGTGGGTATATGGTGATGAATGATGCAACGTGATGTTGTATTTCTTATAGAGGTCCTAGAGCTCTTGTGCGATGAATGCGGCCCTTGTCCGTGACGATGCTGCTTGGCACTCCGAACCGCGAGATGATGGTTCTCATGATGAAGCGGCACACCGTGGATGCTTTGATTTCTATGAAGGCTTCAGCTTCCGCCCATTTGGTGTAATACTCAGTCGCAGTTAGGATAAATGACTTTTGTTTGGTTTGAGCATTAGAATCACCAAGAGGACCGACAATGTCGAAAGCCCACATGGAGAATGGCCATGGTGTGGAGAGTGGGTGTAGTGAGGAGGAAGGGGCATGGATCTTATCGGCATGGAGTTGACACTTGACACACCTATGGACGTAGATGGTACAGTCCTCCTCTAGGGTTGGCCAGTAATAGCCCTGCCTAATGATTTTCTTTGCTAGCATCTGACTGTTGACGTGCCCTCCGCATTCACTAGCATGGGCCCTTCCACCACCTTCCAAGCTTCGTCATCGGTAAGGCACCTTAAAAGGACTCCATTAAGGGATCGCCTGTACAGAACTTCTCCGACAACTGTGTACCTTAAGGCGGCTCTTCTGATGGCCCTAAGGTCTTCTGCACTTGCCCCTTCAGGATGTTCCATCCCTGCAGTATTGCTCTATCTCAAAGTACCATGGCAGTTCTTCTTCATTCAGGATCTCCTCGACTCAGTTAACATGACTTGCTGTGCTCCTCTTCTCCTAGCCTTCTCTTCTAAGGTTGCCCTAAGGTCGCTAAACCAAGGGTCTGGGTAGATGGAAATCGAGACGCTGGACGATGATTGTCTCAGTCCGGCGACTCAGAGGGAAGGATAGGGATGAGGCTAGTGACGCCAGAGCGTCGGCCAGGATGTTTTGAGAACGAGGAGTGTGGATATAGATAAGCTTACGGAACTGCCTTGCCAACAACGTGACCAGGTCTTGATATGGCTTGAGCTTTGGGTCACGAGTGCGGTAAGTTGA
>CM024757.1:162880970-163114214 GCA_014218235.1 Colocasia esculenta
CTCACCCAATGAGACCTTCACCTTCTGCAACTGAGGCCTTGAACTAGACCCCATTGACTACTGAAAAACCGCTCTTCTTTAAGTTTCTGGACCTGATAGCTTGCCCATCTTCTCCACAACTGCCCCTGAGACATCTACACCGAAGTGTCTGAAGATTCTGGTGAGTAAATGGGCATAGGGAAGGGACACATTCAACTTGCTTTTAGTGTCCCAAATCTGCTCCCTGGCAAATTTCATTCTCTCCATCATCACTGCGGCCATATTGATTTCCGCATTTTTAATGGCCCAGTACATCAGATCGGAGTCAGCCTTAGTGCAAGCGGAGAAGGTTGCACTTCGGGGACCCAAAATCTGACAAACGATAAAGTGAAGGAGCGGTGAAGGCACTTAACTGATTGATATCTAGCTTGCCATCCCTCATCTTGAACCCTGGCCCAACAATCCCCAAACCCTTTTCTTGGGTTTCTACAGAAGGAATTCCACTGAAGCCCGATATGCTACTCCAAATAGCATCCTAAGCAATTCCTGTCGATTCTGATTACGGTGCCCTTGACTGAAGAAACGAGGGCCCCATCTTCTTCTGTTCTTAACATACAAAGAACGCCTTTACCAGGTCCGGATAACCTTACCTCTGAGCAAGTGGTAAGCTCTTTCCACTTCATCTGGTCGATCTTCTCAATGATGCTGCTCATTCCATTCTTCTGCAGATATGAAACATCTACTTCCTTGTGACACACAGAGCTTTGTCTTCACAAAGGTGAAACGCTCCTCTGCGCTGGGGAGAGGTATTCGCTCGTGTAGCCACCCACACTTCCGGCAATAGCAGGTGCGGCCATGGATTCAGGTGGGAGAAGGTTTGAAGGGTTGAAGAGAAGGGTGATGAAAGAAACCTCAAACGATTCGCGATGGAAGCTTCAAATTCTCAAGTGGCATCGGCTCATGCGTCGGACGAAAGAGGGGAAAAAGTGAATGAGGAAGAGGAATCGTTAACGCATCGATTTAAAGAATATAAATGCTCCAAAAGGTGAGGCTCAGAAAACGACAAGCGAGGTTGACCGCCTTGAAGGACTATGACTTATCGGACGAACGCTTAAACTGAGACTTTTGAATTGATTTTGACACAGAAGAGAGAGAGAGAGAACCTTCTTAAATTCTGAGAATTTTTATACAGCTTTAAATGAAGATCTTTTCACAAAATACACATGCCTAACTCCCTTCTAAGAGATGTAATCTCTCTTCAGGTAAGGCCTTTGTGAAAATATCTGCTAGCTGATTATTTGTATCAATAAACGATATTTCATATTGCCATTTGCTACATGATCACGAATAAAGGGTATCTGACCTCAATATGTTTGTCCTGGAGTGCTGAATTGGATTTTTGGTGAGGTGATAGCGCTGGTGTGTCACATAGCGAGGAATTTCTTGACTTTGAGTCCAAAATCCTCAAGTGTTGCTTATTTATCATATATAGAGTTGTGTACAGCAACTTCCAGCAGCTACGTACTCGGCTTCAGCTGTAGATAGTGCTACTGAATTTGTTTCCTTGAGGACCATGAGATTAACAACCCTGCAAGAAATTGACAGCATCCACTGGTGCTTTTTCTATCTACCTTGCATCCAGCATAATCCGCATCAGAATATCCTACTAATTTACATCACAGGAGTTTGGATACCATAGTCTTAGATCATGAGTCCTGCTAAGTATCTGAAAATCCTTTGACAGAAATTAAATGTGATTCTCTAGGGTCGGCTTGATATCTAGCACACATGCATACACTAAATAATATATCAGGTCTACTTGCGGTTAGATAAAGTAATGAACCTATCATACCTCTGTAGATCTTTTGATCTACCTTCTTCCATCCTTGTCATTGTCCATCCTTGTTGATGTACTCATTGGTGTTGACAGAGGCTTGGTGTTTTCAAATCCAAATTTCTTTAGCAGTTCTCTGTGTACTTTGCTTGACAGATGTGAGTTCCTTCCTTCCTTGTTTGATTTGAAGTCCAAGGAAGTAGTTGAGCTCTCCCATCATACTCATCTCAAATTCTCCCTGCATTAGCTTTTCAAAATACTTGCACAAGGATTCATCAGTAGATCCAAAGATGATGTCATCTACATAAATTTGAACCAACAGTATTATTTTGGCTTTTGTTTTTATAAAAGAGTGCTATCTACTTGACCTCTATTGAAACCATGTTTTGTGAGAAAAGAACTAAGTCTTTCATACCAGGCTCTAGGTGCTTGTTTTACCATATAGAGCCTTATGCAACTTAAAAACATGATTTGGAAAGTCTGTATCATCAAACCCGGCGGTTGTTCCACATAAACTTCTTCTTTTATAAACCGTTTAGAAATGCAGATTTAACATCCATTTGAAATAACTTTAAATCTAATGCAGAACATAAGCAAGTAACATTCTAATAGCCTCAAGTCTAGCCACTGGTGCATAGGTTTCATCAAAATCTATGTCTTCCTCTTGACAATAGCCTTGAGCCACCAGTCTGGCCTTGTTTCTTAGAATTACACCAGATTCATCCAATTTGTTTCTAAACACCCATTTAGTGCCGATCACAGGATGGTCTGATGGTCTAGGACAAGTGACCATACTTGTTTCTCTTGACTGATTTAATTCATCTTGCATTGCTATTATCCAAGATTCCTCAGTTAGGGCTTCATTTACTGTCTTAGGCTCTAATTGAGAGACAAAAGCAAGGTAATCAAAGGAATCAGTTACCTCTTGTTCTTACCCCTACCGATGGATCACCAATAATGTTTTCAGGTGGTGATCTTTCTTGTATCTCCATTCCTTTGAAGAGTTTCATGAGAAATTTCTTCTTGTTGCATTTCTCCAGAGGCGGATCATCCTTATCTTCAAGTGATGTGTCTTTCAGTTTATTGGACAGTTCATCTGCGTCATCATTATCACTCTCTACTTCTTTCTCAAGGAGGGATTAGTTTCATCAAAAATAATGTGTACAGACTGTTCAATCAATAAGGTACGTTTATAAACACTCTATAGCCTTTGGGTTTAGAGGCGTACCCCATGAAGATGCCTTCATCTGATTTGGCATCCAACTTACCAATATCCCTTTTTCTTTGTTGTGAATAAAGCAAGGACATCCAAAGGTTCTGAAATGGCTGATCTTTGGTTTCTTCCTTTAAACAGCTCATATGCAGTCTTCTTCAGGATTGGCCTGATCATGACTCTGTTGATAATGTAGCTGGCTGTGTTGACTGCTTCTGCCCAGAAATATCTTGGTAACTCATATTCACAAAGCATAGTTCTTGCCATATCCAAGAGAGTTCGGTTCTTCTTTCGGCTATACCATTTTGCTGCGGTGTCCTTGGTGCTGAGAAATTGTGCTGAATTCCTTGATCATCACAGAATCTAGCAAACTTTTCATTTGGAACTCACCACCATGATCAGATCGAATGGATACTATGCTGAACTTCTGATCTTTCTGGACTTTTCTGCTGAAACTAACAAAATTATCAAAAGTGTCATTTTATGTTCTAAGAAAGATACCCATGTGAATCTTGAGTAGTCATCTACTATAACAAATCCAAAGTTCTTTCCTCCAAGACTGGTAGTTCTCATTGGCCCAAATAGATCCATATGTAGGAGCTCTAAGGGTTTTGAGGTGGTCACCACCGTCTTTGACTTGAAGGAACTCTTTGTGTGCTTTCCCTAGCACAAGGTCTGCAAACACTTTCTAATTTACCATTGATTTTAGGTAGACCTTCCACAAGGTTCCTCTTTCTGAGCTTGCTCAACCCATCCAAGCTGCAGTGGCCTAGCCTTCTGTGCCACAGATCAGTGATTTGTCTTTGCTGGCTGCCAGACACACATTTTGCTCTTTGAGTTCTTCAAGGTAGAGCACGTACAGATTCTTTTCTCTATTTGCTTCAAAGATGACTGCTCCATCCTTTAGTATGCTACATTTGACTCTTGAAATTTGATTTGATGTCCTCTATCACACAGCTGACTAATACTTATGAGGTTGTGCTTTAAACCTTTGACTAACAGCACATCTTCTATGACTGTTTTTCCTTTGCTGTTTACTGATCCACTGCCTACTACAGTTCCTTTTCCATTATCCCATAAGTGACTGTTCCTTCTTCATCTTGGAGATGGAGAAAAGCTTCAGGTTTCCTGTCATGTGCCTTGAGCATCCACTATCCAAATACCATTTGATGCTCGAGGATTACCTGAGATAAAGACATCAAGATTTAGGTACCCAAGTTCTTTGGGTCCTGATGGGTCAGTATCATTACTTTTACTTTTTATTATCCACTTCTTATGTCTTGTTGGACAAGTGAATTTAAATGTCCTAGCTTGTTACAGTGACTACAGCATGATGTTATTGTTACTCTTTCTATGTACTTAAAATTCGCTTTATATGCTACATCTTGTTCTGGAGTGAACTTAGGAGTTGGATATTTTTCTGGATAGATTATTTCTTCTCATTTACTGGAGGTATGTAACCTAAACCTCGTTTATTCTTACAGATCTTCTAGCACCTTTTAATAATAAGGAATTCTTCCATTTGTAAACTTTTCTAAGGTGCTTGCTAGTGTATTGTTTTCTTCATTTAATTCATTTACCGTTTTTCTTAAATCATCTGAGCTTTCCTGTTTTTCTAGGTCAATGATTTGTCTGTTCTTGTCTTTTAAGTTTCACATAATAGTTCATTTCTTCTCTTAAGCTCCATTATTTGTTTTTCTAGTTCTTCATTTTCAGATTTTCAATCTGAGTTGGTATTTTCGAGACAGGTGATATTTTTCTTGCTTAGCTTAAGTAGTTTAGACACTTCTTTATACTTATCGTAGAGTTCATTAAATGCACTTTCCAAATTCCGAATCTGAGTCATTACAGGAATCGAAAGAGGAATCAGATGTTACCTTATCCTCGGTATTTGCCATAAGAGCCAGGTTGGCTTCTTCTTCTTCACTGCTGGAGCTTGACTCACTGTCTGAGTCGCTGCTGTTTTCCCATGCAGCTGCCATGGCTTTCTTTTTGAATCTTCTGAACTTCTTGGAGCTGTCCTTCTTCTTGTGATCATTTTTCTTTAGCTTGGACAGTCTGCCTTGATATGTCCAGGTTTCTTGCTTCATAGCAAAGTGGCTCATTCCTCTTCTGATCTTTTCCATCTGGTCTCTTGAGATCTTTGTTTTTCTTGAAGTACCTCCTACCAGACTGGAACTTCTTCTTCTTGGCCAAGATTCTCTGCAATCTTCTTGAGAGCATGGCTTCTTCATCATCACTATCTTTGCTATCTTCACTGTTATCTAAGGATTCTTCTGATGAGTCCCCATTAGCTTTAAGCGCATTTTACTTTCTTTTACTGGAGGATTCTCCTAGTCTTTCCATGTTTATTTCATGGGCCATGAGAGACCCGATGAGTTTTTCTACTGACATTCTCTTAAGATCATTAGCTTCTTCGATAGCTGTGACCTTTGCCGTCCATGAAGATGGCAAGGATCTGAGAATCTTCCTTACCATATCTGCATCTCATATGACTTTCCTAGACTTGCTAGGCCATTAGTGATGTCAGTAAATCTACTAAACATTTGGGTAATAGACTCACTGTTTGCATTTGAAATCTTTCATACTGAGTGACAAGAATGTCGATTCTTGTCTCCTTTACTTTGTCTGTACCTTCATATGTAATCCTTAACTTTTCCCACATTTCCATGGAGGATTTGCATGCTGAAACTCTGTTGAACTCCTTCTTGCTTAGAGCACAACATAGAATGCTCTTAGCTTTACAGTTCAAGGAGATTTTCTTTCTATCTTCATCTGTCCATTGTGCTTTCTCATTTGTGACGACCAGATCACCTTCTTCCACTATTGACCAGATTTGATAATCGTGGCCTTGTAGAAAGTATTCCATCCTGGTCTTCCAATACGTATAATCTTCACCGTCGAACAAAGGAGGTCTGTTGACAGACTGACCTTCGAAGTGACCTTGGGCTGCCATGGATCTTTACTCTTCAGATCGTTGGATCTTGTTCTTTGTCGAAGAGACTCGCTCTGATACCACTTGTTGCCCGTTGGCTAACCCAGAGGGGGGGTGAATGGGTCTTTAAATAATCCTAGCTGATAAAAACCTGAACTCAGAACAACATAAAGAGTTCTTGAAAGGGATTAGTAATGGTTAGTAAAAACAGCAATCACACAAAGAAGACATCACACACACAGAAATTTCCTGGTTCGGATCTCCTCTCCTTAGGAGTCCTACGTCCAGTCCCTGAGCAACCCTCAGGATTTCACTAACTAGGGTACAGTCCCCCTATGGACAAACAACAACCACCCAGCTCAGCTGGTCTTCCTTCACCCCTGAAGGGAACACAACACCCTGGTACCACCAGGTCTTCCTTACTCCTGAAGGGAAAAACACCACCCTGGAAACCACCAGGTCTTCCTTCACACACGAAGGGAATAACACAGGAAATTCTTGAAAGAAAAAGACTAGCCCCTAGATCAAGCTTTTACAAAACTTAATCTGAAGCTACAAGCACTGAGAGTCGAAGATCTACACAGAGTGCACTCTCTCAGAACTAAACTAGCTCTTCCTTTTGTTTTCTTCACACAGCACAGGGAGCTAAGAGCGAAGATGAAAAGAGTGAATTTTTTGCTCTAGAGAACTTTCGAAGACGTGAAAGCTGCAGAGATCTAGTCGCCTTGAATCAGAAAATCAAATTGTCTCCCTTTTGTCTTCAGAGCTTCATCTTGTATTTGTCTCTAATTTGAATAAGGACAAGGAGATGACCGTTGTCTCACGGCTTTGGTGTACGTTAGACTGAAGGATTTGAGGAAGATTCCTGTCAGCAGTCTTTTGTTCTTTGGAACACGCAAAGTGATAAGATCTTCTGAGTTTGCTTGTAGTTCTTTCTGTCCAGTGTTGTAGGATATTACATCCTTAAGGTTCTACAAGGTTGAGCTTTAATGGTAGACAGCTATACTATCTCCAGATGTCAATCAACGTCAGAGCAGATAGACGCAAATATAGTAGTAACACTTTATCGTTCTAAAAGATGCATGCAGAGAATACACGAGAATGGAAGATATGTTCTGTGTCCATGCAGAGATACGTTCAGTCTTTATTAAATGCATGGCAGTCAAACAGACGAGATGCGACTTTGACTATTCAACGTAGATTAATCAAGGAAAACATTTAATTAATGGAAACATGGCTTATGCAGTCGTCGTGAAAATCTGATAGAATCGTTATTATCGAGTTGCTGTAGACTGATAAGAGTCGTTATGATAACTTATGAAATCGTTACCACAACCAAGTCGTTCTATAACAGATGATAAAGGAGATCGTTATGAAACATGGCAAGTCGTTGTAACTTCTGAAGAAGTCGTTATGATGACTTACAGAATCGTTATAATGAGCAAGTCGTTATAACTTCTGAAGAAGTCGTTACGATAACTTACAGAGTCGTTATAATGAGCAAGTCGTTATAACTTCTGAAGAAGTCGTTACGATAACTTACAGAGTCGTTATAATGAGCAAGTCGTTATAACTCCTGAAGAAGTCGTTACGATAACTTACAGAGTCGTTATAATGAGCAAGTCGTTATAACTTCTGAAAAAGTCGTTACGATAACTTACAGAGTCGTTATAATGAGCAAGTCGTTATAACTTCTGAAGAAGTCGTTACGATAACTACAGAGTCGTTATAATGAGCAAGTCGTTATAACTCTGAAGAAGTCGTTACGATAACTTACAGAGTCGTTATAATGAGCAAGTCGTTATAACTCCTGAAGAAGTCATTACGATAACTTACAGAGTCGTTATAATGAGCAAGTCGTTATAACTTCTGAAGAAGTCGTTACGATAACTTACAGAGTCGTTATAATGAGCAAGTCATTATAACTCCTGAAGAAGTCGTTACGATAACTTACAGAGTCGTTATAATTTCGACTTGTTTGACACAGCAAGGTTATTCAATCTTTCAAGTAATCGTTGTTCTGGTGAGGAAATCGTTATAGTTAATGAAGGAATTATTATGGCTCTTCTAAAAAAAGATGTATGGAAGACTTACCACAAATGCTTGACTTTCTTTGGGTAATTCCTGTGCTTATGGCTAGATAAACGAGGTTAGAAAAACTTTTGACAGTGTTTTGTTTATCACCAAAATAGGCAAGTACTTAAATGAAAAGACATGGGGATGGACTGTTCATCAATTTCACACTGTGTATGATATTAGATCACCGAAAAGTAACCTAGTCAAATCATGCCCATACCTTGCCTATTTTCTAATTACTCATTACTGTTGTTACATATACATGTCTATTTTCGATTAAAACTAGTTTCGTAATTTTTTGACATGTATACAATTTCATATGTATTTTTGAATAGCCATGTATCAAGTCCATGAAGGATTGGCCCAAAATCCCAAAGGAACCAGTTCACCCTTGGGGTTCGGCCAGGCCCTCTGAGAATGCGACGGCCCGACCTGTCGTGATTCTCAAGAGGGTCACGATAGAAGATCACGTCGTTGTAGACACGCGAATTCGGCTCCACCGCGGGCAAATTTCATATTGCGCCATAATGCCACAAATAGCCCTCCTTTTTCCTTGCAAGAGTAGTTTTCCCCATCATTTAGGGTCCCCCCATCTTTCTCCGATGCTTCCCCTCCATTTCCATGGCCCCTCGGGGATTATAGGCATCAAATTCATGTCGCGATGGGTCATCAAGCCGTGTTTTCAAGTCGCGGCGGGTATGTGGGGCACATTCTAAAGTGTGTCCAGTCTGGCGGACGTGATTCTTAACGCGTCGGCCAGGCTAGGTGCAACAACATCCTTATCGCAACGGCTTCTCAGGGCGCAACCTTAACGCGACGGATATGTTGGACGCGACTCTATTAACGCGGCGGGTCAAGCCGACGCGTTTTAATCTATTTTGTCACATTCTCTAATTAGAGTCATGTCTATCATGTCAGATGCAATTTCAAAGTCAAAAAGGTCTGGCCCGACAAGATGTCGCGTGTAAGAGGCCCACGCCCGTAATCATGACAAAATTCTGAAATTGCGTCCTCCAAGGACGCCGCAATTATAAAGTCAACACCGAACCCCCATGGCTGCGTCAGGCGTATTTATGAGCTGATTGCCACGAGAAATGTAATCGCGTCGGCCATGGCCGCTGTGTTTCAAGTCGCGACGGC
Organism: Colocasia esculenta; assembly: GCA_014218235.1. Lineage (NCBI taxonomy): Eukaryota > Viridiplantae > Streptophyta > Magnoliopsida > Alismatales > Araceae > Colocasia > Colocasia esculenta. The sequence goes on from CM024757.1 coordinate 162,890,148, forward strand.
CATCCCCGACGCTACTATGCGGAGCTTCAAGTCGTGGCGGCCTGCCCCAACGCGATTCTGAAGGCGGTTGCAGGCTATGCCATCATGCGTCTGTCACATCAATTTGACTTTCCTAGTCGCAGCCTGCTGTCCGGATGTGATTTAACTTCATGTAGTGGCGGCAGTACCTGACACGATTCTAATCGCGGCCTGCTGCCCGGCCGCGTTTTACTCTTAAGGTCGCGTCCGTCATGCCTGACGCGATTCAAGAAGCTGATGCCTATAAATAGACCCCAGAGGGTCATTTGTAGAGGGGGGTTCACTCACTGCGGCGAAGCCCTGCCAGATTGCCATCTCGACCCCGGCCCAGGGGGACCTCCTACTTCGCGCCAATCCACACCGTCCCTTGGAGTTCAGAGCCGGCGTCCTTGTCGTCTTCCTCCATGTGCATCGGAGCGGAGTGAGGCAGGAGCGATGTTCTTCCTCCTCCTTCCTCCGTCCGTCCAACCGGCCACGCCGCCACGCCGCACACCATCTGGGGAAGCACCCCTCCCCTTTCTCCCTGTCATTTACATTTCATCTCCTCCCGGGCCCCTCGTGACTCTTTTTATTTACTTCCTCCCGGGCTCCATGTGGCCCTTCTTTACTCCCTTTTTTTTACACACACACATGCATGCATACACACACACCTACATTTAGGGGTTTAAAAGCCACCATATGGTAAGTCGTTCCCCATGCCCTTCATTTCATTTATTCTTTTATTTTTAGAATTGTATACTACACACGTGGCTAATCCCCTTTTATTCTTTTTTGTCTATTTTGTCAGGGTAATCAAATGAGGAAACACCCTCTACCACGGCCGGCCATGCTCGAAGAGGAAGAAAGGACCCACATCCCCCGCGCAATCTCCCCACACTCCAAAAGGTACGCTCGCGATCACTTCTTCCACCTCGCACCCCTCGCCGTGCATTCTCCATTCAGCACCCTCGCGTGCCTGGCGATCACGATCTTTTTATTTTTCCATATTTTCCCGCTTTCCACTCCATAACCACACACCACGCCTTTTCCTTTTTATTTTTTATCACCCCTCTTTCCACGCTCAGAGTTTTCCCCTATAAAAGGGGGGAGCAAAAGCGTCGTCTATAGTCGTGTCATGAACGCGACGGCTCGACTCGTCACGATCTCCAGAATCGTAGATTATCCAGAATGCAATAGACCCCGACATGACGATCATGGATCGACTGCCCTAATCGCGATGGTTCACCCTGTCGTGTTTAGAGCGTCTGTCAATGAATGCGACGGACCATCCCGTCACGATCTGAATCGCGACAGGTACCCCCATCGCGATTTCACTATTGCAATCAGAACCCTAATCTCCATGTAAACCCTTGTTAATCATGCCATTTAATCACTGTTTAACCTTTAAATTGTACTATTATGAATAGTAGCAGCCTGTTTAACAATAATGGGTAATATTATCATGAGTTCTCATTAATTAAAAGCCATTTGCACAACTCCATCTTGCTATCATGATTATCTTACACATGCACACACTATACATAAATGTTTGCCATGAAACCTTATTAATTTACTCAATAATATATCTAGTAATTAAGTGCAATTATTCATATAATCTCCTAATTATTTAATGAACTTGTCTTCATTTTATTCGCATGTTTTGTATACTGCTATCTTGTCCCTCTACCTTCGAGCACTCAAGGCATGACGGACATTTGTTTTATACACACTTCTATCTTGGCTTGGACAACCTCTCTATTGGGAATACTCCTGATTGGACCAAAAACTCCTTGTCAAGGCCTCCATAAATCTCCTTGGCTTTGGCAGACGTCCATTGCCGATGAGCGGGTTGTACCATCAAGACCTACTATAACCTTAGGGATCAACATGATCCAAACGGCCTTAGTGTGTTCTCTCTCACCTCGATATCATGCCAAACCCCTAGCCTGTGTTCATAGCACGACTATTGGGTGGTTGTGACTTCTACCGGACTGTCGGTACACGATCGTGTGTTGTACAACTGTTATTATCATCTGTTTATCAATGTTTTACGAACATGACCCTATTCTCATCTACTATCTCTACGTTCTCTCTATTCTCTCATCTATTTGTCAATTACTCTCATCTATTCTTGGTACTCTATTTGGCCATCCTTCTGATTCTCTAAGATAAAAACATGATATATGCCAGGCAATATTTTAAAGGGCCCGATCTGGTCCTGGGAGGTGCGCCCAAAAGTTCTTGTGCCGTGGGAGTATAATGATCATGATGTATGGCATAACATCCAAGTGCTAGACAATCTAGATTAATCTATGACAATAAATAAAAGTGCTATGTTGACAAGAAGATCAACTTTACGTACTATCGTGACTAGTGCACTATTGTGCAACATCTATGTAACGCCCCGACGCGGAATATCGGAGCGGAATTACAGTTATTAAATAGTACAGAGCATGAAATAAATAAAAAACCATTACACAAATGGAAATAATACCGAACAACCTCATATCTCATTAATAATCCAACAATCTCCATTACATTCACTAATAACTCATCATCTTCATAAACTGACTAATACATCAATGTATCAGAGCCAAAACTAGGACCCAGAGTACTTTATTCAAAATCAAACTATTACATAACGACTAACTAACTCACTAGCTCATAACTACACTAACAGACTACTACTAGATAGCACTGGTTGTTGAATGGTCACTCTTGAGTCTCCTCATCGGTCCCATCCTCGTGTGTGTGGTCATGATCCGACTAACCTGAAACATATTAAATAAATATGCAGGATGAGCGAATAATGCCTAGTAGAACTTAATACCTCATGAACACAAGCATGCTTTAAATAGTTAATGTCTTAAAGGCAGGTTAACTAGAGTGTAAAGTCAGGTAGAGCATGTTACGATAACGAGAGAACAATTGCAACTGGCACAGGGAAAATAGTACAATGAGAACGATAATAGAATGGCCATGTAATGATATAACATGTAAATTGCACAACGGTGCACTAGTAACGATCACACTTGCACTTGCACTTGTAGAGATAGCACTTTGATTGTCATAGATTAATCTAGATAGTAAACTGGCACTGGATGCATGTTGTAACACATCCTTGATCATTTTAACTCCCATGGGCACTGGCACTTTTCGGGCGCTCCTTCCAGGACCTGATCGGGCCCTATTGCGCTGGCATTAGTCATTTCTTTTATCTTAAACAATCACACGAATGGCCAATAGAGTACAAGAAGAGATAAGAGAGTACTAGACGAGATAGATGAGAGTGTAGAGAGAATGTGAGCAGATAAGAGGATATGGACATTAGATGAGATAGGGATAATTTCATGAAACAACGTGAAACTTCGATAGTAACGGTTGCACAGCACCAAGTCGGGTGCCGGCAGTCTGGTAGAAGTCACAACCACCCACTTAGTCGTGTCGTGAACACGACCAAATAGTTCAGAGTAATCCCGAGACAAGAAGGAAAAATACTAAGGCATGGATCATACTGATCCCTAGGATGTAACGGGTTTTGGGGTTCAACCAGCTCATTGACTAAGGACGTGCGCCAAAGCCAAGAAGACTTACGGAGGTTTTGACAAAGAGTCCCTGGTCCAGTCGAGAGTATTCCCGGTGGAGAGGTGGTCCAAGTCAAGAGAAAAGTGTGTAGAAAATGGGTCCGTCGTACCTCGAGTGCTCGAAGCCGAGGGAAAACGATAACGGTATTTAAAATGCTCGTATAAAATGAAAACAATTGTATTTAAAGAAATAGGGTAATTTAGTCATTTATTTTGCTAATTTACATAATATATTATTGCATAATTTATCAGGGTCAAATGGCATTTAATAATGTTATGTGTGTGTAAGTGTAAAAAAAACTTGAGGATATGACAAGTCGTGCAAATGTCATTTTAAATAATTAAATTTATATCATTAATACTATTTATTATTTACCAAGTCGAATTAACTATAACATGGTTTAATCATGGCTAATTAAAGGGTATAAAGCTTAAACAACAGAGCATATGCACAATTTTTCAATTCTAGTTGAATTCTTGAAAACGCGGTAGACTTACCCGTCGCGATTCAAGTCGCGACGGGGCGGTCGGGCGCGACACGGGGCCTGGCCGGTCTGGCCCGGTCCGGAGTGAATCGTGGCGGACTTACCCGTCGCGATTCAAGTCGCGACGGGACGGTCGGGCGCGACACTACTAATATCGCGGCGGATTGCGCCGTCGCGATACCAAGTGGGTTTGATTTTTTCCCCTTTTTCCTAGGGCGAGTCCTCTGTAATACATAGACGTTCTAAATTCTATATAAAATAGTATGGTGATCCAAAAAGCACGAAAATAGTTTTAAACGAAAGTAGACATATAGATCTATCAACATGCACGATTAATTTGAAAGTAGACAAGGTTTAGATATGCATTGATCAAGTTACTTTTCGGTGACCTAAACATGCACAGTCAGGGTTCAACGAATTAATTTGAGAAGAATACATGATGAAAATTTCCAAAACTAGAGGCGTTCAAAAGCTAACAAGATGTAGTATTTATGATAATTTTATTATGATCCGAAGTCAAGTAAAAACGAGGTTCACAAGCAAACATGAAGGGTCGGGTGCATGTATCTGATAGGGATTCAAAGAATTAATTTTCCCTCATGGGAGATCGAAGTAGAACGAAACCAAGGGCGTTTGAAAGCTATTGCATTGTAGTATCAATGAGAATTTTCTCATAGTATGGGAACAAGTATGTGCGGGGAATTAGAGAAAACATGAGATGTAAGGCTCATGGTGATAGCAGGGTTTCATGAATTAAATTCGCTCAAATGGATGAGCAGATTACAACGAAAATAGGGCTTTTGAAGAGGTACATGAAGGCTACCTAGGATAAGTTTTACATGATTTTGTTTTGAGAGATTGCCTACCTTTTTCGTGGAGTAAGAAAACCCTAGTTTGGTGACGAAAATGGAAAAACTCCTCCTTATTCTAGCCTCCTCCTCCATACTCTTTTGTTTCCAGCCCTTCTCCTCGTTCTCCAGAGTTCCAGCCACGAAAATGGGTTGCTAGGGATGAGTTTTTTGTGTTTAAGCTTGCTAATAGAGTCCTTTCCATCTAAAACTCCTTCCTCCTATTTAAAAATCTGAATTTCTATTCTCTCCCACTTTCTCTTATTTATCCACCTAATAGAGTTGGGAAGGGATCCATTTCGTGGGTAAAGATTTAGGATAAGTGTAGGACTCTTTTTAGGATAGATATGACTTGTTTTAATAGTTAATTTGACCATTTTCCATTTATTAATTAATTAGATACGAATTTCTCTTATTACTTCTCCTCACATAATGGGCTATCCCTACTTGGGCCCAAAAAACCATGTTAGGACCATTAGTACATCCCATTACTAATTTAGCCTAATGGGCTTTGATTTAAATCATTCTAATTATATTTATTTCCCCTTTTGTTCAAAAATTTCTATTTTCCTTATTTATAAAAATAGAATTTTTATTTTTATTCGGGTTTTAAAAATCAAGGGTGCTACATCCTCCCCCTCTTAAAAAGAATTTGGTCCCCAAATTCATAGAATCGTAAGAGGAAGAATGACTTACTGAATAACTCCGGATAATTCTGTCGCAATAACGCTTCGGGCTCCCACGTGGCCTCTTCGACTTCATGGTTTCTCCATAATACCTTCACTACGTGTATATAGACCGATTCTGAAGCTGTTGCATCTTCTTGTCCAAGATTTTCACTGGCCTTTCTTCATAGGTCATATCCTTATTCAGAATAATGTCATCATAGTTGATTACGTGTGATGGATCGTACACGTACTTTCTCAGCATGGATACATGGAAAACATTGTGTACTGTTGAAAACTGGGGTGGTAGTGCCAGTCGATACGCTACTTCGCCCACTCTATCTAACACTTCAAACGGACCTATGAATCTTGGTCTCAATTTACCTTTCATCCCAAATCTTTGGAATCCTCTGGTCGGGGATACTTTTAGCATTACATGATCTCCGACTTGAAATTCTAAGTTCCTTCTTATTTTATCAGCATAGCTCTTCTGCCTGGATTGAGCTACTTTAATTCTGTCTCTGATAATCTGTATGTCCCTGCTAGTATTCTGCACCATATCTGGTCCTAGCCATTGCTGCTGACCTACTTCATTCCAGCATACTGGCGATCTGCAACTTCTGCCATACAGTGCTTCAAATGGTGCCATCTTGATGCTGGCCTGATAACTATTGTTGTAGGCAAATTCGATCAGTGACAGTTGTTCATTCCAATACCCCTCAAAGTCTATAGCATAAGCTCGCAGCATGTCTTCCACTATCTGATTTGTTCTTTCGATCTGTCCATCCGTTTGTAGGTGGAAAGCTGTGCTAAAGTTAAGTTTTGTGCATAGGGCAGCCTGGAGTCCCTTCCAGAATCTAGAAGTGAACCTAGGGTCACGATCTGAGACAATGGATACTGGAACTCCATGTAGTCTGACTATCTCTTTCACATACAAAGCTGCAAGCACATCAACACTCCAGGTACTTCGAATTGCTAGAAAGTGTGCAGACTTTGTCAATCTATCCACAGTGACCCAAATAGCATCAAGTCCACCACAAGTTCGGGGTAAACCCATGATGAAGTCCATTCCGATGCTTTCCCACTTCCATTCAGGTATGTCCAGGGGCCTGAGTACACCCACAGGATGACGGTGTTCTGCTTTTACCTGCTGTCAAGTGAGGCAGTGCGCGGCATGCTCAGCCACCTCACGCTTCATGTTTGGCCACCAAAATGACCTTTTCATGTCTTGGTACATCTTGGTTGCACCTGGATGTATTGTGTACTTGGTCTTGTGGGCTTCATCCATCAGTTTCTTTTTCAGCTCTTCATTGTCAGGCACACATGTCCAGGCTTGGAATAATATTCTTCCATCTTCAGCGATGGAGAAGTCTGGCTTGTCAGCTATGGTCTCCCTTACTCTGATTAGAAAAGGATCATTAGCTTGTTGCTCTCTGATCTCGACAAAGATGTCGGGTTAAGCTTTAAGACTAGCCACTAATATCTTATCACTTCTCTTTTCAATATTCAGATCTAGACTGGCGAATTGCTCTAACAATTGCATCTCGCCCATGACTAGACAGGATATCGAAGCTACTAGCTTTCTGCTAAGTGCGTAGGCTACTGCATTACCTTTGCCTGGGAGGTATTGGATGTTGAAATCAAAATCCTTTAGGTACTCCAGCCATCTCTGTTGTCGCATGTTGAGCTCCTTCTGAGAAAATAAGTATTTCAAACTCTTGTGGTCGGAGTAGACAATAAATTGCTCCCCGTACAGGTAATGCCTCCAGATCTTGAGTGCAAATACTACAGCAGCTAGCTCTAAGTCATGGACAGGATAGTTGACTTCATGTGGCTTCAACTGCCTTGAAGAATAAGCTATCACCTTTTCGTTCTGCATTAATACGCAGCCTAGACCGATTCCGGATGCATCAGTGTAGACTGAGAATCCTGCGCCCTCGACTGGTAATGCGAGGACAGGTGCAGACGTCAACAGCTGCTTCAGTGTCTGGAAGCTCTTCTCGCACTCCTTGCTCCAGACATAGGGATTCTCCTTCCGTGTAAGACGCGTAAGAGGTACAGCTATCTTGGAGAAGTCTTTTATGAACCGTCTGTAATAACTAGCCAGTCCAAGAAAACTTCTTATCTCGGTGACATTGGTCGGCTTTTCCCAGTTCAGCACAGCTTCTACCTTGGAAGGGCGACAGCGATACTGTCCTTGGAAATAACATGTCCCAGAAATGACACCTCCTCGAGCCAGAATTCACACTGGCTCAATTTGGCGTAGAGTTGGTTGTCCCTCAGATGCTCCTCATGCTCTTCTTTGGTCTTGGAGTATATGAGAATATCATCAATGAAAACCACGACGAACTTGTCGAGGTATGGTCGATAGATACTGTTCATTAATTGCATAAAAGCTGCAGGAGCATTGGTTAGTCCAAAAGGCATGACTACAAATTCGTAATGACCATACCTGCTCCTAAAAACCGTCTTGTAAATGTCTGCATCTTTAATCCTCACCTGATGATATCCCGATCTAAGGTCAATCTTAGAAAAATACTCTGCTCCTGATATCTGATCAAATAATTCATCGACACACGGTAGAGGGTACTTGTTCTTGATAGTGACATTGTTCAACTACCTGTAATCGATGCATAATCTCATGGATCCATCCTTCTTCTTGACGAACAACACTGGTGCTCCCCAAGGAGAAGTACTTGGCTTAATGAAACCCTTGTCTAGAAGTTCCATCAGTTGCTCTTTCAACTCTTTCAATTCAGAAGGGGACATCATGTAGGGTTGGCGTGAAACCGGTGCAGCTCCAGGTACGAGATTAATTGAGAAATTCACATCTCTCTCAGGTGGAATGCCTGGTAGCTCATCGGGAAACACATCAGGGTATTCTTGCACTATGTGGATGTCTGATATCTTAACTGCTTTCTTTTCCACTACGATTGTGGCAAGAAACGCCATACTCCCTTTCCTTATCATGTTTTATGCCTTTATAGCAGAGATGAGGGACAAGTGTCTCTTGTGCCTACGTCCTGTGAAGGTCAGCTTAGGGAATTCACTAAAAGAAATTTTCCCTCTTCTACAATCCACGATAGTCCCATACATGGATAGCCAATCGGCTCCCAGAATGACATCGTAGCCCTCCATGGGCATACAGATCAAGTCAGCTCTTAGATTGAGTTCACCAATCTTAACATCAGCCAATGGATAATACTTATTCAATTGAGCCTTTTCTCCTAGTGGTGTTGTGACAGGTAATTCAAATGTCATAGATGCAGGTTTCTCATTTAGGGTATCAGTAAATGCTTGTGATATGAACGAATGCGTTGCGCCAGTATCGAACAAAACAAATGCCGAATGAGAAAAGACCGGTAGTGTACCTTCCACAACTCCACCTTCCTCGGTGGTCTCTACCTCTTGCAGGGCTTGGAGTCTGCCTGGCTTCTTTGGTCCCGCAGGACGCTTCTCATTCTCCCTCAGTAATGGGCATTCGGGAATCCGATGCTCTCGGCTCCCACAATGAAGGCATGCACCTGCCTTCCTCCAGCATTCTTCTGTCATGTGACTAAGCTTGTCACAGTGTTTGCATCTGCGCTTGTTGTTTGGGGTAGTAGGAGTAGGGACTTTGGGCTTTCGCTCTTGGCTTGGCCCATCAGTGATACTTAATGGTCTTTTCTTGCTGTAGGCAGGATTGCTTGGTGCTCCAGAAGTTAGTTCCTACTTTACCATTCTACCCTTGATGCGATCAGTGAGATCGGTTGCATCCTCGAGTAGTTGTGCTTTCTTGACCATCTCTGGGTAGGTCTGAATGTCCATAGGTGCCAGCTGTGTGATATATGCGGGCCTGAGCCCATTAAGAAACCTTTTCGCCTTCATCTTCTCTGTGCTCACTAGATGATTGGCGTAGCGCGCCAATCGGGAGAAATGAGCCTCATACTCAGCAACAGTCAGGTTCCTTTGCTTCAGAGCGGCAAATTCAGATGCTTTCCTTTCTTGGACCCTCTCTGAGAAGTACTTGGAGTTGAAATGCTCCTTGAACTCCTCCCAAGTAAATTGTGCGTCCTCTCTGGTTGCCTCAATGGACTCCCACCACGCACGGACGTCCCGTTCTAACTGGAATGTAGCTAGAAGTATCTTGTCCCCATCCGCACATTGCATGACGCAGAAGATGCGCTCAATCTCCTTGAGCCAGTTCTCGGCCTCATCAGGGTCTGTGGTACCACTGAATCGAGGCGGGTTCAGGTTGCAGAAATTTTGATGTAAATCACCAGCTGCTCGGTTGTTGTTATTATTATTGTTGGCTCCAGCAGCCTGAAGTAAAGCTTGAGTGAGTTGCTGAATCGTGTGTTGCATGTCACGGAGTTGAGCACGCTCCGCTGCCATTGTTTAAGTTCCTTCAAAAAAGAATTTAAAATGTAAGTCGTTGGGTTTGCAATAAGTTTGTGTGTGTATGTATCCATTTTATCTTATTAACCACGGTTCTACCCATCTCACACATGTATGGAATTTAGACTCTAAGTCAAGGCAGGTCAAACCTAGATCATCCTATACTTAAGAATAACCTAGGCTCTGATACCAAAAAATTGTAACACCCCGACGCGGAATATCGGAGCGGAATTACAGTTATTAAATAGTACAGAGCGAAAAATAAATAACAAACCATTACACAAATGGAAATAATACCAAACAACCTCATATCTCATTAATAATCCAACAATCTCCATTACATTCACTAATAGCTCATCATCTTCATAAACTGACTAATACATCAACGTATCAGAGCCAAAACTAGGACCCAGAGTACTTTATTCAAAATCAAACTATTACATAACGACTAACTAACTCACTAGCTCATAACTACACTAACAGACTACTACTAGATAGCACTGGTTGCTGCATGGTCACTCTTGAGTAGGGGTGTAAACGGAACGCGATATTCCGATATTCCGACCCGATTCCGATAAAAATTATCAGTTTCAAAATCGGAATATGATACCGATAGCTTATCGAAATCGGTATCGGATATTCCGATAAGTTATCGGAATCGGAATTGAAAAAATAATCGAAATCGGTATCGGTTATTCCGATAAATTATCATAAACTTAAGGTAAAATTATGGTAAACACCTTACCTTATCGGAATTTCAGTTTCGGTAATGTTATCGAAATCTGAACTAACCATTCTTCGGAATCGGAATCGGAATCTGTGTTTCCGGTTCCGAACCCGACCCGTTTGCAGCCCTACTCTTGAGTCTCCTCATCGGTCCCATCCTCATGTGTGTGATCATGATCCGACTCACCTGAAACACATTAAATAAATACGCAGGATGAGAGAATAACGCCCAGTAGGACTTAATACCTCATGAACACAAGCATGCTTTAAATAGTTAATGTCTTAAAGGCAGGTTAACTAAGAGAGTAAAGTCATGTAGAGTATGTCACGATAACGAGAGAACAATTGCAACTGGCACAGGGAAAATAGTACAATGAGAATGATAATAGAATGGCCATGTAACGATATAACATGTAAATTACACAACGGTGCACTAGTAACGATCACGCTTGCACTTGTAGAGATAGCACTTTGATTGTCATAGATTAATCTAGATAGTAAACTGGCACTGGATGCATGCTATAACACATCCTTGATCATTTTAACTCCCATGGGCACTGGCACTTTTCGGGCGCTCCTCCCAGAATCTGATCGGGCCCTATTGCGCTGGAATTAGTCATTTCTTTTATCTTAGACAATCACACGAATGACCAATAGAGTACCAAGAAGAGATAAGAGAGTACTAGACGAGATAGATGAGAGTGTAGAGAGAATGTGAACAGATAAGAGGATATGGACATTAGATGAGATAGGGACAATTTCGTAAAACAACGTGAAACTCTGATAGTAACAGTTGCACAACACCAAGTCGAGTGTCGGCAATCTGGTAGAAGTCACAACCACCCACTTAGTCTTGTCGTGAACACGGCCAAATGGTTCGGAGTGATCCCGAGACGAGAAGGAAAAATACTAAGGCATGGATCGTACTGATACCTAGGATGTAACGGGTTTTGGGGTACAACCAGCTCGTTGACTAAGGACGTGCGCCAAAGCCAAGAAGACTTACGGAGGTCTTGACAAGGAGTCACTGGTCCAGTCGAGAGTATTCCCGATGGAGAGGTGGTCCAAATCAAGAGAAAAGTGTGTAGAAAACGGGTCCGTCGTGCCTCGAGTGCTCGAAGCCGAGGGAAAATGATAACGGTATTTAAAATGCTCGTATAAAATGAAAACAATTGTATTTAATGAAATAGGATAATTTAGTCATTTATTTCACTAATTTACAGAATATATTATTGCATAATTTATTAGGGTCAAATGGCATTTAATAATGTTATGTGTGTGTAAGTGTAAAGAAATCTTGAGGATATGACAAGTCGTGCAAATGTCATTTTAAATAATTAAATTGATATCATTAATGTCATTTATTAACTTACCAAGTCGAATTAACTATAACATGGTTTAATCATGACTAATTAAAGGGTATAAAGCTTAAACAACAGGGTATATGGACAATTTTTCAATTCTGGTCAAATTCTTGAAAACGCGGCAGACTTACCCGTCGCGATTCAAGTCACGACAAGGCGGTCGGGCGCGACACGGGGACTGGCATGTCTGGCCCGGTCCGCAGTGAATCGCGGCAGACTTACCCGTCATGATTCAAGTCGCGACGGGGTGGTCGGGTGCGACACCACTGAATCCCTTTTCCTACGGCGAGTCCTCTGTGATTCATAGACGTTCTAAATGCCATATAAAATAGCACGGTGATCCAAAAAGTACGAAACTAGTTTTAAACTAAAGTAGACATATAGATCTATCAACATGTACGATTAATTTGAAAATAGACAAGGTTTAGACATGCATTGATCAGGTTACTTTTCAATGACCTAAACATGTACAGTCAGAGTTCAACGAATTAATTTGAGAAGAATACATGATAAAAAATTCTGAAACAGGGGTGTTAAAAATCTAACAAGATGTAGTATTTATGATAATTTTCTCATGATCTGTAGTCAAGTATAAATGAGGTTCACAAGCAAACATGAAGGGTCAGGTGCATGTATCTAATAGGGATTCAAAGAATTAATTCTCCCTCATGGGAGATCAAAATAGAATGAACCAAGGGCGTTTGAAAGCTATTGCACTGTAGTATCAATGAGAATTTTCTCATAGCATGGGAACAAGTACGTCTGGGGAATTAGAGAAAACATGAGATTTCGGGCTCATGGTGACAGCAAGGATTCATGAATTAAATTCGCCCAAATGGATGAGAAGATTACAACGAAACATAGGGCTTTTGAAGATGCGCATGAAAGCTACCTAGGATAATTTTTACATGATTTTTTCTTGAGAGATTGTCTACCTTTTTCGTGGAGTAAAAAAACCCTAGTTTGGTGACAAAAATGGAAAAACTCCTCCTTGTTCTAGCCTCCTCCTCCTTGCTCCTTTGTCTCCAGCCCTTCTCCTCATTCTCCAGAGTTCTAGCCACGAAAATAGGTTGCTAGGGATGAGTTTTTGGTGTTTAAGCTTGCTAATGGAGTCCTTTCCATCTAAAACTCCTTCCTCCTATTTAAAAATCTGAATTTCCATATTTCTCTCCCACTTTCTCTTATTTATCCACCTAATAGAGTTGGGAAGGGATCCAATTTCGTGGGTAAAGGTTTAGGGTAAGTGTAGGACTCTTTTTAGGATAGATATGACATGTTTTAATAGTTAATTTGACCTTTTTCCATTTATTAATTAATTAGATATAAATTTCTCTTAATTACTTCTCCTCTCATAATGGGCTATCCCTACTTGGGCCCAACAAACCATGTTAGGACCATTAGTACATCCCATTACTAATTTATCCTAATGAGCTTTGATTTAAATCATTCTAATTATATTTATTTCCCCTTTTATTCAAAAATTTCTATTTTCCTTATTTATAAAAATAGAATTTTTATTTTTATTCGGGTTTTAAAAATCAAGGGTGCTACACTCTACGTGCTATCTCGTTATATGGCCAATCCGTTATTATGCTTGTTATGCTATATTATCATGAAAAGTGCTATTATTCTCTCGTTATCATGCAACATTGCTCTCTTGACTATATATGATCATCCTTTCTAGTTAGCCTGCTTGATAAGACATTAATCACTTAAAGTATGTATGTTTATAAGAGATATTAAGTCCTACTGGACGTTTATCGCTCATCCTGCGCTATTTATTTCATGTCTTTCAGGTGAGTCTGATGGGGACTACCACACTCATGAGGAAGGGGACGAGGATGTGCAAGAGTGATTCCATTCTACGTCAACCAACGCTTTTTAATAGTTAGTTAGCTATGAGGCAGTCAATTTGTAATAGTCAGATTTGAATAAAGTACTATGGGCCCTAGTTTTGACTCTGATTACTGAATGTAATAGTTGATTTGAGGAGTTATTAATGAATTTGAATTTCATTTGGCATTATTCTATTTGTGCAGTGGTTTGATGTCTATTTATCATTCTATACTATTTATTTAACTATAATACAACTCTGATATTCCGCGTCAGGGCGTTACATTCCACATCTGATTCTATTCCACAATATGTGGAAAGAATGACTAATGTGGGGGTTGATGCATCCAGACCTCTCACTGATATGAGTGATCAAGAAGAAGTAGAACCAAGGAGTAAAAGACAAAAGGTCTCCAAGGGGTTTGGTAGTGACTTTGTCACATACCAGATTGAAGAAGACCCCCCTATTTTTCGAGATTCTATGGCTTCACCTGAAGCAAAGTATTGGAAAGAAGCCATTAAGAGTGAGGTTGACTCTATTCTTGCAAATGGCACTTGGGAGTTAGTTGATCCTCTTCCTAGATCTAAGATTATTGGATGCAAATGGGTCTTTAAGAAAAAGTTAAATCCTAATGGAACCATTGAAAATTTTAAAGCCAAGTTGGTTGCTAAGGGGTTTAAACAAATGGAGGGAATAGATTATTTTGATATCTACTCTCTTGTTACCAGAATGACTACCATTAGGGTGCTAATAGCCTTGGCTTCCATATATGATTTGACTATCCACCAGATGGATGTTAAGACCACCTTTCTTAATGATGATCTTGATGAAGAGATCTATATGGATCAGCCTGAAGGGTTTGTAGCCCCTGGTAATGAAGGTAAAGTCAATAGAATTGTTAAATCCTTGTATAAATTGAAACAAACCCCTAAGTAATGGCATGAGAAATTTGACATGACTATCATGTCATTTGGCTTTAAAGTAAATGAGTTTGATAAATGTGTCTACTACAAAGTGAAAGGTGGTGATTGTGTAATTCTATGCTTGTATGTAGATGATATATCGATTTTTGGCAACAATAAGGGATTAGTAAATGAGACAAAATCATTCTTAAGTAGTAGATTTGAAATGAAGGATATGGGTGAGGTAAATATAATTCTTAGACTGAAGTTGACTAAGTCAACTGAAGGGATAGCAATTTCTCAGTCTCACTATGTTGAGAAAGTACTAGAGAAATATGGTTATCAGGATTGCAGAATTGTCTGTACACCCTATGATCCCTCTAGAGTCTTCTACAAGAATAAGAGTGATGTACTTGTGTCTCAATTACGATATTCCCAAGTTATAGGAAGCTTAATGTATCTGGCAAACTGTACTAGATTAGACATTTCATATGCAGTGACTAGACTCAGTAGATACACTAGTTGTCATGACCATACTCACTGGGAAGGCTTGGATAGGATACTGAGATACCTTAAGGGTACTATTTCCTTGAGCTTGCATTTTGGGAAATTCCCTGAAGTCCTTGAAGGATACAGTGATGCAAGCTAGATTACTGACAACTCAAGGAATAATGGTGTAACAGGGTATGTCTTTACTCTAGGAGGTGGTGCAGTGGCCTGGAGGTCCACTAAACAAATCATCTTGTCTTGGTTTACTTTTGAGGCTGAGTTGTGTGCTTTGGACACTACTAGTATGAAGTCTAAATGGATTAAGGGACTTCTTACATAACTACCCCTAATGAGTAAGCCCATACCTGTGGTCTCTAATCTTTGTGATAGTATGACCATGATTGCTAAGGTCAAAAGTTCAAAGTACAATCTAAAAGAAAGGAGACATATTCAAATCAGACTAAAATTTGTAAGAGAATAGGTGTCTTAGGGAGTGATAGTTGTGGATTTTGTTGGTACCAAGGGCAACATAGTAGATCCTCTAACTAAAGGACTTAATAAAAATCAAGTCCTGAAATTTAGGATGGGGATGGGATTGAAACCCGTTAATTGTTGTTTTGTAGTAGCAACCCAACCTATCTAAGTAAAGATCCTACAAAGAATGTTCAATGTGGTAACAACAAGCTGTTGAGAGAACTGGAAGACACTAAAAATTCTAGATACTACTGTGTCTATAGCTGCAAGTTAAGGTTAAGTTACTTACTCTTAATGGGTTCAAGCATGATAAGGCAGGATGTGAGCAGTGCATCCTTGGAGAAGCCCACCTAAGTGAGTGCTACCTTGGGGCCGCAGTTAAAAGGATTGGGTTATCCCTAAATGCACTTATGATATAGGAAGGGGTGCATGGCCGTAAAGTGTCACCCCTACAGATTGCTATCTATGTTTATATCATGTTGTTTCCATTGACAATCTTCACCCAAAAGAGTCAAGTTTAAGACTTTGTTCACTTCGACTCTGTGAAGAAAGGATTTGAAATACTCATGTAGAAGTTCAAACCCGAAAGGTACTTCTATTAAAAGCATGATATGTGTCTCTCTTGGTGTGTGTTCCTCCCGACAAACTATGAGTTTGTGGGGGAATGTTGGGTAGAAGAAGGGTGGCTACAAGCTTTAGGGAAATTCAAGGTTTGGTAGGAGTGTGTGCCTTGTGTGTTTATAGGTTTTGTCCCATATTGGAAAACACAAGTAAGGGAGTGACATTTATAAGTCCTTGTGTTTCTAAAGGACTTGTTCCTATGGAACTAGAAGGAGGTATGCCCAAGACCACACACGTGCGCCCGCTGGGCTGGGCGGGCGGCGCGCGTGTGAGGTGATTGCGAGCCTTATTGGGCCATCACTCTTTTGCCAATCTATTTTTTTTCCTTTTTGCTTGGAGGACTTGTGGGACGCGTCTGTCCCTGAAGTTGTGAACCGGCGTGTAGTGGGGCGTGGGCGGTTGTTATAGGGAGAGAGAAAGAAATCAAGCGGTCGAAGTCTTCTTCCTGGAAGAAAACTCTCTGTGGTCTCTCTCTCGGTCTCCATCTGCAACACCGTGAACACCATCGGGGAATCTCTCTTTTCTAGTCGCATCTTGCCCTCACCCTCGACGCAGACATCGTCGTCGCCATCGTTGCTTCCCGTTGACGTGCTGCGCCTTCCACTCTGCTACAAACTGCTTCGTTCTCCACGTCGTCGGTGTTCAGTGCATGCTTCTTTTGCCCTACATTCAGTAGAGATCCTTTCATACATATTAGATACCTTTTGTTTTACGAGATCAATAGTGTGCGACTATCATCTCGTTGAATGTAGTTGTACCTTGAGAGAAGATCGTTGTTTCCTTTTCGCACCTATAGTGGGGGGTGATATTTTCTCTAAGGCAAGTTCCTTTGGAACGCCTCCACTGTCTATATATATATATATATATATACATAATATTCCTGTACATATTTTTAGCATGTCTACTTTGCTTATCTGTTGTTATTCTCTTGGAACGATGTCTCTATTGATTTATGCAAACTTTTTTTATGTCACTATATATATACTGTGTGGATTATGGATGTTCTATCACTATGTGAAACCTGTTATACCTACTGTTTTAACAACAAACACGAATGAGCGTTGATTAGTTCTGATCAGATGGAGAAAAGATAATTTAATGTACGATCAGATCATCGCAGTTCATGTACAACTTGTTTGAACAGCGATGATCTGAACGACCTGATGTGGCGTCCTTGTGCAGATTATATGGTCGAGTGTGATTATCTAGACCCAATATATGTAACACGTCTGAACCACACCAATATAATACTGTTCCACAAACCATACTACAAATATCCCTTTAAACAAAAAGAGACTCTTTCTACCATGAATTATAAGAAGGCATATATAGTGCCCACATTTCAAAATGGCCAACACGAAGAAATCGGATCCTCTCAGTCTCCCGGAAGAGGGAACTCGGTCAGTACAAGGGAGTGAGATAAATTTTTACAATTTTATCCTACCCTATGTAATATTTTATATATTTTACATAGAGATAAAAATTTATCTCATCCTTTTGTACTGACCGAATACCAGGAAGGGGGAACGCAGGAACACAACTGAGGGCAATGAATGGTTCAGACCCGGGTTCCCGTGCTATCATTTCCTTGTGTCACTGTCGGCGCCAGTCAGTGTTGTGTGTGGTTGTAACTTCTTTTACATGACCAGCTATGGGAATCCACTCAATTCATGCAAAGAACTCGAGGCTTTTTAAACAAGTAGTTTGGGATTGGACTAGCTGACGCGACCATGCTTGTGATTAATTATCTCCCTTGCTCTCTTCTATTGATGGGAGAGAAAGAAGTAGGTTGATGTCAGTCTCAGCTGGTTATTTTTCCTGTCAATACAAGAAAGAGGTATAAAAGTAGCTGTAGAATAGAATAATATTTGTTAGAATGATAAATAATAAAGGTGACAAGGACATATTTATGTGATTTGTTCATACATAAGTGATAAGAAATAAGATAAAATATAAAGTGGATTTGATAATGTGATAAGAAGTCAAAAGATAGTTTGGTAATTGAGATAACATAAATAGGGGGATAAGACTTAACCATGATAAATGAGGGATAAAGGGATAGTAACTTATAAAAGTTATCTCTGAGTATAACTCATCAATTATTTATTTTTATTCTAAAAAATTATATCTCTATTTATACATAGATAAATATGTCAAATTAGACATAAAATGATAATAATTTTATAATCACGTTAAAAATTATCCTCATACATAATTATCTCTAATTAAATCATCTCAAAAAAAAACTCTTAAATATGAATAAGGGTGTTTAACATTTCGATTCGATTTGAGTTGGCTTATTTTTTGCCAACCCGAACCACATCAATTATGAATGTCAATTCGAACTAAACAAATAGATTAGTTCGGTTCAAATTGAATTTTCACATTTAATTAAATATAATTAAATTATTAATATATATATATATTAAAAATATGAATAGAATTTAGAATATGTACATTTATAATGTAAATTTAGCCATATAATTATTTTTTAATACTTATCATATATATTATAAATATTATTATAATTATATTAAAATTAATTTATTCAATTTACACGATTTGGTTCGATTTCACAATTTGTGAAGTTGAACTGAACTGAATTTTGGTCCAAATCAAATTCAATTGAACAATTTGATTGATTCGGCTCGATAATATATATATATATATATATTATCATAAACTCGTAATATTATCATAAACTCGTATTTTGTGCCATGTACATCAACTACCTATATTACGAAGTGCGTGGTAAACACCAAAGAATAGAATAATAACTAAACTTATTAATACACATTGTAACAAGTTAGTCTTTCGACCTGGGCAAGTTGTCGACGATGGATCCACTCCACCATGAGGACGTAGGCATTTCCTTTGTCACTTTACTGTATTTTTCATAAAAAGTAAATATATATATATATATATATCATGAAATTGCAGATACATCCTTTCCATAATCTAGCCTATTTGCATGTAGCGTAGGCATAATGTACAAGTTAATACGTAGGTAACAGGTATCCAATCGAGAAAAGATGTTTCTATAATTAGATAAGTGAAAAGTTTATACATTAGTATGAAGATTAACATTAATTAGTGGCATGGGGAGGATGGCAGTGAAAAAGAAGAATAGAGAGAGATGAGGGAGAGCAAATTTGATATTCTCAAAGGTCAAAATGTAATTCTTTGATAAGGTTCACTACTGGAGGAAGGGGATATGTAGACGGCTTAAAATTTCAGCCGTCTACAAAAATAGTATTTGTAGACGGCTATTTGTAGTCGTCTACATATGTTGTATATTTAGACCGCTAATATAAACCGTCTAAATAAATTGAATATACATGACTGGTGACAATTTATTTTAACAGGTGAAGACTCATCAATGTGAGTCCGATCGCATGAAGATTTTTAAGATAGAGAGATGTAAAGATTTTCTTGACGGTAGCCAGTGGGTTGATGATGAAAGTAGTGAAATCGTTTTGAACTATATCTTCTTATATAAAATATTCTTAATAAATTAGTTTGTAATTGAAATTATTTTTGATAATATATTATATATATAGGAGAGGATGACCCAGATGACGACTTGACCTCTAGAGTGATGATGCCCAATTGCTCCCATTTTAGCCGAGGACATTTTCATAACTATCATGGGACGAGACAGGCCTCGCCACGTATGTTGTGCAGGTAAGGCTAAGACGCTCGGCTCTTGTATGGTAGGGGAGTGGGATCAAGCCTCCATGCGGCTGCCACACTTAGGTGCAACAGTTGTAGGATCAAAACAAATGGATGGATGAGCTAGGTGAGGAGAGGAACAATGATCGACAGCAGGTGGAGGAGTTACGTGCAAAGAGGAGTAGAGATCGCTAGGAGATAGAGGATATGTGCAGCTAGATGTCACAAATGTGACCCCTCATGGAGCGCGCGATTGGCTGGTCAGCCATCACACGTGCCTCCTCTTGCACATGAGGATGAGGGGACTGATGAATTTGTTGATAATTATGATGATGATGATGATTAGATTGTTATGGTTTATGAGATATTTTGTATTTCTTTTGGATGATTTGTTTATGATGTTTATGTTTATTTTCAAATAGTTTGTGTGTGCATGGGTATCATTTTTTTATGGTTTGTAGTTGTTTTACTTAACAGGTGGTTAATGCAAAATTTAAATAAATTTTTTGAAAAAAATAATAATACATATGTAGACGGCTTCTAGCCGTCAATAAATGTGCATAGATGACTTGTCATAGTCGTCTACATAAGTTCATGTAGATGGCTATCTTGACCGTCTACAGATATTTATGTAGACGGCTTTCGTCACTATCTACGTAAGTAATGTAGACGGTTACTTTAGTCGTCTATATAAATCTATGTAGACGACTACAATATCCGTCTACAACAACTTAGTTATACGGCTATCGAAGCCGTCAATATGAGGTTACGTATACAGCTTCAAGCCGTCAATATAAAGTTCTCTAGACGGCTTGGTTGAACTGCCTATGTACGTAAGTTCCTAGATGGCTTGAAGTCGTCTACATATACCGCTTTCGTAGACGGCTCCATTCACCCTTCTACATAAAGTTTGTAGACAGAGTTTTCATTGACGGGTCTTTAGACGGCTTCGTAGCCGTCTATAAAAGTCTTCGTAAAAGGCTTTGTTTCTTTTGTAGACAACTAGTAGCCATCTACGTATCCCCTTCCCTCAGTAGTGGTTGTTTATGTATGTATTTATAGCAAGGTTGGTCGTGTCGGGGGCATCGGCTGGGTTGAATTCTCCCTGGCACGGTTGGGATTGAAATGTATTGCACTAATACGCTTCGATTGGTACATTTTGATTCGGACGGTATATTTACAAATAATAATAATAATAAATACATAAAAAATATAATAAGTTAGATCGTATCGACAATGTCTTAGTACGGTACGATACAGTTGTGCCATTACAATACGCAAAGACATGACAAACCGTGATTATAGGTATTATGATAATGTACAAACATCAAAATCAATAAAATAGGGCGAAGGAGTTATATTATTAGGATAAAGAAGATGAATCAATATTTCGTAAATATTTTCTAAAGTTAACTATAGGGACATACATGATATTAAATTTATGTATGGAAGTTATGCATTGAAAATACAATCTATAACAAATTGTTCGGCAATATTTCAACTTTAAGAGGAAGCGGTGAGTATGCAAGAAAACTGTCGCAATATTATAGTTGATTTTATTGACTGAGACATCCAATGCGTACGTTGATCGATGTTTAAGCAAATTTTCAAATGAGAATCCTTGTGACCCATCAAACCCATGGTTATTCAAATCAGTCAAGTATTGTCTGTGAATCATTAACACTTCTACAATCAATGTGTCTTTATCAAATGTTTCAACAGTAGAATGTGATTCTACTATCAATTCTTTGGCATCATTTGCAAAGTAATTGGAATCACCAGATAAGAACAACTAGCGTACCCAAATTCCATATATCTTTTAGATAGGGCTATAATCGGGTCGGATTCAGAATCGGAAACATAGATTCCGATTTCGAATTCAATAACCAAAATATAGTTCCGATTCTAATAAAATCGGAAGGATTAATTCTAATTATGTTTTGATTCCGATAACATTATCAGAAACAAAATTTTGATAAGTTAAGGTGTTTACCATGAATTTTTCTTTCGAGTTTATGGATAATTTATCGGAATAACCGAAACCGATTCTGATTATTTTTCAATTCTGATTTCGATAATTTATCAAAATATCTGATACCGATTCCGTTAAGTTATCGGTAACATTTTTCAATTTTAAAATTGATAATTTTTATCAAAATCAAGTCAGAATATCGGATTCACATTTGCAGCCCTACTCTTAGACATATTCCTCTCTCTCCTCTCTCTCTCTCTCTCTCTCTCTCTCTCTCTCTCTCTCTCCTCTCTCCACACACACACACACACACCACACACACAATTTTGCAGAAACAAACAAAGATTAAGAGTACTTTTTTAAAAGGGGGAACAAGATTTCTCCTCACCATGGGCTTTTCAATGAAATTAAAACTAACTTAGGGAGTAAAATGATGTGTGAAAATATTCCTTTCTTTACTATGCATTATACCAAATCTGTAGCGCTCCAACCTTTTGTTATAAATTTGATTTCACATAAATCACCTTTGAGCGAGAGAAAAAAAAAATCCCAATTGGACTAGCTAACATTTAGTATTGCAACATGTTCAAGCCGGGTCTCTTTGAGCCGACGAAAGCCAAGAAGGGTCGACTTTAAGTGTTGTCAAGAAAAAATGTCACCTAAGAACCTTTGCAATTGTGGAGAACGAAGAAATCAACTTTGAATGGATTCTACATTAGTCAAGTCTAGAGGTTGATTCCCAAAATCGACCCTCTGGTGATTAAATTAGATACAGTGGAGAGAGAGAGAGAGAGAGAGAGAGAGAGAGAGAGAGAGAGAGAGAGAGAGAGAGAGAGAGAGAGAGGAGCGAGAGAGAGAGAGAGAGGAGAGAGAGCGGAGTAAGTGAATGTAGAGGGTCGAGGCTGAGAATTGAGAGTTGGCTAGAGTGCACCCCCCCCCCCCCTTATTTTTTTAACTTATGTCCATCACTTTACTTTTATAGCCTTGGAGAGAAACATCTCAGAAGATAGGAACTGTCAGTAGTTACTTTGTTGGCTACCCCCTCCATCGCCCATTTCAAATATAGGTTGTAGGTATACTGCCATTACCCTAGCCCACA
Organism: Colocasia esculenta; assembly: GCA_014218235.1. Lineage (NCBI taxonomy): Eukaryota > Viridiplantae > Streptophyta > Magnoliopsida > Alismatales > Araceae > Colocasia > Colocasia esculenta. The sequence goes on from CM024757.1 coordinate 162,913,257, forward strand.
TCTATGGGGGTGTGTGGACCAACCCTGACCATTGCATGGAGGTGAAGAGACATAGACGTCGTCCACGGTCTATCATCTCCAGTTGGTTGATCTTCACATCGTAAGATCGTGAATACTCTTTTAGACGCAGCTTCATGGAGACCCTTTTTTACCAACTGTTACGGTAAGTGTAACATAGGTCGGCTCAGGCCGAGGTGACCGCTGAGGTGTTTCTCGCCGAAGGTGAGCCGAGATGACCAAGCCGATGAATTCCATCTGAGGCATGCTTGGCCGACGCCTGACGCTGGTTCCGAGCTCCTGACCTGACCTGCAAAGCCCGCCGAGGGTCCTCGGCAGGGAGACACTCTGATGCTCTTGTCAGTCGCTAGCCGAACAGAATAGCCTAGCTTGGGGTAGAACAACATACATGCGCCTGTGGGGTGTCTGCCTCTTATATAGGTGTTGAGCTCCTGTGGAATCAGTTGGATGACACTGTGAATCCCGAAGTGGATCTCCGTGATTGTCGCCAGATCATGGCTGTAACCGGTATGCCAGATCACTGAGATCGTGGTCTTAATGGCCGCAATCATCGGCTCTGTGATCTTCGGATCTTACCTCATCTGCCTTGTAAACCACGTGAGCTCCTCCTTTGGACACGCATGAGCCTGTTGGTCATCAGGTCAGCTATATCCGAGCTGATGGGGTTTCTAGCCGAGCTGATGGGGTTTCTGGCCGAGCTGATGCGGTCTACTATATCCGAGCTGATGAGGTCTGCTATATTCGAGCTGATGAGGTCTACTAATCCGAGCTGATGGGATTTGTCTTACTGGGGGCGGCCGACCTCGAGGGCAGCTGACCTGCTGGGATGTCCCCATATCATTGTCCCCCCAGGTTCACATCGGGCTCAGGCCTAGGTGAAGCTAAATCTCTTCGCCGAAAGCACGTGTTTGGCCACGTGGTTTCGCTAGACCACATGGTTGCTCAGAGTCGCGTCCCCTCGTTGATCAATCTTTACAAGTGCTAAAGCGGCCTTGTACTCTCGAGGTCGGCTCATACTGTAACGTCGCGTGTTTTTCGGATCCATGCGGATCAGGTGTGTTGTGGATGTGGCGGCCGTTGTGAGGCCAATGTGAGTTGGTTGTGTGGAATGTGTGGTGTGAACGTGTGGTTTGTTCAGCTCAGGTAAAGGCAGGTGTGGTCCTGAAATGAAATGGGACTTGCTGCAGTTCAAGTGGAGTTGGCGTCCAGATGTATGGCCGCTGACTTCATGAACTTGGCGGCATCAGATGTGGACGTTTAAGGTGGTGGTTCCTATAGGCGACAAGGGGGTTGACGCCAACCTGAGAATGATGCAGGTTATAGGCTCACCCGAGAGCAGGTTTTCACCCTACTTCTCTCTCCCTCTTGCCCCAGCTTTGCGTCCTGGTGTTTCTAAAGGTTCCCACAGGTACTAAAGGGTGCTTGGATGATCATAGAACTCGTGGCGTTGCCGAATTACGCGAGGAAGCGCCGTGGCGTGGTGCAATTCGTGTGGGAGTTCGCGGAGAGTTCGGCGTGAACGGGGAGATTGCGGGAGATTCTAGCGTATTCTGAGGTAGGGGACGAACCCTGGTAGCTCCGTAGAAATATTAAAACACGACGAACCCACTTGAATCAGCATGATAATGTGTTTTCGGATTAGTTGCACCATGCAGGTTAATAGGTGGTTTGACGAATTTAATGAGTAAAGCATGTTGTATTGGGTTGTTGGGTTTATGCATGTCCAAGGACTGTTTCTATATGTTTTACTGTTGTTTAAACGATTAGAAAACCTGTAGAATCGGATTAGGGTTTCTGCAGGGTTTGTGGCTGAGGATCTTGGCATCAAGATCGATTGACGCCAGGTTCATCAGTTGGGATATAAACGGCTAGATCCCTTGTCGTTTACTTCCTATTAGCGGCAGTCGATGTTGCCGCCAACATGTGTCTGAACAGAAATAGTTATTTACAGTATTTATCGATAATGCATGGTGGTTAACACCTGTAGTGCACTGAGTGCACATGGTTTCCATGTTTAGCATACAAGGTATGCAGTTAGTTACTTTCTTTCGTGGTTGCGTGGTGTTCACGCGAGTTCAGTTGGGTTCACGTGTAGTGGACCATTGTTACTTGAGGTTTACGTGGTGTTTCACGTGGTTTGTGTGTGACGTGCACGTGGTTCTGTGTACGTGGCAAGTAGTACGACGCCTACCGTGGTTACCTCTCCAGTTGGGTGCCCCAGGTTCTTTGTGAGCCAGGTTGTTAGCTCGGGGCTTTGTCCCGGTACTTGTGTTGTACCGTCGAGGTCTGTGTCGTCTGACCTGGACACCCTCACTCTTGTGTTAGAGTTGTACGTCCGGCTGAGGGAAAGACGACAGTGGGACAGTGACTCCTGTACTTGTCTTTTAGTCACTTGTAGCGCGCTCGTAGTTGGGATTACGGACACCAGTAGTCGACATTGGTCCCCAGCTAGTCCTTTTCCAGTGCCTCACTCTAGAGTGTTCCGGGCCAGGATCTCTAGAGGTGCCAGGCATGGGCCTGTACCGTGTGTACACAGGTGGTGGTGTTTTAGTTGTTGGTCTCCACAGTGCTTGACTTTTCACGTGGAGCGGCAGCTGGACCTTTCGTCCGTGGCTGCGAAACTGAGAGGTAGACATGTGTTAGCTTGTCCGAGTCAGTTTCTGGTGTCGCGAACCAGTTCACGTGACTCGTGTTTGGCTGTCTCTACTTTAGCTTGTACACCTATACTGGTTTGCCGTTTAATTATTAAGTTGTTTCTCGTAGTCGCAGACGTGTACTTTTACAGCTTTAATATCCTGTTTAGCTATTCTATAAATTGTTGGTATATTGTTTACTGCTTTCGTACCTGTGGCTTTGGTTTTGCTCGGTGTTGGGGGAGTTCCCTACTGAGCCAGTGACTAGCGAGGCTCACCCCTACCCCCACAGGTGAGAGCGAGGAGGACGTTTCACGACCGTCGTCCAGTTCAGAGCCGCGTCGTAGCGGTGCAGGGTCGGTACCTCCAGCTGTGTAGTAGCAGCTCCAGCAGTGTAGTGTTGTGTAGTTTAGTTCGTTGTTTACTTTCTTTAGTTGTACCTCGGGGTATGCCTCAGGCTCTTGTACTTCTTTTCAGTTCTGTGGAATATGGCTATGTAAACTTGTGGAATATATATATTAAAAATGGTGTGTTCCTTTGTGTTTCACGGACTGTGGTTTGTATCCCTTGCGAGGCTTCTGCCCGTTTGCGGGAGGCGGACTCGGGTCAAGTACGTTATTGGTTTAACGGGCTTGGCCGAGGCGTTCCGTCACACATACACTTACTAAAGATACGTCAATTCTTGAGATCAGCTCGGACCTCTATGACTATTGAAGATATGTCAATTCTTGAGGTCAACTCGGACCTCTATGACCGTCAATTCTTGAGGTCGGCTCGGACCTCTATGACTTGAAGATACGTCAATTCTTGAGGTCAGCTCGGACCTCTGACTTGAATTCTTGAGGTCATCTTGGACCTCTATGACTACTGAAGGTGTCAATTCTTGAGGTCAGCTCGGAGCTCAGACCTCTATGACTACTGAAGATACGTCAATTCTTGAGGTCAGCTCAGACCTCTATGACTACTGAAGGTATGTCAATTCTTGAGGTCAGCTCGGAACTCTATGACTACTGAAGGTATGTCAATTCTTGAGGTCAGCTCGGAGCTCGGACCTCTATGACTGCTGAAGGTACGTCAATTCTTGTGGTCAGCTCGGACCTCTATGACTACTGAAGGTATGTCAATTCTTGAGGTTAGCTCAGAGCTCGGAGCTCGGACCTTTATGACTACTGAAGGTATGTCAATTCTTGAGGTCAGCTCGGACCTCTATGACTACTGAAGGTATGTCAATTCTTGAGGTCAGCTCAGAGCTCGGAGCTTGGACCTCTATGACTACTGAAGTACGTCAATTCTTGAGATCAGCTCAAACCTCTATGACTACTGAAGGTACGTCAATTCTTGAGGTCAGCTCGGACCTCTATGACTACCGTACTGACCTTCTGTTTGGTTGAGATCGACTAAAGTGATGTGGGGAAAACTGTACTGACCTTCAGTAGCGTTTCTCACAGACGGTGCCAATGTTACGGTAAGTGTTTGGGGTGCTGCCGCTGGCATAACACCCACGTTCGCTTAGGTACTCCTCAAGTCTATCCAGCCTCCGGTGGTTCCAGTTCCAGTTCATTCCCCAGCTACCACCGATGCTGGAGAACCTATAGTTTTCTTCTCATCTGAAGAGGTCAAGCTATCGTGCAAAGCCCTAGATCTGGCAGTTATTGCTAAAACTCCACAGGGCAAGCCACCGTTTCCAGACATCTGCAGCCACCTACAACAGTGTTTCAAGCTCCAACATGATTTCCTTATCAGCGCCCTTGATGGAAGGCACCTAATCATCAGGTTCAAGAATGAGGAGGACTATTACAAGGTTCTTCTGAAGGACACGGTCTTTGTCTGTGGAAGAATCTTTAAGTTTTCCAAATGGACTATGGATTTCTCTCCTACGAAGGACTCCCCTTTGGTTCCTGTCTGGTTGCACCTGCCTGGCCTCCCTGCCAACTTTTACTGTGAGCCTATGATAAGATCCATCGCAGTTACCATTGGACATGTTCTATAGGTAGATCAGAACACTTCCAGGATGATCAGAGTTGATGCTGAAGTCGTTTGTGTTCAGCTGGATGTTTTGAAAAACCTCCCAGACCGAGTCTGGGTAGGGGTCAGAGCAGGAGGTGCCTGGCAACCTATTGTTTACCCAGCTCCCCCACTCTTCTGTGCAGCTTGTTCAAGACTTGGGCACGCCACCAACAACTGTCGACAATCTGCTCCAAAGAAGAAGGAAGCCTTGGCCCATGGCACACAGGATGAAACAAGGATTGCTCCAGCGGCGCTTGATCAGGCTCCTCGCCATAGGTGGGCACCGAAGCAGAGTTTGGCAAATATCATGCCATCAGAACCGCTAGAGGCAACAAGGCGGTTTCTACAGTGGCGCCTCCCGCCGCGGCGGCGCCTGCAAGCAACCCCCCCTGCGGCGTCGCCTTCCACCGTACTGCCTTCAGTGCAGGCGGTTCAGGGAAACCCCGATTCCCTCGGAGAAAGTCCGGTGGTTTGTGGAAATGCTTCTAAAGTCTTCGCGTTAAACCCAGACCCAAGATAGGAAACACTGTCTCCAGCTGCCGGCGTCATGGTGGTGCCACAGGTGGAGTTGCCACCTAATTCTCCTGGTTTCACTGGTGGCTTTCCTTGTTTTGAGGGTGCCATGCATCCGCCCTCACAAGAACCTCACTCACAACTTAAGGGAATGCAGCCTTTGCGATCAACAGCTGGAGGCGGCGTGCACATCCCGGAAGACTCGCTCCACAGCGCTCCTTCTTTGCAGCCAGCGGTTAAGGAAATCCATCCCGGGAAGAACTCGATTATTTCGAGGAAGAGTGCTAAAGTTGGCGCGTCCACAGTGGATTCTGGGAAGGTTACACAACTTGCGCGGGCACCAGCTGGGCATTTGCATGGCAATGGCGCGCAATCAATATCTCCTCCGAAAGATTTCCCTCCTTCCGAAACTGTTGTTCTTTGTCTTGCAGGAGATACGCCGGGTATGTTGGGCCAAGTGGATTCTTTGATGGATGTTATGGGCCCTTCTTACTAGGATACACTGGAGGGAGTGGATCCCAATGTGGAGACGGCTAAGGAGCTTTTAAAATTGCAACAACATATAGGAGATTTACCTGGGGCCGAGAGCGTGATGGCTGTTCTCCCAGCTCGTACGACAGTGCAAATGGGGCAAGATGTACACACTCCATTGACGTTTGCACAAGTAGTGCGACAGTCTCCTAAGTCCCCAATTGTTTCGGAAAAATTGAATCTAGGTGAGTGCTCCAATACATGTTCTAGCGGCTCTTCTTCTAGACGTCGGAAAACCATTTCACGTCCTTCTCGCAAAGGAGGGGTTAGAATTTATCTACCGATCGTCAGAGATCGTTCACCTAGTCTGGTGCGGCAATTAGAGGAGATAAGTGCGCCTGATCTATCTCTACAAGATAATATTAAAGATTGGACGGAAAAAATTTCCTCGGTGTCCGAGCTCGCTAGAGCAGAGAATATATTTATGCCTGATTTTAAATTCGACTCAAAGGTATTTGGAATGGATTCAGAAGATGACTACATGGAGCGTTGTTCTCGAAGACCAGGATTATGACCCCGGGCAGTCCTTCGTCGCACTCACTCTTGGGATAGAACTTCTTTGGAATTCTAGCTTATTCCAAAGTTCATTGGGACATGTAGTCGGTTAATCACTCTGTATTTAGCAATGTCACTGGTTGTCACAATTTCTACTTATCAATAAAACTGTTCGGCCATTCTTGGCCTTAAAAAAAAACGGTAAGTGTAACATAGGTCGGCTCAGGCCGAGGTGATCGCTGAGGTGCTTCTCGCCAAAGGTGAGCCGAGACGACCAAGTTGATGAATTCCATCTGAGGCGCGCTTGGCTGACGTGTGACACTGGTTTCGAGCTCCCGACCTGACCTGCAAAACCCGCGGAGGGTCCTCGGCAGGGAGACACTCTGACGCTCTTGTCAGTCGCTAGCCGAACAGAATGGCCTAACTTGGGGTAGAACAGCGTACATGTGCATGTGGGGTGTCCGCCTCTTATATAGGGGTTGAGCTCCCATGGAATCAGTTGGATGACACCGCGAATCCCGCAGCGGATCTCCGTGATTGTCGCCAGATCGTGGCTGTAACCGATATGCCAGATCACCGAGATCATGATCTTAATGGCCGCAATCATCGGTCCCGTGATCTTCAGATCTTACCTCATCTGTCTTGTAAACCATGTGAGCTCCTCCTCTGGACACACATGAGCATGTTGGTCATCAGGTCAGCTATATCCGAGTTGATGGGATGTCTGGCCGAGCTGATGGGATTTCTGGCCGAGCTGATGAGGTCTGCTATATCCGAGCTGATGAGGTCTGCTATATCTGAGCTGATGAGGTCAGCTATATCCGAGCTGATGGGGTTTGTCTTACTGGGGGCGGCCGACCTCGAGGGTAACCGACTTGCTAGGATGTCCCCATATCACCAACCTTTGCCCTAAATTCGGAGTGGAGTCATCTTGGTCTGACATCTCTAATCTATCGATGTTCAAATCAGAAATACAATTTAACTGTCGAGCCGACCTCATACAATTTACCTTGCTCGGCCTAACCTTCTGGGTAGGGTCTGCCGACCATAGGATATCATCATAACAGGATCTTCTCTTTTACCGAATAACACATATAATGTACAGTAGCCTTTTTGTCCTTCCTGTGCGCATGTTTTATCAACCTACAAGCTAAAAAAGGTGCCTCATAGCTCAAAGCACATCAGCATGAACAGCCTCTTCATTTAGGAGAACTTTGTGTAGCTTGATGGAACCCTGAAGAAGATTACAAAACTTTGAAAGAATAGATTAAGAACAGGTCCTATTTTGATCAAAATAATAACAATCTATTGACACTTTGAAGTTTTCCTTGCTAAAAAAGCTTCATCCATGTCATTGTTTCTGTCCAGAACAAGATAATCTCTGCAAGGAGCTGCATCCAAAGGAGGTATGAACAAAACGAAGGGCTGCTTACATCATATGCATGTACATATAAATATAAAATTCCAACTGTTGTGCCAGTGTACCCACTAAAGTACAGGATACATATGAATTGAAGGCAGAAGCCCTAGGCATAATTAATATAGGATTTTATTTCTCTTCTAGTTTAATGTATATTTTGTTGAGACATAAACCTGCTCTGTATAGAAGATGGATCTCTGGATTTGTGGTTGATAAGAAATGCAGAACACCCACAGGTTCACTCAAACCCAAGAGGAATGGATATATACATCCTATGTAGACTCATCTAGATCTCCCTTTTCTTCTAATCTCCCCCCCAACTTAATTACGCCAATATTTCTTTGTCTGAACACCATTACTAAAGTAAGTTGAGGCCTCACCCATGTAATTATTTTAACATTGACCAAGAGTACCCAAAACTACACTCATCAACAAAAATGATCTACCAATTATGCCTGAGTGCCATGCAGCAAAATAAATAAGTCCTGTTTGATTGAGATGGTTTCCTCATTTGATGTCAAGTTCCATTTTCTCCATAGAAACAAGGGGTCCCCACTGAAGTGCCAATGCCTGTAACTTGCACCAATGGGTGAAGGTGACTATTGCAAAAGATAGAGCTCTTTTGTGACGACCCCACCTCTCATTTTTTTTCCAAGCGAAACATGCAAAAGTATGTAAGTGATGCCTAACACCCAATTATGATGTTCTCCTTTCTGACATAGCATTGATAAAGACATTTATTTTTTTGGTAGACCTACATAAAATGGGAAGATAGTAAAGGTGTATGGAGACAATCAGCCATGGGCATGTGGAGGGCAACGCCTCCACCCCACTTCTCCACACTCTGCCCATGGGAGCCAATGACCCACATCTTCAGCATGTACTCCATCTTTGTGAAGGGTATGGTCTCCAAGCATTTAAAGGGAATGGTTTTTCTAAGGTGAACCTTAGAGAGCAGCAATGGAAACATGGCAAGATTGAGCCAAGTGACTGCTAAAGGACCAATGGCAAAGTTGAAGGGGGAGACACCTTACAAATTTCCTTAATTAAGAACAAGGGTGTAGTCATTTTCACAGCCTTTTGGAGAGTTGAGGTGATCACAGGAGAGAAAAAAGCATGGGAAGCATTTGTAAACCAAAATTAGCATGGGTGATTGGGCACAATGAAGATACAGTAGTTAGAGAGGGGAATACTCCCCAGTGTTTTTGTCAATGATCATGAAGAAAGGGAAATATTTCCTTTATCTTGTGTCCTTGTTGGAAAAGCATTAGTACCTTCTTTTAACACATCTCTGGGCATCAATAAAAGAGATCCTATGGCATGTAGCTATCTATCAAGGTACTGTGACATGTAGCCATTTGCCCCAAACATATTACCATTGCAACAGTGAGGCTGGAAGGCTATGAATGTAAAGCCTTGTAGTAAAATTTTGATGTTTCTATAGGAATCACCTCAGAAAAGTATTAACATGAAATGTTTTGAAATCAGAATGTTACAGATACATCTTCTTTTGAGGGAAAAAAATGTCATGGTAACACTAATCTTTTCTGAGGAGGAGGGTATACCCATCATATAATTATAGTTGCAAGAGACAATTATTTTGCATAAATAAAAGCCACCAAGGTTGTTTGTATTAAGTTCCCTATAATTAATTTTTGTGACCCCTCCACTCATTTTATCAACTGCCACCGCTTGGATCATGAATCGGAAGTGAAGCATGAAAGATTTCAGATCCAAAAAACCAAAAGAAGGTTCTCCCAAAAGCCTGTTTGGTTCATCATTTTCTCTGTCATCCAATGCAAATGAAAGGTGTAGTTGTCCGTCTGCCTTAATAAAATCTTCATAAAGAGCTTAACTTGTTGTCCGTGCACGGTGCTCACCTCCTACAAATTTACAGATATAAGAGGGTTGAAACGTCTCACGCAAGTCGCAAATGTTTCTCCTTCATAAATGTAGAGGTGACTTGAGCCCTATGGTGTAGACCAACGCTAGCTAGGTTTTGGAGAACCTCCCAAAACTTACTTATGAAAGTTAGGGAAAGGAGTGGTCATGCTGCATTTCATTTTTTTAGTCGTTGCCTAAGGCCATGGCCTCCTGCCTTGTCCATTCTTGCATGGTCCTTAGCACAGTCCCCTCCCCCCTCCCTACCCAACCAACATCACTGCAGATGGCCTTGGGAGTAGCCATCAATCAACTTTGTCTAGACCATTATAGGGACCACCATATATATTGCATCATCAACAAACTCTCCCGAATTCCTATCCTCACCCCCCTATCCATCCCTAAAACAGTCAAAGCTTCCAATTGGTGATGGGGAAAGCCATGAAGGAGGAAACCCACATAAAGTAATATGAGGCCCCATCAGACCTCACGCCTCTCCTGATTCCATTTGGATATGGTGTCATTAGGCTTTCCCTCACACCTAAGTTGTCAAAGACCCAAGTTTAATTCTTTAGGGCCTGTATAACCTTTCTTTTATGCAAACTTAATTCTATGAGGATCTATATGACATTTCTTTTGAGTAAGCTAAGTTTTATGAGGGTCTAATAGGACTTCATTTGTCTAAGCCTGTCTCTCAATAGGTTCTTAATTATTAATGTGCCTTTCAACAGGGGGTTTGGGCGACAGCATGGCAATGTTAAACAAGTCTCCCACTTGCGCAACTTGTGGTTGATTAGAATAGTAGTGCATGGGTTTTGATGATGGCATTAGGTTCCCCAACTTTTTGACTCGGGGGATTTTTCTTCTAAACCCCACTTTGTAGTTAAATGCTGACATCCTCATGTTGCATCCTCCTTTTTGTAACCAATCCATGTCCCCGGGATGGTTTAGATCACTAATTCCACTTGAGGTTGATGCCCCATCCCAATGTACCTTTTTCACCCTAACCAGCTAAAGTTGTCGACCTCTAACATAGAACAAATTGATAGAAAAGGGGACACCTCCCTCCATTTCTACTGTTGCTTTCTACCCATGTTAACTCCCTATATATGCATTCATATATATATGTCATTCCTACATTTCCTTCCATTATGATCTGACCTCCAAGGTGGTCCAATAGCACAAGCCATGCTTGCACTATTAGAGTACAAGACGAACTCAAGTACTCCCGTTTAAAGGTCATAGCGACTGATGATGCATGATAGCAGTACAAAGTTCTCCCTTCCCCTCGTGAACTACCAACAGGTCTCTGGCATCAGTTTGTCCACAGCCCCCCAAAATCACCTACTAAAGACCACAAGATAAGAGGAATCATGAGCCCTCCTGCTAACCCCACCTACAAGACCCACTATTGCATCAAATCCTTGATGATAACAATAGTAATACCAACTGAAAAGATAGGAAGGAAAAGGAGAAGATGCGACTGTGTTATTGATAGGCCCTTGGGCCGCCCACATGGGTTTGGCTCAATAATGTCCACCAAGAGCTTAACATTAACACTAACGGTATTGCTTGAACCTCTTTATGGGTGGAGTAATCTCATATCGGAAGTTAGAGATTCTCTCCACCTAAAGGAGGTTTCAAAAAGAAGCCCAACAGTCACTAGTAAAAAGCTAGGTTAGGTGTCATGTCTAGACGTTGCCAATAGTTATACTCTCTCCCCACTTAAACCTTTTTTTTTCCACTCGACTAAATCTTGTCTTCACGGACTTGACCATCAGAGGATTGTCGTCAGGCTCACATCCTCGAGATTGACTCCTTTGTAGGTCAAGACAAGACAAGTCAAGCCGAGCAGAGTACTTGTTCTCCACTCTCCAACTCTCTAATTGAGTCCATTCTCGGGGCCAACAAGGTCTCTCTCTCTCTCTCTCTCTCTCTCTCTCTCCTAACTTGAAAGTTATCATTGGTGCCGTCTAACAAGCCACCACGTGCACCCAACAAGCCACCGTGTGCATCCACAATTGTAGTGTCTGAGGAAGGTAGTTTGATGCCAACAACCTCATCTTATGGTGGATGGAAGCGTCCAACCCTACGAGAGCCATTAGCAAGCTCGCCCCAACATGGGAAGGCCTTACAAGGTCACCAAGAATCTCAACCATGGGTCATACAAGCTCGAGATAATCTCGGGTGACCTTGTCCCTAGAACATGGAATGTAATCAATCTCCAAAGGTATTTTGTATGAATAGTACCCATTTAATTGAACTTCTCAACTCTTCAGGGTAGGTTCTCTTCATCTTGAGCACTCTCTAATCCGACCACCAAGGTCACTAATTACAAATCAACCACCGTGGCTCGAGGTCAGACAGACCCCCATGCCGCCACCTCTCCAATCGGCCATCAAAACCGAAGGTCGGATGGACCCCCATGCCACCACCTCTCCAATTGGCCACAAAGACTTAAGGTCAAATGGACCCCTATGTCGCCACCTGTCCAATCGGCCACAAAGGCTTGAGGTCAGATGGACCCCCATGCCACCACCTATCAAATCGACCATCGAGGCCTATGGTTGCTTTCACCTCTCCAATTGGCCACCGAGATCAGAGGTTGGATGGACCCCCATTCTGCCATCTCTCCAGTTAGCCACTGAAGCCTAACATCGAACAGAGACTCCCATGCCACCGCCTCTTCAATTGGCCACCGAGGCCTGAGGCCTGACGGACCCCCATGCTGCTATCTCCCCAATCTGCCATCGAGACACGATGTTGGATGAACTCCCATGATGCCACCTCTCTAATTTGCCATAGAAGTTCAAATACCAGATGGACCCCATGCCACCACCTCTCCAATCGGCCATAGAGGTCCATGGTTAGACGGACCCCCATGCCACTACCTCTTCAAAAGTGACTACTGAGGTCGCCCTTCATAGAAGGACTACCAATGCCCAAGGTCGGATAGACCTCCATGCCGCCACCTCTCCAACATGATCACTAAGGTCACCTAATGCAAAACAGTCGATAAGACTCGAGTTGGTGACATACCTTGGTTGAATGATGATCCACTAACTCCCAGGCCAACCCAAGATGGCAGCAGGCAACACCTGACCCCAAACTTGGGGAGTGGAGTTAATTATCACAATCCAGAGACCAAGTTGGTCACACAAAGATACACCGACATAAGGACCACTATCCAATCTAGAGGCTATAAAAGATCGAAAAAGTCCAACCAAAAAAGAACTAAGCACGTGAACTGCACAAAAAAAATGATGCCCTATTTTCATTCCTCCAAAATATTACAAGTATAAGCTTGGGGTGCAACAAAATCGAGCAACCAAATATTACATCAATATGATTGGGCCAAACAATTCAACCTACATCAAGGCCGAGCATACAAAAAGGAGAAAGCCAAACGGAGACCTCAGTACTCCTAGACTGATCACTTCTCATCGGTCGTCATGCCATTAGCTGTCGCACCCTAACTTGCTCCCTTGCTTGCCATGTCCTCCTCTTCCTCCTACCATTAGTCAACCTTGGCACACAATGGGAGGAAGCCAAGGTTGAGCTCGACGTAGCACTGTTGGACCTTCTTTGCACAGTCGGCAACCCCTCTCTTTTACGCCTCCACAATATCATCAACTAGGAGATCTTGGAAGGCCTGTGTAGCGACCCTAGATACTTATGTCCAATAAGGCTCCATATCCAGATCCGCCTCTCGCGAACGGACCAAAGTCTCACAAGGGATAACTCACCCACATGTCCAGTAAGAATATAAAAGACAACCACAAGAATATAAGATATAAGAAAGTACATGTTCTCATATTTATTTACAACAAATTACATTGTCTCAATACATTATTACATGTCCAAGAGAAAAGTACAACTACTTGAGGCATATCCCGAGGGAGCAAAACTTACACAACAACAACTACAACTCGATTGCTAGTGATGCAAGTCTGCCACAATGCTACTGCAAGCTCAAACACACGGATAACACTTGAAAAGAACTGTAAAGGAGTGAGCCTCAAAAGTCACAAGCTCAGCTGAGACCTCCCAAAAACAACAACAGGAACCATAGAGGGAACCGAGACCACAACCACAAAGGGTCTCATTGGCAACACTCACCATAACACTATTGAAGCAAAACGTGCTAACAGTAAACGTATTTAAACTACAAATAAATATAAACACACCAACTAACACTACTCCCGAAGAGTAAAGGAAACCACATGACTGGTATAGAATCACTAGTCCACACAGTAACTGGAACCACTATGCCATAAGCCACACAAGCAAACCACTAATGAACAATAATGGGACTATCCACAAAACGCCAGTCCACCACATACAGAAATAACGAAACACAACAGAAGGCTACCCATAAAAGGGTACAACACAACAAGTGGAAAGTCCAACAACATGACCTCCATGGAGCACGACTCCACAACAACACTGGAAAACATCGGCACAGAACATGCCACAACAACCAGCTACCCACAAAGGGTACAGGTACCTGAAACCACAAGGTGCCACAACTGAACCACAAGTGTCATTGTGCCACCAGCATGGCTCACAACAAAGGAACACAAACCACAATAGGTGAGTCATTACTCACAAGCCACAAACACTAGCAAAGCTCGAGTCAGAAGGAATGATGCCACCACACAGGTAAAGACTACTGATTCATGACGCTAGTATCCAACCCGGACAACACGAGAACTACCTCTCAGTCTTGCAGTCCAGGACGAAAGATCTAACTGTCGCTTCATAAACACACAGTAAATCCAACAAACTGTGGAGGCCAACCAACACCACACCTACAGACCACACAACTGCAGGCCAATGCATGGCACCTTTAAGGACTCTGGCCCGAGCTCCCTAAAGTGAGGCATTGGAAACACAGGACTAGCTGGGGACCAGTACGTCTACTGGTGTCCGTCCTCCAACCACGAGCACGCTACAAGCGACTAAACACGAACTCTCACACAAGTCGCTGCCCCATTACCGTCTTTCCCTCAGCCGGATATACAACTCAAACACAGGAGTGAGGGTGTCCAGGAAGATGACATAGACCTCGACAGTACATACATGGTACTGGGACAAATCTCGAGCAACAACGTGCCTGGCTCATAAAGAATCTGGGGTATCTTACTGAAGAGACATTCCGAAATAGGCGCCGGACCACCAAACTCAACAAACACACAAACCACATTGAACATTTACGTACTATCAAACTTGTATTCATAAACCACAATCTTCACATGCTAACATGCTTATCATTGGTCAACACATGACCTCCATAGCAACAACACACCAAAACCCACATAAACCACTTGACCTTAACTTAATAACATGATTAACATAATCACCATAACTAACACAACTTACTAACTAATCATAAATCAAACCATTAATCTAATGTCATGCTTTACTATTGTCAAACACACCTAAACATTTGAAAACCACATTAAATACTAGGGCTAGGCCCACACAAGACCATCACTGCCCAACCATTATATGCACACTCCGGAAGTTGAAACGCAATGGATACAGACGTCGCCTTCATAAACGCGACGACATTAACAGTCGTGATTCCAAACAGAACGCGACAGGGCACAGTGGCGCAACAAAGATTCAATCAAACCTTAAACGCGACGACACCACCTATTGCCTTCAAGCAACATAGTAAACCTAAGACATAAATGCAACGGCCCTAAGCGACGTGTTTATGCCAATAAATCCAACCACACAATCGATGTATGAATGTGATGGACAACTACGTCGCGTTCACAACAAATCGCGACAGGGTAAACGGTCGCGTTCAAATCGCGACGGCCCGACCCGTCACCTTCTCAAGCAGACAGTCAAGCCCTTCCCCCCTCTACCATAAATCCATACAAATACCATGTAACCTACAATATAAACCATTCAATTGAAAGATAAACCATAGCACAACACCATAACATGCTCTACCAGCTCTAGGAACTAGTTAAACAATAAAACACAAAGGGAAGTCTCCCTACCAACTCGAAGACCACAAAGAACGCCACACCGCCGGCCAGTACACACTCTGGACGCCCTCCTCGCGTGGAAACCGCGCCGAGCGAACCTTCAGCAAGCCGAAAATGCCAATAATCGTCGCACAGAAGCTCCCCACAGTCGGACAGAGCCACCTCTGCTCTGTCTGGCCTGAAACAGAGCAATAAATGCCACAGTCAAAATTGCGTCGTAGGCAGGCATCGCGTTTAACATGCATTAAATGCAACAAACCAAAATGTCGCCAAACGCACCGCACCACAAAAAGACGGTTCGGTGAATCACGACGTAGGTAGCCGTCGCGTTCAAAACGGGACAACCTACTCCGTCGCCTTCTTCACTAGAAAACCAGCAAGCTAAATGGGCTAAAACCTAAGGCCCACAACACCCACTCAACACCCGAAAGCCACAACCAAGACTCAATGACCCCACATTGTGCATGGGTACCTCACCAGAACCATTAAACACGGATCCGAGTGACCACGACGTTACAACCTTCAACTTCTTAAAGTCAACGAGGTCTTCAAATGCACAGCTCGCATGCTCTCACCCAACTTGGCCTCTGCTCGCTTGGCCCAATCCTTGGCCCTCTCCACCACCCCCTCTAGCTCCTGGATCTTGTCCTTCAAAGCTTGCTCCCACTCAGCCTTCTTGTCCAGGTTCTTTAGAGCATTAAAGTGAACCCTGAGAAGTCGAATCACCGTAGTCGCCCCCACGATCGCTCGCTGTGCCACATTGAGAAGCCCCAAGGTGGTTGTCGTCACATTGACCTCCCAATAGTTGGGGAGGAGGCAAATCTAGCTAAGCTCTCTGGCAACCCTAGAATCGTCCAAGCAATGGCTCACATTGAGCCCAATCTGTCTCGGCCATGGAGTGTTCACCGCTATCTTAGGAGCTGTCCCACCCTCCAACTCCGAGCTCCTCACCACCTCTGAGCAACACCTGTAGACTTCTTCCCCGATCAATGCTCAATTCTACCACTTAGGGGAGGCTTCAAAGAAAGTCTAACAGTCACATGTAAAAAGGTTAGACTAGGTGTCACGCTTTGACACTGTCTGACACTGTCAGCACCTACTCTATCCTCACTTAAATTATTATTTTGCTGTTCAGACTAAATTTTCTCGTCACTGACTTGATCGTCAGAGGATCGTCCCTAAACTTATAGGCCGAGCCAAGTAGAGCACTTATTCTCCACTCTCTAACTCTCTACTGGAGTCCATTCTTAGGCTCAACGTGATCTTCCTTTCTCCTAACCCAAACGTTAGGTCATGACCGATCATATCAAGAATGAACATATGACATAAAAGAAGGGAAGTAGATTATTAACTACTATGTTTCCTGCCCAACTAGGATAGGTTGGTGAGAATATGGGGCTTCAATGCTTTTGTCTTGGAGATGGATAACATATGCTTTCCCCCCTCTCTATGCTGAGAATATTTATTGTTATTATCCTCACACTTCATCATCTTTCACTGCATTCTTCAGTTGGGTCCTTCACAAAGCTGCCTGCATGTGCATGGTCCTCTATGCATGGATGTACCGAAGAAAGTAAAGGACATGCATTCTGGTCTAGGAGCACAACTTGTAGCACACTTTTTTTATCTTGGGATATAGAGATTTTTTATTTTATTTAAAAAAGGTTTCTAGGGACAAGTGATGCCAAACAGAGGCGAGCCCCTTTGGTCTCACTTTTACCTGCACTTGATCGTTCTATATGGAATGATGTAGTGTCTACCATGTCTAGATACCATGCAAGAGGGGAGTCTATAAAGAATGAGAAAGATTTTTTTTGCCGGCATTAGATAGGTGGATATTATCTACTCTACACACATGTGGTTTGTTGTGAGGCCAACATTTCTCATGCAGAATAGTTCTTTTCAAGATATATGTGGAGCCTAATACTTATTTGAGGTGCATGCTCCGTTTTTTATAACATATGTTGAACTTGGGGGACTATTTGAGGTGGTTGTTATATAATAGATCACACCTAAAAATAAAAATAGCAATAACCTGACCATTTTAACTCATTAAAAGTTCTTGATCTTTGTCTGTTTTAGGCATCTTTAGCTGCCCAATTGTGATGTGACATGCAGGGACAAATATATCTCAAGTGGGTCTCAAGGTCAATATACTTTTTAAACAGAAGTATATGAACTCTACTAACATAACTGCAAGTCTCATTAATACTATCTATTGCTAGAAATGTGATTGATCAAAGTCCACAAAGATCTTATGATTCTACTATTTCCGGGGGTACATTACATGAAGACCCCTGAAGATACAAATACGCTTGGTATTCGAGCTTATCCGTATCCTATTTGGAGATACCCCAGCATCTATCCGTAGTGGATTCGGATAAAACCGATATATCCGTTTGGGATGGGGAGAGAAAGTACCTCGTCCCGCGCTTCGAAAGGCCCACAGGTTAGCAAATAATTACGGGGTAGACCAGGCTGGCCCGCGGGCCCCACAGGTTTTGTTCTCTTCTAGCCGGGGGATGGCACGGGACGTAAATAAGTCGAATATTGTGGGGGCAAGTTCTGCCGAAGGGTCGTCCTCGGACGCGGCCGGGAACAGCGTTTGAGTGCGGAGTTCTGCGTCGGGGGTCCACCGAGATGACAGATGGTGGGGGGGCCGTCGGATGTCCATCAGAGAGCCCACCAGATGTCCGTGGTTGGGCTCTCCCTATTTAGGTTGCCGTCACGCTTGGAGTAACACGTATGTTCTACCCTTTCTCTAAGTACCCCACAAACTCTCTACATAATTGATGAGATTTGAGCAGTAAAAAGAATTTTGGTTAAACAATGTAGAGCACATTTCTTTATTTTTAATTTTTGAATTATCATCAATGACATGTGAATTAATAAATTAATAAAAAAATAGGGTGTAAAAAACCCAAAAATGTGCAACATGAGTATTGAGTAGCAAGAGATGGTGGAGGTGAAGGAAAGTGGTGGGGTGAATGGAATCAGATGGTGATGGTGGTGCGGGAGAGAGGGGGGGGGAGTGGCCCCCGTAAACGGTAGCAGTGAGACAGTAGAGGGAGTTAAAAGGATGGACTGAGTGTGTGTGTTTGGGTGTTAGAGAGAGAGAGAGAGAGAGACCCAGCTGGGAGGGGGGGTTGTGACTTGTGAGAGAGAGAGAGAGGAAGAGAGAGAGGTGATAGGGACTTGCGCGTCGTATGTGTGGAGAGCACTCGCCGCTTGAAATAGCCATCCAAGGGGAAGTAGATGCTGGTTTTGTAAAGAGAAAGGGGGAAGAAAGAGACGTTCTCACCCTCTTCTGCAGCAATACCAACCCTGCTCTCTCTCTCTCTCTCTCTCTCTGCGTCGCTCCGTGGGAGCTGCTTATATTTGTGAGGAGGGTTGGCATTCCCAACTCCCAAGCACTTCTGGAGGCATTTCCTCCCACCGGTGTCTAATTCTCTCTCTAGCTCCTCCCTTTGTCTCCCTCGCAGCTACCCAAGCAGTCGTCTTCTTCCTCCACCCTCCGCTTCTCTCTCTCTCTCTCTCTCTCTCCTCTCTCTCTCTCTCATAAATTATGAGGCCTGCGAGGCCCCTGTGATCACACAGGTCTGTGCAGTTTTTTGGGTTATCGAGGCAGGGAGCAGAGGAGTAGTCAGATCTCCAGAAACCAGAGGAAGGATCGGATCACAAGAATTTTTTTTAAAAAAAGTGATCTTTACTCCGCTGGCTGCTGAGTTTTTAATTTTCCTTTGGTGGCGTCTCAGGTCTTTTCTCGGTTTTTCAGTTATTCTCCTTGCGGGTGGAGTCCCTGTAGGCTTTTGCCAGTCTATTCCTGTGAGAAACTCTTGCTAGTTGATCTTTTTCCTTTTGTTTCATTTGATCAGGTCTTCTACTTTGCATGTGTGTTTTGATCGGTTTTGTTCAGAGTTCTCTTTCTTGTACTATTTCATCCTCTGCTTTCATGCGGGTTTGTGCGGAGTGCTGAAAATTTTGTTGGCAGCGACAGAGAGGAAGAAACTTTTCTTCTCCTTTTGCACTTTAATTTATTGATTATACTGATAACTTCCTCCTTTTAGTTCTCCCTTCTGAGGGGTAGTTTCCATTGTTGTCCTTGGTCCCTCCTTTTGCTTGAATTTTCCCCCCTTCTTTCGGCTGCTGGAACTGTGATCGTCTTCAGATGGATTAGCATTCTGCTGATCCTGCTGAAGGACCTTGAAGGGCTCTATCCTTCTCTGTTGACCTCTGCAAGGGTGAGGGATCTAAGAAAGAAGGTGTGTGTGTGTGCATGAGATGAGTGACAGGCACCTTGTGACACTTTTTCTAAGTTGCTTCCTGCTACTGAAGAAGAAATAAAGATGGCTGCTCATTTGGCTCCACACCTGCTTTGACCCCTGAGGTGAGGCTCCAGTCTTTACCTTTTATATGTTCTACCAGATGAATTGTTATTATTATTGAACACATGATAAGTACATATTCCGCTGTGAATTGTTCTCCATCATTCTGTTGATTTCTTCTGCTTGTGTCTTGGAACTTTTGAGAGAAAGAGAGGTGAAAAAAATGAACAGAGACATTAAAGAGATTCCATGGTCCATCTTTTATTTGCTGCCCCTCACCCTTTTCTTTTCTTTTCTTTTACAGTTCTTGTGTCTTGTGCTCTCTGCTGGCAGCATACTTAAGTGTCTGCTATATTGCAGAGAACTGTGGTGCTCTCTGTAAGTTCCTGTTCGCCAAGGCAGGGAAGAGTATGCTGAGGAACAGATCAGGAGCAGTTGGCAGCAAGCAGGGCCTCATGTCTGATTACCCTTCCCTCCCATCCCCCAATGCTAAGAGCAACAGGCCCATCCCTTCCTCTCTCCTCCCTTCACCTCGGCTCTTTGTAGGCAGCTTGATTGGGAAGGGCATCTCAGACTCTGAAGCGGTGATGAGCCCCACGTCAATTCTGGAGGCCAAGAACTTCTCTGCCATTGGGATCTCTCTTTTTGATAGAAACCCCAAGAAACCACCAGTGGATGCCACTGCCCCTCCCCCCTCTGAGAACAGACAACACCACTGGGAGAACGGGGAACTGAGAGGTGTGGGACTTGGGATTGTGGATGCTCTCAATGATGAGGACAACCAGAAGTTGCCCAAGACGGACAGCAGGAAGGTCTTGTTTGGATCACAGCTGAAGATTCAAATCCCTTCTATACTTCCTACATCGATGTCCCGAACCAGTTCTGTTGAATCCACTAATTCTCCAATAGAATTCGGCATCAAAACTAGGAATTCACTGCTGGGTTCCCTTTCACCAGGCTGGAGGTCTCCCATGGGTTCTGGGAATTTTCCTGATGGTTCTTCTCCTCGAGTCTTCCCTGGTTCTCTTTCGTTAAGCGAGATGGAGTTATCAGAGGACTATACTTGTGTGATCACCCATGGGCCGAACCCAAGGACCACTCACATCTTTGATAATTACATTGTGGAGAGCTGTGGGGAAGGTTTTTCCATCTCAACAAAGGAGGACACCTTCCCATCTGATCCTGATCAGCCAGGTTATTCTTCAGCAGGTTTTTTGAGCTTCTGCCATGCCTGCAAGAAAGATCTTGGTCAGGGGAAAGATACTTACATGTACAGGTTAGTCAACAATTTTTTTCTTCCCAACTGATGTTACATGAATATCATTTCACATCAGATCTTTAAAACTTCTCGATCTCATTAAAAATTTAGTTTAAGTGTTTGAAACCGCCGGCTCTTGCTGAAAGTTTTAGATTGTTTCTTGTGAGCTGATGAATTGGTCTTGAAACACGGTTTCGGTTGTCGTTATTTGGTAGTATGTTCTTCCTTAATCAACTGGTTGTATTTTCAGCGGACCATATTTATTGGGATGACTAGTTTATCTAGCCACATGCCAAGTGAACAAAGTGGTTAGCCGGGGAAACATGGTCAGTCTCATGCGCTTACTTCTACAAGTAGATGTTGTTGCAGACTAATTATGTGTTTAAACCACTAAACTGATTTTACTTGCTTATTCTTCTGAGTTCTTCACAAATTTTTTGTCATTATCATCGATAGGTGTTAGTCTGCAGTTTTCCCGGATGTTAGGATCTTACCTTGCTACCTAACAGTAAAGCAGGTTAATCCTGCTCAAATTCTCTCATCTTCAATTGTATATTTTCGTAATGGACCCTCTCTAATCAAACCCACTCATCCACCTCACATAACTTGTGTTTCACTCTGTATTATTTCTCCCAAGTTTGCATGTCTGTAGAAACAAAAAATTGTATTTTTACTGAAACTATGACTTTCCCCTCTAGGGATTAGTCATGGCTTTTCATTACTTGCCTTTTGTACCGTGTAGTTGTGTAGGGTCTTGCCTGTGGAAACTATTCCCTTTGTAACTGGTGGTGCTTATGTTCACTTTTCAGGGGTGAGAAAGCATTCTGCAGCCATGAATGCCGGTACCAGGAGATGTTGTTCGAAGAAGCGATGGTCGAGTGCTCTTCTGAGCCTACTGATGATCTCTAGCAGCAAAATATTTCTCTGGTTTTTGATTTCTTGGAAACGACAAGCAGAACATAGCAATGGATCAGTGCTTGCCCTTTTTTTTCCTTTGTCTTTTTGTACATCTGATTATTTGTCAGCGGTTTTCATTAAAGATGATGGAGGTGATGTTGAGGTGGTAGTTCTTAATCAGTTGTATTTCAACTAGAGATTGCTGCTAAAGAATTCTCTTTTATCAGCTGCGTAAGAGAGGCATCACAGCTGTTGGAGTTCTTCCACAATTTTTGGCTTGATGTCGCATCTTGAAACTTCTTTTTTCATCCTATGTTGGCTGTGACATGTCGCAAATCAAAAACCTTGTCAAATATGTGCAATTAAAATTCTTCGCACAACTTATGCTGTTTGACTGTCATCTCCTTCAAATTCCATTTGCATTGTCATATTCTAGCAAGTGATGGATGAAACCTCAGTATTTGGTGGTACCATTTCCATCTTATTTGAAGAACCATGTAACCTACTATCAGATCTGGCTTGTAAAACGTTGTATCAAGCAAAGGAATCTTGGCAGTTTTAGGTCTTGGGCCTCTGTACAACAGCTTTATTACATACGACATTGCATAATGTTAGGATCTCTGTGGCAGGTAAAAGGAGAGCATGCGCCCTCCATGGTCTGTTTGGTGGGTCAGCAACCTTTCCATTTGGGTATATGACAACAGGCAGACTATTCATGCTTCACCCATCCGGTGGTGAGATCTTGCCAACTCCCTGGAATCAAATTAGGTACTTCAACTGGAAGCAAGAAATCTTTCTGGTGTAAGATTGTGTGAATCCTCTCAACCGTGACCAGGAAATTAAATCTTCCTGAAGTAAGTTTCCTCTAGGCTATCTATCTACTCTTTTGTTACCTTGGCCATATCAGAACACTATACATAATTATGTTTGTGGCTTGATGTGGTGGCGTCTTATACCCCACCTGTACATTTCTTTTCTCTTTTTGTGCGCTGTCCCTTTTTTCCAATCCTTCAATAGTGTATCCTGTGCCACTTTAAATTGTTTACGGCTCATCCACATCTCCACAGACACTTGCAAGACTGGCCAAATGAATTTATGACTGCTCCAGCAGCAATACCTTGAGGATTATGGGCCTATTAATTCCCCTCTTGAGTGCTTTCCCTGTGAGTGTGCTGCTATGTCAGAGATCAAATGAGGTCAGTGGACCCAAAAGTGAGCTAGTGGGCACAAGGCCCCATGGATATGCTAAGATTTTTCAGACAGCAGAGCTTTTAAATAGAACCCACTACTCATGTTCTCATGGCTGCAGACATCATGCAAGAGGAAAAGCTATGCCCTGCCAAGCAAATGGGCTCTTTGTTGGTACACAAGAAGTGGTTCAGTAGTTAAAGTCCTCTTTTTTAATGTGTGATGTAGGTTATAGCTTCCAATCTTCGACGTCACGTTTATCTATACATTAAAATGAAGTGCTGTTGTTTGATGTGCTGTTATGGTTCTTATATCATGTATAATAATAATAATAATAATAAATTTAGTTTATCCATTTCGGAACCAAACCGCTCTTATGAGTTCGGTTTTTTAAGTTGAACCAAACTATGAATGGCCCTGATTGAAAGTGCTATTTAAGTTCACTTTCTTTTCATTTGATTCTTAAATAGAAATGATAAAAAAAATTAATGAAAAATCCAGTGGCAAAAGATGATAACATCGTAATTGCGTTTCACTTGTTAAAATGTAGGAGAGCGGAAGAACTTGTGTGTTCAAACCATTTTGCAATGTTAAAGATGATGAGGGCCTCCATTTGTTGTCAAAGACTCTTCTTCTCGAGCAATGTTTCTTGCCAGTTCAAACTAGCAACAAGATTCATGTGAATTATTTGTCAAATAATTATATCAATCAGTGAAGAAAGAGAAAGAAAGATTTGACATGATTTCTAACTAATGAGATTACTTGACAAATGTTACTTATTTGGATTGGTAACAAATATTTCTCCTCCTTCTTTATTACAACATTGTTTCCCCATAACATAATGGCCAAGAAAGAGAAGAAAAACAATTGGAGAGGAAGGACATGAAACATGTCTCCTACTGAACTGGCCAGTCCAATAGTACATCAACAATGGGGAACATTTCATGGTGGTTGCACCCTGAGAAGGGGCATCCTAGGATAAAAGGATTAAGGTATCCCTTTCAAAGGGGGAAATCTTTTCAGTATCTTAGCTTTCAGGTAGTGGGGGCACTGAACCTGTGGCATGTTGCACTCACCCACTCACCGCAGACACAAGAGAAGGTACGATGGAAGTGCCTCTTTTATTTATTTATTTCACATTTTTTGTTATTTTGAAAAGAAAAAGTAATATTTATTGTACACAATGTGTAATAATTATTAATGTGGCATGCGCATCCCCATTTAGTTGATTAACAATTAGAAGATAAGACATCAGATAAGAGAGAAAAGGAGTGATAAGATTTTTATATATCTTGTCTAAAATTTTATCACAGCATGTCAGCCCTCTTTGATAATCAATAAGTCATGATAACTCTTGATAAAAGAGATTTATCAGTTTTTATAATTGTTCTGTCATTTTGATAAACTGAATTATTTATCAAACACTTATCAATATTTATTGGTGATAAGTCATGATAAATTTAGCTCTCATTTTTTAGCTGATAAAGTTATCTATAGATAACAAGTGATATTTAGACTTATAAAAGGATTCAAAATATCTCAAAGTAGAGATAAATATTATTAATGATCTTGATGTGACATAAAATTATTATACCTCAAAATATTACATCAAAATAAGGAGCGATTAACAGATATTATTTTATCTGCAAATATTTACTTTGCACATAACTTATCCACTTATCAACGTAGTAGTATAATCGTACAATTAGTGTGTGCCATGTCAATACTTCTAAGCAACTAATATTATTGAGAAGTAAAAAGTATTTTAAAGATGAATAGGTTATTGCCATCAACATTGGCATTAGAGAAATCATGCCATCTTAGAACATGGGGGGGGGGGGGGGGGGGGGGGGGGGTGCAATGAGTGTTGGAGATTGTTGTATGATTGTTTAAGTCCTCTCATCATTTGGCGTTTTCAGCGCATACCCTTCATGGAGCTTTTGTATATATGAAGGAAATTAATGTCTCACCGCACATGTGTATCAAGAAGAACTCATATATGAAAGTTTCAACAAATTGTGCGTGCCATAAAACTTTACAGAATTTGTGGGCATGCTGACTAGAAATACATAAATGATATGCTTGGAACACCTATTACAGATATATGGTGTTCCTAGAACCCAATCTCAGTCTTTTTCTTTTTGGTGTCCGTTGCGCCACATGCATATTTGATTTTTACATAAAGCTTTTTTGCCATCTATTACCTCACATCCACGCACAAGCTGGGTTTATAGTGATGTATAACAAGTATTAGTGTGTCAAAAAAAAAAGTATAACAAGTATTATATTAAGTAATGATTGTTGCACACTTATGGTACGCACCACATGTTGTCCCACGTATGTCACATCAAGTCCTATTGTTCTTGTGGAACAATGGGAGAGAGGATCGATAACTCGCTGCATGCCTAAAAGATTAGGAGAAAGGCTTTGTGCACTTTCGGAAATGTTCTCTGCACACATTTGGGTGGAGGGGTGCTACGTGTCTTACACACATGTTCTTAGATGTGGGATCCAATGTATCCAATTGTATGGGTCTGTGATGAACAGTATTCGCTTCGTTTGGTATATGCAAAGTCCTCCAAAGATTCTCTTATTTCCAAAGGTCCAGACTGATGTGGGCTTTCAACTGCCTCTGAATATGGGCCGGCCCATGTTACGTTGTGGGCTTTTCTGGCATATGTGGTTTTAGGTTCTGACATGGGTTTAGTTAGGGGCGTTCATAATTTGGTCCAACCTGAAAAATCGAACTGAATCGACCGGTTTTAGTTCGAGGGTTGGACATCCAACTGGTTCAGTTTAGTTTTACATTGTGAACCGAATATATATATATATATATATATAAATTTTACAAAAGAACACATAATCTAGTGGCTAGTGCATTGGTCTTCCTTTGAAAGGTCACAACCTCCTAAAAATAGTTTCTTTGTAAATTTCGGTTTCAACCGAACCGAACCGAAGAACCGAATCCGGTTTGTCATTAACTTCGGTTCGATTCGGTTTATAAAAAAAATAGTGGTGAACCGAACTGAACCGAACCGTGTTTACTCCTAGACTTGGTTACCCGGAACTCGATCTATGGGCTAACTTGGGTGGTTCGCCTGCAGAATAACTAAGCGGAGATCATGTCACCTACGAAGAGATTATTTGGGCTGGCCCATTCAAATGGTGGATGTCCGATTGGTTTGGGCCTAGGAGGAGGAGATGAGTCCATTACATCCTCAAATGTATTGGGCCTATACAGTGATGATTAACAAGTCCTGGAATTTGGGCCCATCTTTGCCATGAGAATGTCAGAGAGACGAGAAACACTTAAACCAGATATGAAGTATTTGCATGGCAGCTAATCAAGTAAAAAAAATCTACTGATCAGGTGTAGGATTGGCTGCAAGTGCAGGCTCTGTGTATTTGCATGGCAGCTTTTAGATGCAGAGTCCACATGCGACTGTCAGATGTTTTTTTTTTTACCTAGCCTGTCGGATATGAAGTATTTCTACAGAGAGAATAGATATGTTTCCCCTTTTTACATTGAAAGTCTTTTTGTTTGATATTAAAATAAATTAAATATAAATTAAGAATAATTTTTAAAAAAATTAAAAATATTTTCATTCCATCTCCGAACCAAACATGATCTTAATGCTGTAATAAACCAAACAGATTTGCACCTATGTACATATATAGGCTTATACGGACGGAAGTTTCAATTTATTTTTTTATTTGTCCAACCGCATCAATATTTTTGTCATAAAAGATGCTTGGCTTCATTTCTTCTTGACGGACAAACAAATGCCTTTCCCACTATATAAAATAGGTTTTGCAAGTTTGTATATTTATGATTTTGGTGTGATAAATCCTCAATCTTGACCCCCACAAAACTCATCGAAAATGTTGAACCCAAAATAATAAACATTGGTTGTTTAAAGATTTAAAGATGTGCCTAAAGGCCAGTTTTGATAAATAGTAATAATTGGTAATTTTATTCAGGAGTTATTTAACTCAAAAAAATTCTTCATTTTACTTTGGCCCAAAAATAAACTCTTGGGTAAACCCGTTAAGTTATCCAGATCTTTTGACTTGGTAACTTATCTACCCTTTTAACCCCCTTTAACCACATTTCCACCCAACCCACTCTGATTAGGAAACTAATTTCTCAAAATGAAAATTTTTTTTAACCATCCTTTTACCCTTCCTTAATCTCAACTTTAACTACTACCAAAACGGGACGCCACCGCCACCACCTCACATTCTTCACTAGGAGGCCACACGTCCAAAACAAACCTATACCGGTACAATATTCTATAATCATTAGGGGGTTGGTTCGATATTAAAATAAATTGAAGTTAATTTTAAAATTTTAAAAATATTTTTAAAATTTTAAAATATATTCACTCTTTCTTCGGTCTATCCCAATATGATCTTAAAAATATCTCCAACACAATTCTATTAGGAGCACGCCCACACTTTATATCCAATATGGTCTATATATATGGAGTAGCACTGATTACTCTTGAGAACGGATAACAAGTAGTATTCAGTTGCTCTGTTCTTCCAATTGCTCTGTTCTCTTTCGCCCGCTTTCCGACTGTTACTAACCATCTCTGTTAGTGTTTGCAAAATGCATATACATAGAATTTTGCATATGTGCCCCTGTGGGGTTTCCCTTCTTTAGTTTTGTCATCTATTGTCACAAGAAGTGCAATATTCTTACAGTTCCTTACGTGCAAGAGCAAAAAAATAGACTCCCTAAAACTAGACCAATGTTTACGGGGTCGAGGTTTGATGATGAAATATGTATTTCTCTATGTAAGTTAATTAAAATCACCATGGAAATTAAAAATCGTGCCTTAAAAAGTACGCACTTGCATTGAAACTTTCTTGAATTTCTGAAACATTTTAAAGGGTTTTTAGTGATTTAGAACCTACTAATCATAAAATATGATGAGACTAGAGAGTGTCATTGAATTGGTTTTTTTTTCTTCTTCTAAAAATTATGATTAACTGGAAACTTCTATTTATCTTTATATACAGAAATGTTGCCTACTCAATCGACAGAGAAAATGATTTACTCGGCCGATCATTTGATTTGTCGATTATCTGAGACTTATGTCCAAAAAGTAAACAATCGATCAATCAAAATGGTTAGTCGAATAAATTATTTACTCGGCATAAACAACATTTCCCTTTTATATATAGATGGAAGAGAAAGACTTGTTACTCATGAAACAGATAACAAATTTTGCTCGGCCCTAATTTGATTGGTTGGAAAGCAGTTAAGAATGTGCGGCCCGACCTCCTGACCAATCAAATTAGACTCGAGCTATGTTTCTATCCATTTTTAGTTGCTTTGTTCTCCTAATTAAAGATGAGTAAGTTTGGATAAAAGTTGGATTAAATAATAATTAATTTTAAATAGTTTGTCTAACCTTACTTAATTAAGTTAAATATTTTTTAGGAAAAATTAATTAGAAGTTTCTTACTGTAATAGGGAGGTCCTTACTGTAATATGATTTAACGTATACTGTAATTAGAGATAATACTTATTGTAATGAGTTATAACTATGTTAGGGATTAGAAAATAAATCAAATATCTATTAAAGATTTTTAATTAATTTATCCTATCTTTTATTCATAATTAATCTATCCATGTCAAAGAGGTGGTGTAAGATGGTTAACATATTGTTTTTATTTTTTTAAACATATTGTGCAATCTTTTACACATATTTCAATGTCCATCTTGTAAAATGTGTAAGGTTTTTTATGAAACCAAGTATTTATCCATTCTCATTCTCATTTTAAAATAAAATAGATTAATTTTTGAGTTAATAAATACATGATTAGTGTACTGTTAGTGTGGTCGGAGATTGACTAACATGTCAAAGTTGTGGTGTGGGGCCAACTTTGATCACGTGTCCTTCATTGATTGGTTGTTTCTTTTCAATGTGCGCACATGTGCAGAAGCGGATTCGATGGGAGCGGAATCGGCTTCGCCTTCTTATATTTGCGCTTTGGGCATCCCCTTGCGGACGCAGCCGCCGTCGCCCAGCCCGCTCCTTGCTCGTACCTGCTTCGATCTCTCCAAAACCCCATCCACGGCGCGACGCTCCGGGAAGAGGCAAGCAACCCGGAGGCGGCGGACGCTGCGCGGAGAAGTGGGGTGGGGCTTAGGAGGGAGAAGGTAGGGTGGAGGAAGGCTTGAGGTTGAGGAAATAGGAGGGAGTGGGTTTAAGGAGGAGGGAAGATGCTGGACATCAACCTGTTCAGGGAGGAGAAAGGGGGCAACCCGGACGCTGTCCGGGAGTCCCAGCGCCGCCGCTTCGCCAGCGTTGAGGTCGTCGACGAGGTCATCAGGCTCGACAAGGAGTGGCGCCAGCGTAAGAGCTCCCCGCCTCCGACCAGCCCTCCTTTTCTTCTTCTCATCTCTAACCGCTAGCTGCTTCTCCTTTTCCGTTGTCTGCATGGCTCAAATGCATCTGGGTGTTCTTTGGTTTCTGTGTGGGAGTCCAATTTTCGATGGTTCTTTTGACGTTATTGATGTTTTCGGATCTGGAAATGGTGGAATCTTGTTCTTCGGGTAGAACGACGATCTCTTTTTCTTTCTCTTGTAGGCCAATTTGAGCTGGAGGGCCTGAGGAAGGACTTCAATCGGATCAACAAGGAGGTCGCGCGCCTCAAGATCGTGAGTTACCTCCTTCCATCCCTCCCTCTGTCTGATGGCTGTTCGCTGCTGGCCATTGATGCCTATTTACTTAATTTTCATGTTATGGTAGGCGGGAAATGACGCTACAGAAATGATAAAGAGCACAGATGAGAACAAGCGCTTTACAGCGGAAAAGGAGGGTGAGGTCCAGGAGGCAAAGTCTGCGCTGGACAAGCTACTAGAGACCATTGGGAACCTTGTCCACGATTCTGTTCCAGTCAGTGACGACGAGGTCCGAGTTGCTGCTGCTGCTGCTGCAGCTGCAATTTCTTACATGTTTTATCAGCAAATGTTATCAAAGTTGCAGCTTGTTTGATGTGCTTCTGATTTGATCACTGTTAACCTGTCATGGTTGGTGTTAAATCTGCTCAGGTGAACAATGCAGTAGTGAGGACTTGGGGAGATAGGAGAATGGAGGAGAGATTAAAGAATCATGTGGAGCTTGTGGAGCTTCTAGGCATAGCAGATTTGGTGAAGGGTGAGCACTATTATAAAATCATATTGGTTCATTTCAAGTACAGCCCAGTTGTCTTATGGGATCTAAAGCTCCTTCTGACCTACGATACTGACTTTCTTACCTTCTCTCTTCTGTTGTATATTTATTGCTGAAGGAAAAAGGCATTTGTTGATTCAGGAGCAGCATTCTTTCTTAGGAATGTGATATAAACCAGCCTACAAGGGACTCAATAGGCTACAGATATAAAGGAAATGCATCCAGATGTCATAATTTAGTTTACTTAACTTACACATACTGACATGGAAAACCGAAAGATCCTTATAACTTTCCAAAAAATAAACAAGTACTTCATTGGTGGGTGGGGACACAAGGACCAGCTAGTGGAGAAACTAGAAGATATATGTACATTGACATATATAAATATATATATATATATATATCTTCATTTATATAAGCGAATTCCTATATTACTGCATTAATGGTTTCTCTGACATGACCATTTTATTGCGAGTTGAAAGAAAAATCTATTAGGCCTCCATGGCCTATCTAATTTGTTGAAAACTTGTTCTTTCTTCCTATCCACACTGCATCTTTGTTAAGTAATGCATGAGAGACATTGTATTGACAGAACTTCATTCTTTGATGCCAACTAATTAGCACAATGTTGTCATCATGGTGAAAAAGTGAAGTATGTTCCTGTTTCAAAGGGCAATTTAATTAGATTTGTTCTTTCTCATTTCATTCAATCATATGTGGGGTTTCTCAACCGCCCTATAGAAGATAGTGATCCTTCAGAATAGGAGAGACAGATGATCACTTGAACTGTGGGAATTTAAATTTGAAATTTTCATGTCTCACATTCGGCCGTTTTTTTTTTTTAAATGTTCTCTTACAGAGGACTTTATGTTATTCTTTAAATTCACTGCACACATTACTCTTTTTTTTTTTTTTTGAAAGTGGATGGTACCACTGGTATTATAAAATAAAAAGGCTTTACAGAAAGAAGGAAAAAGAGAGATGGGGCTCTCCCAAAAGACACCGAACACAGAATAGGGTAAGCCAAAGCCTACCACGGGAACAAAGAAGGGGAAGAAACAACAACATACACACCACCCACCTACAGACCCACCCCAATTACATCAAGCAATACCCCAAAAAACCCAAACACTCAATGGTCCTTCTTGCCAGCCATGTCAGCTTTCGCTTTCCTTGCAATATCTGCCAACCATCGGCGTTTATTTAGAAGCATCGAGTTTTTCAGACCTTCGTCCACGCCGTCATCTGAAAGTCCAAATAATCTAGCAGTTTCACTCGCCTGCGTTTCCATGAAATTCTTGACTGTGGATAGAATATCCATGACTCCTCCCTTGGAAAGCTTACCATTTTCCGTAGTCAAAGACTCCTCCCCCTGAAAAGCTTCGTCGACCACAGCCAAAGCAGCCCTCAAGTCATCAGAAACTGCTGACAGGGCAGGAAGTGCCAAAGTGATGGCCATCTCCGGCAGGGGGCCACCAGATCTCTCATGCACCTCTGCTCAGCCACGGGAAGGGGGCTCCTGAAACAGATCCTCTGAAAAGGAAGTGAACGGGAGGAGTGCAATGTCCATCACCGGGCCGCAATTTACAGGGGGGTCCTCACAGGTGCGAGGCCCACCTCCTACCATCGAATCCTTCCTTCCATCACAGCCGTAGCCTCCCTCCCACTCCTTTCCATCAACAGGACCCACCTTGCCGCCCTGAACCACAGAAGTGGACACACAGTTTGACAGGGTTGCCGTAATATGCTCCTGAGACACCCGCAGAACACCCTGGACGCCAGACGAGGGAGGCTTGGCGCGTCGCAAACGTCGGCTCTTCCGAGCCCTAATTTGACGGGCCAGACATCTTCTTAAGACATCATTCCATAAGCTAAGAAGTTAGAGGAACAAAATGACAAGGTTGATTGCTGCCAATGCTTTGAAAAGGAGTAGGTGGTCTGAGTCGTACGAATCCCTTGTTGACTAGTCGGACTGACTAGGCAGTCAATCGGATGCCTCAAGTACAACTTGGTTGTTTTTGAGGCTTTTTAAAATAACTTCTTATGCATGTCTCCTACTAATTGATAAGGTTAAGAGTATATACATCTCATATCTAAAGACACAAGCATCATGAAAAATAACCTATTGAATTAAAGGACATGATTTAACCCCACTCCCAAATTGGACTTGGAGTCCCATTTATGGAAGGATGGTGCATAGTTGGCAATTGGAGGAAAGGAAAAACAAAAAAGTGTAACTGGAATATCATCAAACATGTAATTTAAAAAGGGGCATAAAAGTCATTACAGAAATGAAACATGCTGAATGAAATTTTGCAGAAACAATCCTAGTCAGAATCTGCCTAGGCGGCTAAGGTCCCCGATCTGACTAATCAGCTTGCCTAGTCACCTAGGCAACCGATTTTTTAATCACTGATTGCTGCTTTGTTGATAATGCAGTTTGTATTTTAGCAAACACTGCTTAATTGCTTAGTCTAATCTAAAGCTCAGTTATGACATTGATGGACAGAATACTGTAATAAATAGTTCTGCTTTGGTTGCTACAGCCTGCTGTTTGCTGAGTCTCTACTTAGGGATTCTGGAATATGTTACTAATCACTTTTAGCTTTCAAATGAGATACAGTTGCTAATTTCCTTATTTTGAAGGTGATTTACATCTCAGATAAACATATCAGTGCCCATTTGAATGATTTTCTATGAGCAACTTATTGTTCACCTATTTTAAGAAGCTTATATGCACTCTTTTTTTGTCCTTTCCTATGAATTTTAGACCTCGATGTTTAAGTTTAAAAAAGTCAATGGTTTTACTTTTGCACTGTTTCACTCTAATTGCCATAGGTTCTGATGATCTTGTGCTACTGTTGTCTGTTATAGCTTGACAGAAGTTCTGTTTACGATCACCATGATCACATTTATGCATCTTGGCTGTGTCTTTTTCCGATTTCTGTTGTATAAACAAGTACTTTCTTATGTAATGAAGTATTGTATGTGCTTCCCCGTGGGTTTCTGGTAGCCATGTATGTAGGGTAGAATTGATGAAATTTATCTATTGGTTGTTTAAAATTAATATATTTTTATCTTGATATTAGTCATCTGAAACTTATGTGCCTATACACTCGTTTGTTTCTTATTCTTCTATCTTACTGGGATACTGGATTCAAATTCTGATGCATTGTTCAAAATTATTCCAAACTATGAAGCTGTCTATAATGTTGGCAATGCATCCAATTGATGGAAATTTGGTCAGGTCAAAGACTCTAATAGTGGTTTCCCGAATGACCACCAACGTGAATTTCATGACATTAGCTTAGCAATGTCTACATGTTAGTGTACTTCATAAGAAGCATAGGATTTTTACAAATTTAAAACAGACTGTTAGTACATATACACTAGAATATATAATTTATTTATGTTAATTATGCCTTCTGCAATTGCCTTTCTTGCTTCAAATTGTGAACCAGATTGTGGTCCCTAGTGTTGGTCAATCTTGGTGGTTCACAGACAAGGCACCCTGAAGAGTTTTGAAGAAACCATGGACTGTTCAAGATATAATTTTTCTTCCCCATCTTCCTGCTCTTCCACCTCTTCTTAATCTTGCCTATCCTATTGGAAACAATACATGTTGGTGATATTGTTTATGGTGAAACTCATTGAGAGATTTCTTAAATCCTTTCACATATTTCTCTTCTTGTTTATCCGTAGTCTTTGTTATGGAACAAAACTTATAAACATTAATTCAAAGAAGCATTTTTTTAACCATTTACTCAAAAGGGAAGAGTTTTATTAAATGGAACCCTATGCCCGATCTATTACACATTTAGAGTTGCTGCAGAAGTTACCTGTGATCTTGGTGTCAATACCAAAATATTCGTGGTAGCTTAAAGTAGTGGGTTTCTCAACTACAGATGCTTTGAAATATTGGCTCATTTGAGTTGAAGGCTTTTTAGTCATATACTATTTCTGTGATCTTGCTAACAGGAATTGAAATTATGAATTTCCTCATGAAACTATTGCATTTTGTTACCTTCTTGTTGACCCATTATTTATTGAAAGTTATTGCTACCTTTTTTAAGGCTTGAGACTCAACGCAATGGAATTGTGCATCAAGAATTAAGCCTCTCACCTCAAATTTTATTTTTTAAAGAGAGATGTCTTGTTCCCATTATTTTTGCATTTCTAACTTCTAAAAATAATGGATAATAGTTTTCATTTGTCAATGTTGTTTGTGGCGCTGTGTCTTGTGAGATAGTGTTGGAACCAACAGATAATTCTTATAAAAAATATTGTAACATGCACAGAGCATATATCTCAAGACTTACATACTAGGAAGTTCCCTTATTCCTGTTAAACAAAGGGTATTAAGGGCTAGGTTTTGGCAGTGTGTTGGTGTGGGGGGGGGGGGGACAGGGTTGCTTGCATTTCAGTGTGTGCGCTTGAGATCTGCTCTTGATTGTTCAATCTTCAAATTTAATTGTTCATGGATCTTATTCTTCTTTCCTTTCTCTTCTGTCTTGGGTTTCCCCATGACTCCAATGCAAATATGATCTGTCAAAGAAGTGCCTCTTACATAACATTAGTTGCAGGTATAAGAAAGATAAACAATAAGAGTGAGAAAAAGAGTGTAGCAGCAGCAATGCAAAATTTTGAAAACATTGGACATATGGAAAGCCTGAGGGAAAACTATACTTGCTGTTCAGTTATTCTATTCAGGAGGCATTCTCAGGTGTAATATTTGAGGGAGGTGGGGGGGGGGGTGAGGCCTCATATTTTAAAGATGTTGAAGTTTCCTTACATTGAGTGTGGCCCCTAGGATGGTTTGCTTGAGGGCATGGTTGGTAACTGATTTCATAAGTTGATCCTCTCTGGGTCTGGGAGCATGGTTGAACTGGGATTCTGCAGACTCCCTGTGATAGGATCCCTGAGGTGGGTTTGTTTTGATTTTTGAGCTTCCCTCAGCATTGCACAATGTGGTCTACTCATAGTTGTGGCTAAGGTGGGGGGCTGAGTTAGTGCGACGCCAAAATGGATTTTACCACAGAAATCTAAACAAGAAAAGAAAGTTTGTTTGCATTTGTGGATTCCCTTTTTGTATCTCTTTCTCTTGGATTCTGGCCTGCTTTCCATGGTTCAGTTGCCCACAACTCTTTCCTCTGGAAACTTGCGAGTTGCATCTTCTGATGAGTCTGAGGTTGGAATGTGATTATGTGGGTTACAGATGCATTGCACCCTGGCTTTACTTGGTGCAAACTGGAGTTATGTTTGGCATCTGGAAGCAACTATGGGCTGTATAATCTTACTCTTTCAGTAAGAATGTCACATATTGTTTGCGGGAGAATTTTGTTTTCTATTTCCTTGTCTTTGATAAGTCAAGCATACCATGGCTTTATCTTTTGTGCATTTGTATATAGATGTGCTGCACATTTTAGGTTCTTTATCACTGCATGTTTTTCTCTTGTACTGATTTTTTTTCCTGGTGAATGTTTAGGTGCGAATGTGGCTGGGGGAAGAGGTTTCTATTTGAAAGGTGCTGGCCTTCTTCTTAATCAAGCATTAATCAATTTTGGCTTATCATTCTTGACAAAACGGAATTATGAGCCAATGCAGACTCCATTCTTTATGAGAAAAGATATCATGGGAAAATGTGCTCAGCTTGCTCAATTCGATGAAGAACTCTACAAAGTAAGATCTTGCTTTTATTTTAATTTTTGATGAGAATATATCCTAGTATATTGATTATTTCTTTAACCTCTGATGAGGCTGGTGTGCTTTAGACTGAGACAAGTTCAACATGTCATACTGTTCTTGTACTGTGCCATGGGAATTAGTTGTCATGTCTATTAAGTAATGACCAATGCTAGGTTATGGAAATACTCATCATGTCCATTATGTAAAGACCAATGTGTATAGAGCACTCATCACATTAGTAGTTAGTGACCTTAAGAACTGTCAAGAGTGCGAAAAAATGTGGTGAAATATAAGAAACAAAGTGCACTGGACATGTTAAATGAGATTAGGCACTCTGGGATGGAGTTTTCTATTGTTGTAAACAGGGTCTAATGGTAGGGACCTCCAAGACAAAAAAAATTAAGTAGAAGAGAATGAATTACCACGTGATATAGATAACATAGATGAACACTCGGGTGAGCGAGGCAGGTGTTTTTGGGTTGCCATGCTTTCATTACCTTGCAGGTTCTTGACTGCAAGCTATTTTGTTAAAGATTAGCAGGGAGGAAAATGGACTAGCTATTTTCTAGTTAGATTTAAGACATGTCAACAACAGAAATGTAAGCAAACTCCAGTTCATTTCATGGGAAGTTGCAACCTTCGGGCTTTGGTGTAGACTGATGTGGAACGACCCTGGGGTGGGAGCTAATCAACAAAAAAGCTGTACTGTAGCTGACAAGTGGAGACTGGCTGGTTAATGTCGTAAGAGGCATTCCATCGAACAACTGTCATGCCATCATTTGGAAAATGGGTTGGGCACCTAGTTGGGGCTGAGCAAGTCTCCTAAACAATGCGTCTGATGCTGGTGTGCCAGGGTTGCCAGCCTGGAGCCGATGTTGGCCCTGGTGGTGGTGGGCCAGCTGCCAGTGGCCGCTGGAGTGGCAGCCAAGTGGGGTTGGCCAGCAGGGAGGGTGTTACTGTGGGGTTGGGGAGTAATGGAGGAGAAGAAGAGGATGGTGGGGTTGGAGTCTCACATGGTGGGAAGAAGAAAAGAAGATGCTGGTGACTGGGGCTCACGGATGGTGCTGGGTTCAATGGGGTTCTGGTTCACTGGGAAGTGGAAAGGAAGTAATGAGGAGGAAGAATTAAGTGATGGTAGAGAAAATGAGCAGGGATTTGGCGGGGGCAGTATGATGTTTTTGCAGGGGAGTGAGGAGGTAAGTGGAAGGAGAGGAAGACTGGGGGGCAGGTGGGGCCTTGAGATTGGATGGGAGAGGGAGAACCCGAAGAGAGAGCAATGAGAGACAGGTGGGAGGAAGAGTGCTTGTGGGGAGGAAGACGAGAGATGGGAGAGAGAAAGAGAGAGGGAAGAGTGGCCAGAGGAAGAAGAAAGAGGGGAAGATGGAGGGCTCGGCAGAGGGTTGATGCGGTTTGGTGGCATGGCAGTGGAGACAAGATGGTGGAGTGTCGGTGGCTCTAGTCTCACCCTCACAGGGAGAATGTGCAGCAGCACCGGGGAAGAGAGGGAGGTGGCGTGATGCAGCAGTGGTGGTGGAGATCACTGGTGGTGGTGGTGAAGTGTGGTGGGGGCAGTCCGGCCGGGATGGGGGCCTTCACCCCTTTTGCCTTTCTTGGGTAAGGGTTCTCGTTCATAGAGAACCTCAAGAGAAACGGGGGGGGGGGGGGGAGGAGGGAGGAAAGGGACAAGGCAAAATCTCTTTACAAATTTTCTATTCCATCTTGCATCATGAAGCCCTAAAGAGATACCGTCCCCTTTTTAAAGGCGTGGGGCAACCCTTTTAAGGCTCTTGGGCCCAAACTACCCAAGGCCCCTGGGCCATATACTACCTAAGGACTTGCACAAAAAATACATAAAGGATATAAATGACTCCTGATACCTAAGTACATGCTGCTGAGCCCATATAAAACATATACAGCTCTGTTCCAGAATCAACACTGCCAGTTCAACAACCAGATGGGTCCAGACACAGTGAGAAGCCCAGCTATGCTCCTGCATCATATACTCTATAGTTAGTTGATGTTAACTGTAATATACCATTCTTCTGAAGTAGAGTTTAGGCAGAGGCTGTAAAATAGACATTGTTATAGTCCATGTCCATCTTGTAATTAGTGAGTAGGAATGGTCACAGCAAGTTTAGCCATTTTCTGCATTTTTTCTTCGTCCACACATGCATGGCTGTGTCTGCCTTGTCCTATTTGAGTTAGCTTTAGGGATCTGAGAAAAAAATTAAGCTTCATTAAGTCATCAATTGATGTTGAGAATTGCTGCCTGCTAGTTTGGGTTTCAACGTGTGGTTCCCAAATTTGTATCCTAATGAATAGATAAACTTAATTTTCTTTAGGGAGAAGTTTCTTGCTTACAAGTAGTTTGTCACTTTGTCTGTGATTGTCTTCCACTTCATCCTTGTCATTATAGTCTTTGTATCATGGATGGCAGTTTTGGCTGAAACAGAAATGTCTCGGCTGAAACGTTTCAGTTTCGAACCGGAACGATCTGAAACTGGCCGAAACTACTGTAGCAATCCAACACCATTAAAAATAATATTTAATCAGTTTTGGCCGAAACCAGACCGAAACCGTCAAAACCGACCGAAACTGACTGAAACCGACCGTTTTACTCCCCTTTTAAGGCCGCGTGATATGGCTGAAACTGGGTGAAATAAAACCTGGTCTGAAACTGAGACGAAAACCGACACTGCTATCCTTGCTTCATATTCCTTTTTCTAAAGCATGGTTAAGGTGTTTGACACTCCGGCAGTTCATATTCCATTTTCAAAATTACTAATTGTTCTGAGATTTTTCTCTTTTTGTGAATAAATAATTGACCATCTATGCTTTATTTCAGGTAACAGGTGAGGGAGAGGACAAATATCTAATTGCTACTGCTGAGCAGCCATTGTGCGCATATCACCTTGGTGACAGAGTTTACCCCACTGATGTACCGATAAGGTCTGTCTTGGCTTTTCATCATGGCCTGTTTGGACCATGGAAAAAGGGATCTGGATGAGGCCGATTCTGACTGGAAATCAGCTGGGGATTGGCTGGAATTGGCCGGTATCGGCCAGATCGGCCATGGCCGATCCGATCCGGAATCGGCCGATCCCGATCTGGATCAGCCGATTCTGCATTCCATGGTTTTGGAGTGTTTGCACACACGATTGAAAGAAATTCAGGATAAAGTGTGACAGTGCTTTACATGCAGGTATGCTGGATATTCAACATGCTTTAGGAAGGAAGCTGGTTCACATGGTCGGGATACACTGGGCATTTTTAGGGTCCATCAGTTTGAGAAAGTTGAGCAATTCTGCATTACCAGCCCGAATGGTAATGACTCTTGGGATATGCATGAAGAAATGATAAAGAATTCAGAGGACTTCTATAAAGAGGTTTATATACCTTAAGCTCACTTGACTCCTCTTTTTCAGATCTATTTCCATTTTTTACAATTTCAACTTGAATCTCTACCCGATTTGTGCTTAACTATTTTTTTTCTTTCCTTCTTCTTACAGCTAAAGCTTCCATACCAAATTGTAGCTATTGTTTCTGGTGCATTAAATGATGCCGCTGCCAAGAAATATGATTTGGAAGGGTGGTTCCCTGCATCAAAGACGTATAGAGAATTAGTATCTTGTTCAAATTGCACTGACTACCAAGCTAGACGATTAGAGATCCGTTATGGACAGAAGAAGGTATAATCTTTACATAAAGCTTCCATGCAAAAAATCTCTTACATTAGAAACAAGTTAGTTATTCAGAATAATGCGACCATGTGGGTGCATGAGTGAATTCACAATAATGCAACCATGGACATCCATGTTGGCGTTCGGCAGAAAAGCAAACATAGCAGCTGTTTTTTTCCCCCTAATGAAAAGGAACCTCTGCAACACCAATTGTTGTTTGGATGCAGAATGATGAGCAAGCGAAGCAGTATGTTCATATGCTGAATTCCACCCTGACAGCGACAGAGAGGACCATCTGCGGTATACTTGAGAACTACCAGACAGCTGATGGTGTTGAGATTCCTGAAGCTCTGCAACCCTTCATGAGCGGCATAACTTTTCTCCCTTTCAAAACAAAGCCAGCTGCAGAAACAAAGCCTAAGAAGTCCAAATCCAGGGTTTGACCCCCTCTTCCCCAAAATGAGAAAAGATGAAACAAAAGACTTTCTCTATTAGCGTTGCCAACAACTGAGTTTTATTGCAGAAAATGAGAATTTGGTTTTTCCTCCTTTTTCTAGGGAAATGGTGGCTCATAAGGGAGCAGAGACATAAGAATGACGCGGGGATAATTGGAGCAGAGGGAGCAGAGCAGCTTTTTAACACAAGGAATAAACAGAGATCTATTCCTTTTTCACACATGATATCCCTTTAAACATTTAGTTTTTGTTTATCAAGTTTGACATTTTGCAGGCTTGTTTTACGTATTATTGAAGTAACATGTAATTTTGTGCATCAGAACCTGGCATGTTCATCAGTATCCTGCGTTTGCCTCCTGAAGGAAGTTAAAAACAAGACCACCCACCCCCTTCTTTCCATGGCAATGATTCTTCACATTTGGTATCCATTTTCCCCCCTGATTTTTAAACTCCATTTGTTTTTCAGTTAATCACACTCCAATTATTTCATGCACATGCATTCACGTAGTAGAGAGAAATACACCAACCTGTAAACATTAAACTTAGGCAGTCGACGGCTGAAAGGATTGACAGAACTACTATGAAACAGTTGTTATGGAGACTTTAAAGTTTTCGACTACTCTCAACTGCTGATGAAGTAGTAGCTAATTTGGGTGGTTGATGACATCCCCACTTGTGCATGTCAGTCTTTTTTGTGTCTGCGGCCCTTCGGCTGTTATATGTAGTACATTTGTTAATTTGGATAACCATTCA
Organism: Colocasia esculenta; assembly: GCA_014218235.1. Taxonomy (NCBI): domain Eukaryota; kingdom Viridiplantae; phylum Streptophyta; class Magnoliopsida; order Alismatales; family Araceae; genus Colocasia; species Colocasia esculenta. The sequence continues at coordinate 162,954,188 of CM024757.1, forward strand.
ATGACAGGTGCTGAAGTAGGTTTCCAATATCATGACATGGCAAATTTTTTCAAGATGGGGTTTGGGTAAATTTCATGTGTAGCGGCAAAATGGTCGTTCTTAGATCTCTTCAGTTTTTCAAAATTAAGAGCTTCTTGCTCAAATATCTGGTAAGGTATACCCAAGAATGTCTTGAAGATATTCTTTTGTGGAGGGCATGTTCGTCATCAGTACTGTTGTCATAAAGGGGAACGTCATAAGCCCACCATTATCTGCTCGTCTCTTTGCCTCTCGCACTCTTGAAATCAAACAGCCAAGATGGATATCTATGAACAAAGATTCTAACTCTATAATCGGTTTTAACATTTAATAGCGTAGTTTATAGTTAAAAAAAGATGAATCAAATACGTCAACTGTTATAAAAGATTGCATTCGCTTGCACATTCACTCACAATAGTAAAAACTACGTAGGAAAGAAATTTTTTTTACATGCACCAGGGAATGACTTTTTGAGTATCGTGAAGAAACGGAGGGACAATGGAGATCATAGCCGAGTCCAGAGTACAACAACAGCAGTGGTGGAAAGATCTACGAGCACTCGATCCCCAGTTTAGTTCAGAGTGTAGGAAGCCACAAAGAGGAACATCAAGAATGGTAAGGCGGCCATTGTCGTCGAGCTTCCAGCAGACGCCTCTGTTGTCTTCGACCCACTCCCTGCATCGAAGGCCAGAGAATTTTAACTCTCAGGGAAAACAAGCAATTAATTAAGCTTCTTGACCCCAGACCGGGTAGAAGAAAACTGAGAACCCCAGCCATGGTCCATGTGGGAAGGTAAAATTAGTTAAGCTGCATGGAGGGGGAGGTTCTTATCTAGCTAGGCATAATGCTCATGGCTCACACCTGAAGGAACCGATGGCGTCGACGGAGTGGAAGGTGTTGCAGGAGAGGAGCTTTTCGGAGCTGATGGCGTCGACGGAGCGGCTGGTACTGTGGGGCTGCTTGGTTCCGATGGAGCTGCCGGAGAAGATGCCGTCGGTGCGCCCTGAGGGGAACCCGCAGGGGAAGCTGCAGGCGCACCTGAGACAGCTGAGAACAGCCAGAGAAGATCATCTGATCAGCCGATAGTTTGAACACATTAATTAGAGCAAAGTATTCCCGAGAGCAGGCGAGCTCCTCTCACCATTGCACAGGCTAACCGATGGAGTCTGCACGTTACAGGCGCCGGGGAGGGCGAGCGCCCGGGTCTGGTTGAGGGTTAACCCGAACTGCGCAGCCCCGCCGTTGAGGACCATGCAGAGGCACTGCGGCTGGGACCTGACGACGCCGGCCAGCTGGGTGCAGCACGGCGACGCCGGGGTGGACGAGTTCCCCAAGATGTAGGTCATGCAGGGGGCGAGCCCGACGATCACCGTCGTGCAGCCCGACTGTGCCGAGGCCCCGGAGCAGAGCATGGCCACAAGGGTGATAGCTAGAGCAACGCTGGGCATTCCTCGGCCCATCGCGGTGCGTCGAAGTCGCCGGAGGGAAGGTAATGCACCGGTGAGGTGGGGAGGGGATGATGTGTCACCGAATGTAAGTACTAAGTATGAACTAGCTAGCTAGTACGAGTGGAGATGTTTGAATCGGGTTGGAGGGAAAGATGATATATATATAGGGTGTGGGTGTGGGGGTACTTACAGATGGCCAGATCCTTACCTACTTGGATGACAAAGTTTGTTTGTTGAGAAATCAAAAGGGTGGTTTAGATATGGTCGAGGTGGAAATGTATATATTAGTAAAAGGAAAGTAAAAGGCAATTTGCATTGGAAATCGTCGTCAACTCAGATCTTTCGGTGTTCATTTAGGATATGTTTGTATTAAGATAGATTGGGATAGAGTTTTGAGGATATAAGATAGACCGGGGATAAAGTTTCGAAGATATCTTAATACCAAACATATCTAGAACTTTGGATCCTCTAAGTGAAAGAGTAAATGGTGGAACTCTAATACCGACCAAGGAAAATCTACCACCAATCTTGTTCTGATCCTATCTCTCCTATATTCACATGCCATCATTAATTTCACTCGGTTGCCATATTTTAGTGTCCATTGTTGCATTCTGATATTTGGAATATGGTTGAGACATGGGTTTAATATGGTTGTATATTCTAATAGTTGCATTAATTATAATGTTCAAGAACGTGGCCAAGACAGTTATATTATGGTGTCTATAATTACATTCTAATTAATTATGCCTTTCTCATAAAGGCAAAAAAAGAAAAGAAAAGCAGATTTTGAAAAGAAACTAGAGAGAGTTTTTCGAGTTTTATCCTCTTTTGCACTTGGGGAGGATTGGAGTTCTTAAGTATATACAACATGGAATTAGGCGGTGGCAACAAATGTAGAATCATGGATAGATTTTGTCACTTGGTGGGTGCACCAGCCGCCTATTTTCTTCTTTCCTACAGGTAGGAAACTTACCCATGAAGCAGGTGGCAATATGATTGAGTCCGAAGAGAGATATATATATATATATATATATATATATATATTATATATGATCGTATCTATGAATGATATCTTTGATGTCCGAACTGCATGCACGCCGTTGGTGGGAAGGTTATGGTGCCTTGCGGATCTTTCTGTTGGCAGGAGTCCTATGCCTGAAGTGTACAGATTTGAAATAGAGGACGTTTTTTTTTTTTTGTAAGGTAGGTTTCAATAAAGTATGTTGGGCTAAAGGGATTCTTGATGTCACAATGGAGACAAATGGTGGTGAGGAGGCGGAGTCAGCTAGTCCTCAATATATACTCTTGATCACCTACCCTCACCTTTTTCTGAGCCTAAAACCCATGTCATTACCAGATCTTGGAAATATTTGGAAATTTTGGTAAAAATAACTCTTTACATGCATCATTATAAAGATCGATATAGCTCTAGTATATACATTTAAGTGAAATTTAAATGTACGTGCCATTAAAGAAATAACCGTAATTGAGATATTTTTGCACTACGATTTATGCATTATGCATGGTTATTTATTTATTTGTATGTATCTAATAGGATTGTTTTTTTTGCACAAGTGATTTAAGAGATGAAGTATATCTTTCGCCACTGTTGGACTTTTAATTCGAATTTTTCTCATTTATCTACTGATAGGTTATAGTGCCTATTGCATGGGAAGGCAATTTTTGCATAATTTTTTTTACATATATGTGTCTTTAAGGATGTTAACTTCACAATTATGCTTGTAAGAGGGTTATTTATGTAAATATTTCTGATGGATACAAGTAGCCAGGGTTCGTTGAAACGTATCAGTGTGGTAAGGACATGCTGCAGTAGTACTGTGCCTGAGCGATTACATTGCCCAGGCACAATCGGCACATGGGCGCCTCATTGGGCCGTCAAGTTCATCGGAATATGGGTGGGTGATCCGGTACGGTACCGATTCGGATTCGGGTCACAATGAGAGATCTGGATCATAAAGTTAAAACCTTTCTTCTCCACTAATTTTCAAAACTTCCACCAAAGCGAGCAACGTCCTGCGTAGCAAGCAGTAACGGCCAGTTCTCTCCAAGGGTGTAGGATCGCTTGTGGGTGGTTTTAGGGTCTATTACATCTGGTACAGCTCTCTCCAAAGTAAGATCCAATCCCTAAATCTAAGTTTTTTTTGGTTTGATTTGTATTAATTAATTTTTAGCGACCGGATTGACGCCAAAGCTTGTTGCAAATGGTTAGGAACTATTTGTAGCAAGTTTTTGTGTAAATGATAATTTAAGATAGATCCAGTGTGAGGGTCAAATAAATCTGAAATTTGAAAATATATTTTAATTTTTTTGATTATATATGCTAGAATTATTCTAATGGTGTGGATACCATAGGAACATAGATCTACCATTTCAATGTATCACATTGTATGAATCGAAATTTTAAATTTTAAATTATTATAATTATTAAATTTTATTTGAAAATTTAAATTAACTATACTAATAGATTGTTAGACTTAAGTGATGTGGTTGGAAATCATGTACAAAGTTTGCAATAAAATTTTACATAGATCTAGAAATTATGCAAAATTGTGTCGTTAAATATTATTGTTATATTTAAATACCTAGTTAAATATTATAGGCTTAAATAATTTTCACATTCATATTGTCATGGCCTCAAATACTTTGAATCTTGCATGTTAAGTGTTCAATGTTGTAGATGCCTCCTCACAAAGTGCAATTGTACGGCATAGGGTGCAACATGGTAGAATGTTGGGTGGTACTGCAATTATTGCAACATAAAGTTTCATAGGGGTGTGCCATCTACTTGAAACAATAGCTGGTAGGAGATGCAAACACTAGTCATAGTGAGGTACTTAGATGTTCAAGTGTGTCGTATGAGGTGAAGATTGGCATGGCTGAACATTTGAGACATGTCTATGCCCAAAACTTGATGCAGAATGTTTAGGAGACTTTGCATGAGCATGGAAGGCACTATGTTCAAAAATGTCTTAGGCAGCATTTGTTAACGCTTGCCAAAAGTGTGAAAATAGCAAAAGCTATTTCACGCACCGCGCCGCAACAGCAGGGATTTTCACCTCGTGCTGCGTGGAAATGTCATGATGTTTTTAAAAGGTGAAATAAAAAAGTGTTCACCCCAGCCGTTAGACACAAAGGGCATGGCTTGTGCTGATTTTGGCAAAAAGCGGCTCTGGGTCCGCTTTTGGAAAATTAGAGAGAGAAAATTTCTTCTCTCAGTCTCTCTTCTTCTCCAAAAATCGCCCAACACGCAAGCCTATACATCTGTTGGAACATTTGGTTCCACTTTTACTTTGTCAGAGATTTTTGAGTCTCAAAATCCACCCAAACTTACTCCCAAGCGATGCCTTAGGAGCCCAATGTGCAAGTAATAGTGCGAGATCCATCTAAAGAGGATCTTCAACGGTCTTTGCATGAAAGTAGGGCTGATGCATGGATGAGAAGACATATGAAAGCACCTCCAAGTAGGGCTGATGCATGGATGAGAAGACATTTGAAAGCACCTCTCTATGGAGAAGTCAAGCCATAGGGGAGTGGTATGCCAATGAGGCATCACTCAATTTCACTATTTGGGTTGGGGGGGGGGCATTCAACAATTTTTCATTAGCCTCCTTTGCTCCTCAACCCCTAGCCACAAAGGAAGAGTGGCACAACGTAGGATGTTGAGGAGATCAACCCGCATGCATTCTTGAGGGAGCACAACAAATAGATTAGAATAGAAGATGCTTACCATAGTAAAAAGGTCGAGGTGGAAGTGGAGAAGTGTTGTTGCTCAACTTTGGTACCACGTAGGCTTGATGCTATAAACAACCCCTACCACAGATGTTTCGAAAGAAGCACAGTCACTTGGAAAGCCTATTCAACCTCTTATTGAAAAGGAACCGGGTGGCACATACCTTAATGCAAATGTGTAGGAGTTGAAGACCTATATTGCCTCCTCCAAGAAAAAGTGGGAAAAGTATGAAATCTGATCAACTTCCTTATCTACTGTGGTTGATATATAGGTCTTCTACCACAAGTCAATGGCTGTCTCAAGTTACTACTAATGGTGCAAATTATAAGAAGGCAAGTGAAGAAATGATCATGACATGCTATCCATGTGACAATGATCAAGGTTTGCCAACCATGTCATAGAGATATACGAACAATATAACAAGGATGGAAGAGTTCGATGGTAAATAGAAATAGGTACCAAGACACACTATTTGATTTTGAGAGATTAAACACACAGAAAAATACCTCCTTTGATACTGCCAATGAGGGTCACTACAAATTTCCAAGATATCTCTCCTTAGGTCCACATGGCATATGGCTTTGGTTCCGATGGTGATGCCTACATCCATCTGAGCCTACTATATATATCATGTTTGAGAGAGTACGGGGAATATGTTCATATGTACTACCAGAGAATTATACATGTCGTAAAATGACTATCTACTATATTTAATGAACAACACCCTGGATACCCCACCAGGTCTTCCTTCACACCAGAAGGGCACACACACACCCTGGATACCACCAGGTCTTCCTTCACACACGAAGGATACAAGCACAGAAACAAGTAAGCAAGAGATTAAGCCCCTAGATCAAGCTTTGACAAGCCAAGATCTGAAGCAAAGGACTGAGAGCTTAAGGTCTACAAACTAAGCTCACTCTCAGATCCAACCGCTCTCTCAAGATCTACAAACAATGCAGAGAGCAAAAGAGCTAATCTAATGGAATGAGGCTTGGCTCTTTCTTGAGAACTCGTTAAAGACTTGATGATCAGAGAAATTTCTATATCTATCATTCTCTATCTATGTATTGCTCTTCTAGAGCTCCTTTCTTCAATATATAGCTTCAATTTAAAATATAGACGTTGAAGTATCCGTTGCCTCTAGCTTTTGTTAGACGTTAGACTGAGTGGCACTTGGAAGCTTCCAGTCAACAGTCCTTTATCCATTTGTGCACGCAAAGAGATAGGATCTTCTGAAGTGTCCTTTGGCTTCTACAAGGTCCAACGTTGTATGACGAATGTTGTCAGAGACCTGCATACATTAAATGCTAAAGCAGTAGACAGCTAGGCTGTCTCTTGTTGTCAGTCAACGTTGGTGTGAATATTCATCAAAATAGTAATGCCATTTTGCTGTTCTAAAAGATGCATACGGAATAGACACGATAATGGATGATATCGACTGCATGCATGCAGAGATACGTTCAGTCTTCATTAAATGCACAGCTGACAGAAGTGTGTGTGCGAAGACTTTGACTATTCAACCCTTTGAAAGGATAAGTCACATGTCAAGTTGATTGATATGAAATCGATGCATTTATGACTTATGAAATTGTTATGCAACCAAACAACAAATCGTTGTGAGATATGAAAGAATCGTTGTGATCATCAAGGAAATCATTATGATTACTTAAGAAGTCGATGCGCAAAGAAATCGTTATGAGAACCAAAGAAATCGATGTGATTGCTTAAGAAGTTGATGCGCAAAGCAAATCGTTATGATAACTAAAGGAATCGTTATGATAGCAAATCGTTATGATCACTAAAGGAATCGTTATGAAAGCAAGTCGTTACGATGACTAAAGGAATCGTTACGAGAGCAAGTCGTTATGATGACTAAAGGAATCGTTACGAAAGCAAGTCGTTATGATGACTAAAGGAATCGTTACGAAAGTAAGTCGTTACGATGACTAAAGGAATCGTTATGAAAGCAAGTCGTTACGATGACTAAAGGAATCGTTATGAGAGCAAGTCGTTACAATGACTAAAGGAATCATTACGAAAGAAAGTCGTTACGATGACTAAAGAAATCGTTATGAAAGCAAGTCGTTACGATGACTAAAAGAATCGTTACGATGAATAAAGAAGTCAATGCAAGCAAATCGTTGCACTCTCTTTAAGAAGTCGTTGTAGGAACGATTTCTTTTGAAATCAGAAGAAGTTTCAATCTATAAAGAAATCGTTAAGGTACTTATGAAATGGTTATGAAGAAATCGTTACAGTTCTACTGTAATCATTATGATCTATAAAAGAAACCGATGTGTACTTAGACAAATATGATGCTGTAGATACAATGTAAAGATGCTTACCTGTTTTGGCTTATTTTCCTTTGGTATTAATTCCTGTGCTTAAGACTTGTAGAAAATAGGTTAGTGACCTTTAATTAAGGGTTTGATAATTATCACAATAATATGGTTTTGTTAATCACCAAAATAGAAATGTAATTACTTTTAATTACATGGGGATAGACTGTTCATCAATCTCCCCCTTTTTGGTGATGACAAAACTTTAACAAATTAACAAACTTTAGCAAATAGCACAGATAAATAGATCTCCATATGTATTTCAGAGCTGCAATAATTCTCCCCCTTTTTGTCATTAGCAAAAAAGATGCAAGGAAAAGACAAAGAAGAAGAGAAAACAGCTGAATGAGACAGGAAATACTATTGGTATTCATTCATTCTGGGAAGGTACAGGGAGATAAAAGGCAGGAGAGAGGAGGGAGGCAAAATGAGAAATGATTTCCCATGCCTGTTCTTCCTGCTTTTCAAAAACTTGACGAAATATACCAGGGGCAAGAGTGTACTTGGGTCCCATGTAGGGAGCCATTCTCTTCAAATGGAGAGCCAACTGCTCATCAAGGAGATTGGCATAGGCTTCTTTGCTAAGGGAGATTCTTTTGAAGGAGACTGATCCAAAACTGGCTCGAGCAAGAAATTGATCAACTGAAATGGGATAGAAGTTCTGCTTGGCCTTCAACTCTTGACAAAGGGCTACATAGACTTTATATCGCTCAACCTAAATCTAGAAGGGATCCTGGACTAGGTGAATAGAGTTCATGTCTAAAAAAGTAGCTTCTGATACTGGAGGGTGACCTTCCCTGGCTTGAGATTCATTAAGCTCTGACAGCTACTGAGCAGAGAGAGGGTAAAATCTGGCCCAGTCTGAAGGTGTCAACCTCTCACATTCTGACAGAATAGGAGCTAGAACCTCAGCACTGACATGGCCTTGGTGGTATTCTCTAAAGAGAAATCTATGAAATGCCACTTGGAAGCCCTTCTGTACCTTGATTCTGCCCATTACTCTGGCAAAATTTTCAAAGATGATAGACCCAACAGAAGAGTCCATGACTAGAGAGTGAATAGGTGGAAGCAAGATTTCCTCTGGTACCTGAAGGGTGGCAAAGTCTACTTGGACAACTTCAGTGTGGGCGTCGGCTGAACCTAGTGCATTTATGGCCTGCTTAAATTGGCTGAATTGGACCTCAGGGAGTCGATGGACATATCTATAGTTGTTGAAGAGTTGGAAATGCCTGGCCATCTTGATCTCCTTCTGAATGAATGGGGCCCAACAATCCTTGTGATGAATTTGGAACCATTCTGAGAGAGTCAGGGAATGGTCCCTTGGAGGGAATCTAGTAGACTTAGCCAGAAGAAACTTGTTGTACAACTCTCTATGCCCCCTAGCCCATTGCTCTTCAGTCTTGGAATGAGCAATAGAGAAGATTTTGGATTTTTTCTGATTTGGTTAGAGAGGTATATGATAGAATAACATTCAAGTGGTCTGAAAGGTTAGGAAAAGGAAGGTTGATAATAGTAGCAAAAACAACCTTCTGAAGATATTCTCTGTATAGAGGTTTATTTCTGTTGTCTTATGTGAGAGAAAACCACAGAGGGGGATAGCGAGGTTCAGATGAAAGAGAGGAGAATTTCCTCTTCTTAGGAGCAGAACTAGAAGAGTCTGCCCTATGGATATGATCTCCAACCTTCAGTACAGACCGGAGGATGACTTCTTCAAACTCATCCTTGACTTTCCCAAGATAGGGAGATTCAAGTTGAGCACCCTCAGGAATTATAGTAATGAAAGAGGGTGGAGGAGAAGGATGTAAAAGGGAGTGTGAGGTAGTAGGTGGGATATCTGATGGTCCAAAGGATGGTGGGCCAGAAGAGGAGGAGGCTCCAGCTGATGATGATACTGGAGGAACCTCAAAAATAGGTGGAGGTGGAGAAATGGGTGTTGAAGATGCAGGAGATGAAGTGGATTGTGAAGGAAAAGGGGTAGGTGATGAGATGGTTCTGGGTTGTGGTTTCTTGAAGGTTTGAGGTGCAGGTGGAGCTGTGGATGATGAAGGTGGTGATGGAGGTACTGGGGTCTGAGTGGAGGAAGGAGCTGGGGGCTCAGGAGCTACAACTTCTTCTTCTTCAGCTACTTGCTGCACAGATTCTGACTCCAAAGGCCCTGATGGCCCTGACACCTTCTCAGCTGGCCCTGAAGGCCCTTGCACTTGCTCAACTGGCCCTGATGGCCCTGAACCACTGACATCTGCTTGTGAACTAGCTGCTGCTGGCCCTGATGGCCCTGGAACATCTTCTTCACTTCTTTGAGCAGCAGGAGGTGGAGGAGGAGGATCTTGGGCTCCAACTGCCTTCAAAATCTCAGAAAGCATTGACTTCATGCTTCCTAACTCCTTATTGAACCACCTTACAACATTCTTTACTTGAGACAACTCCTTGGATGTGGATGCCTGGCTCATGAATATGGAATTTACATCAGATTGCAATGAGCATAAGATTTCTCCTTGAGCATCCAACCTCTCTATGACAGGCTTCAAATTGATAATGACTCTTTGCCTCATCTCTCTGATAAGGAGTGTCAGCTAGGAGAGGGACATCTGGAACTTCTGCTGCTTTCCCTTTCTCCTGGGCCTTGTCCATTGGAGGCTGCTGATCTTGGTCATCCTCAGAATCTGAGGAACTGGCAGTCTCACCTTCTCTGAACTGGTTCTCTGGGGGATTTTCATTTCCCTCCCCCTGAGTCTCACTGCCCTTCTCAACTTCAGCTTCTTCTTCAGCATGCACACTTTCCATGGGAACTTCAGTTTGTGCTGCTGCTTCTTCTTCTTGAACTGGGAGGACTTCTGAATGAATTTCAGTGTGGCCTGATGCCACAGCACTGACTCCCTGGATCTCCTCTACCACTGACTACTCCCCCTCAATGGGAGCATCTTCCATTACAACATCTTCTTGAGTTTGAACTTTCTCCTGTTGGCTTGGAGCTTCTTCCATAACTGCATCTTCTGTGTTGACCTCTGCCACAGATTTTGCTATACTTGGCTCATGTGCAACTGGCTCCCCCTGAGAGATGGAGTCCAGTGCATCCCTAAGTAGACTGACTACTTGGGAAGATGGAAGAGGAACCTCTGAGAATTGCCCTAAGGGCTCAATATGCTCAGGAGGGATGTCCTCAATTCTTCTGCTGCTTGCTTCTTCTGCTACTGCTGGCACTTCTTTTGAAACCGATGGAACAATTGGAATAATTTTAGGATCCACTGCTGCTGTTGCTGCCTCAGACACTGCTGCTGCTTCTGCTACTGGTTCTAGGTCATCTTGGGCTTCACCAAGGATGGTTTCACCCTCAACCGCACCAGTCTTGGACCACACACCATTCACTACAGAAAATCCACTTTTTCTTAAATTTCTGGACCTAATAGCTTGGCCCATCTTTTCAGACACATCACCAACTACACTTATGCCGAAATGATGAAAGATTTTGGTCAGGAGATGGGCATATGGTAGTGAGATGTTCAATTTACTTTTTATATCCCACACTTGAGATCTTGCAAACTTCATTCTCTCAATAATGAGTTCTGCAGTATTAATTTCCTGATTCTGGATAGCCCAGTACATCAGGTCTGAATCAGCCTTGGTGCATGAGGAGAAAGTTGCACTCCTAGGCACAATGATCTGACAAATTATAAAATGCAGTAATCTGTTAAAGGCACTAAGCTGGTTAATATCCAGCTTCCCATCCTTCAGCTTGAACTCCGGACCTATTATCCCCAAACCCTTGACCTTAGTGTCCACAGAGTGGACTCCACTTCGACCAGAGGTAGAGACTTCAAACAAAGATGCTAACAGATCCCTGGTGATTCTGATTTGGGTTCCCTTGACCATAGAAGTCAGGGTCCCATCCTCTTCTATCTTCAGACAGACATAGAAAGCCTTGACAAGATCTGGATAACTTACATCAGAAAGGGTTGCAATCTTCGTCCATTTCAGCCTCTGTAGAGCTTCAACCAAACTGCCCATTCCGTTCTTCTCCAAGTCTGCTAAATCCACTGCCTTGTGCCCGCAAAGCTTTGCCTTGACTGAAGCGAACCTGGCTTGCTCTTCTGCGGTGAGGAATGCAGCTCCGTAACCCCCAACACTGTCGGAAACAGTTGAAGAGGCCATGGAATCAAGCAGGAAAGGTTCTGGAGGTTTGGAAGGGTGGTTGAGGGAGAAGCCCTCAAGAAATTTCTTGAGGGAGAGGTTGAAAGCTTCAAATCTGAGAGAAGTCGATGCCGGGGACGAAGGGTTATCGCCTCAGACAAACAGAAGGATGAAAGAGATAAGAAGGGAGACGAATCGATCCCACACAGATTTCGGGATTTATGAAATGGAGGATAAATGCCCTTTTTGAAGAGGTGCGCCTTTATGGCAGAAAACGACAAACCCCGGTTGAAAGAAATAAAGAATTACACAAACGAACCGACGGAAGAATTTACGCAAGAAGGATAAATGAGAAGTAATTGAGATAATTTTTGCTCACTTCAAGGAGAATAATTAATTGGGCTCCGAAATTTAATATTTCAGTATTTAACAGATAAATCTATCACAATTTACACATGCCTAATTCCCTTCTGAGAGAAGTGAACCTCTCTTCGGGTAAGGCTTTTGTGAAGATATCTGCCAACTGATTATTTGTATCAATAAAAGATATTTCAATATTACCATTAGCTACATGATCACGAATAAAATGATATCTAACCTCAATGTGTTTGGTTCTTGAGTGCTGTACTGGATTCTTGGTTAAGTTTATGGCACTTGTGTTGTCACATAACAGTGGAATTGACTTGATGTGCATTCCGTAGTCCTCAAGTTGTTGCTTTATCCATAGGAGTTGTGTACAACAACTTCCAGCAGCCACGTACTCAGCTTCAGCTGTTGAGAGTGCTACTGAATTCTGCTTCTTGGAGGACCAGGATATCAAGCATCCTGCAAGAAATTGACAACAACCACTGGTGCTTTTTCTATCTAGTTTGCATCCAGCATAGTCAGCATCAGAGTACCCTACTAAATTTACTTCACATGATTTTGGATACCAGATACCTAGATCATGAGTTCTAGATAAATATCTGAAAATTCTTTTAACACTAATTAAATGAGATTCTCTAGGGTCTGCTTGATATCTAGCACACATGCATACACTAAATAGTATATCAGGTCTGCTGGCAGTTAAGTAAAGTAGAGAACCTATCATACCTCTATAGATCTTTTGATCTACTTTCTTACCATCTTTGTCACTGTCCATTCTTGTTGAAGTGCTCATTGGTGTTGACAGTGGCTTGGAATTTTCGAATCCAAACTTCTTCAAGAGCTCCTTGGTGTATTTGGCTTGACAGATGTGGGTGCCATCTCCTCCTTGCTTGATTTGTAATCCAAGGAAGTAGTTCAGCTCCCCCATCATGCTCATCTCAAATTCTCCCTGCATAAGCTTCTCAAAGTACTTGCAAAGAGATTCATCAGTAGATCCAAAAATTATGTCATCTACATAAATTTGTACAAGTAGTATGTGCTTGACCTTTGACTTTATAAATAAAGTGCTATCTACTTGTCCTCTAGTGAAACCATGATCTAATAAAAAAGAACTAAGCCTTTCATACCAGGCTCTAGGTGCTTGCTTTAAACCATATAATGCCTTATGAAGTTTAAAAACATGATTTGGAAATTCTGAATCATCAAAACCCGGGGGTTGTTCTACATAAACTTCTTCTTTAATGAAACCATTTAAAAATGCAGATTTGACATCCATTTGAAATAATTTCAAATCTAGAGCAGATGCATATGCAAGTAAAATCCTAATAGCCTCAAGTCTAGCTACAGGTGCATAGGTTTCATCGAAATCTATGCCTTCCTCTTGGGAATAGCCTTGAGCTACCAATCTGGCCTTGTTTCTTAAGATCACACCAGCTTCATCCAATTTATTTCTGAACACCCATTTGGTGCCAATAACTGGATGACCTGATGGTCTAGGAACAAGTGACCATACATGGTTTCTCTTGAACTGATTCAGTTCATCTTGCATGGCTAGAATCCAAGACTCATCAGTAAGAGCTTCATTGACTGTCCTAGGCTCTATTTGAGAAACAAATGCTAGGTAATCACAAGGGATTACATTACCTCTTGTTCTTACCCCTACAGATGGATCACCAATAATATTTTCAGGTGGGTGATCTTTCTTGTATCTCCACTCCTTTGGAAGATTTTCATGTTCAATGTCTGTTTGCTGCAAGTCTTCCAGAGGTGGATCTTCCTTGTCCTCAATTGATGTGTTCTTTAATTTCTTAGACAAGTCATCTGCATCATCAATGTCGCTCTCTGCTTCCTTTCTCAAGGAAGGGTTAGTTTCATCAAAAATAATATGTACAGACTGTTCAATCAATAAGGTGCGTTTATTAAACACTCTATAACCTTTAGGTTTAGTAGCATACCCCATGAAGATGCCTTCATCTGATTTGGCATCCAACTTACCAATGTCTCTTTTGCCGTTGTTGTGAATGAAGCATGGACATCCAAAGGTTCTGAAGTGACTGATCTTTGGCTTCTTTCCCTTGAACAACTCATATGCAGTCTTCTTCAAGATGGGTCTGATCATTACTCTATTAATGATATAGCTTGCTGTGTTCACTGCTTCAGCCCAGAAATACCTTGGTAAATCATATTCTGACAGCATTGTTCTTGCCATATCCAATAAGGTTCTATTCTTCCTCTCAGCAACTCCATTTTGCTGTGGTGTCCTTGGTGCTGAGAAGTTATGCTCAATCCCTTGGTCATCACAGAATTTTGCAAATTTTTCATTTTGAAACTCTCCTCCATGATCTGACCGGATTCCAACAATGCAAAACTTCTTGTCTTTCTGTACTCTTCTGCTGAAGCTTACAAAACTATCAAAGGTATCATCTTTATGCTCCAAGAAGGAAACCCATGTGAATCTGGAATAATCATCCACAATAACAAATCCAAAATTCTTTCCTCCAAGACTAGTGGTCCTCATTGGCCCGAATAAATCCATGTGAAGGAGTTCTAAGGGTTTAGAGGTGGTTACCACAGTCTTTGACTTGAAGGAACTCTTAGTGTGCTTCCCTTTTGCACACGGTCTGCAGATACCATCCAATTTATTGCTGACCTTTGGCAGACCTTCCACAAGACTTCTCTTTCTGAGCTTATTCATGCCATCCAAACTGCAGTGGCCCAATCTTCTGTGCCACAGCTCAGTTGACTGCTCTTTGCTGGCCGCTAAACAAACGTCTTGATCCTTGAGTTCTTCAAGATAGAGCACATACAGGTTCTTTTCTCTGTTAGCTTCGAAGATTACTGCTCCATCCTTCAGGATACTGCACTTGGACTCTTGGAACTTGATCTGATGACCTTTGTCACAAAGCTGGCTGATGCTTATGAGGTTGTGCTTTAGCCCTTTGACACACAGTACATCTTCAATAACTGTTTTCCCTTTGTTGCTCACAGAACCACTGCCTATCACTGTTCCTTTTCCATTATCTCCATAGGTGACTGTTCCTTCTTCAGCTTGGAGATGAGTGAACAGCTTCCTGTTCCCTGACATATGCCTTGAGCACCCGCTGTCCAGGTACCACTTTGATGCTCGAAGGCTTCCCTGAAAAGGAGACATTAAGTTTTAGGTACCCAAGTTCTTTTGGGTCCTTGTTGGTTAGTGTCAACAGTTTCCTTTTTAATTATCCATTTCTTATGTCTAGTTGGACATGTTATTTTTATATGCCCTAACTTATTGCAATGGCTACAGCAGGACGTTTTTGTTACTCTTTCAATATATTTGAAATTGGCTTTGTATGCTGTATCTTGTTCAGGTGTAAACTTCGGAGTTGGATATATTTTAGGTTGAATTATTGTTTCTTCATTTTCTGGTGGTGTATATCCTAAACCATGTTTCTTCTTTCCTGAACGTCTAGCACCTTTTAATATTAAGGAGTTCTTACCATTTGTAAATTTCTCCAATGTGCTTGACAGTTTGTCATTTTCTTCATTTAAAGTTTTAATTTCTTTTCTCAGTTCATCTGAACTCTCCTGTTTTTCTAATCTGATTATTTGTTTATTTTTATCTTTTAGATCTTCACATAATAGTTCATTTCTTCTTTTAAGTTCAGTTATTTGTTTTTCTAATTCTTCGTTTTCTATTTTTAGATCTGAATTAGTGTTTTCTAAACATGCAGTATTTTTCTTACTAACTTTTAACAGTTTTGTTACTTCCCTATATTTACAGTATAATTCGTTGAAAGCTTCTTCAGATTATCAGAATCAGAATCATTGCAAGAATCAAAAGATGAATCAGAAGTTACCTTCTCTTCAGTGTTTGCCATAAAAGCCAAGTTGGCTTCTTCTTCTTCACTGTTTGAGCTTGACTCACTGTCTGAGTCGCTGCTGTTGCTCCATGCTGCTGCCATAGCCTTTTTCTTATGCCTCCTGAATTTCTTGGAGCTTTCTCTCTTTCTGAATTCAGGCTTCTTGAGCTTTGGACATTCTGCTTTGATATGTCCTGGCTTTTTGCACTCGTAGCATATGGGCTCGCCCTTTTTCTGATCCTTTCCATCTGGTTTCTTGAAGTCCTTATTTTTCTTGAAGTGTCTTCTACCAGATTGGAACTTCTTCTTCTTGGCTAGAATGCGCTGCAGTCTTCTTGATAGCATGGCTTCTTCATCTTCGCAATCATTTGAGCTTTCATCTTCGGCTGATGACTCATCTGATCTGTCTTCTTCTGCTTTAAGAGCATTTGAATGTTTCTTTCTGCTTGAGGACTCTCCTAGTCTCTCCATATTTATCTCGTGGGCCATAAGGGACCCAATGAGCTTTTCCAAAGACATCCTCTTTAGATCATTAGCTTCCTCAATGGCTGTTACCTTGGGAGTCCATGTAGATGGAAGAGATCTAAGGATTTTTCTGACCATATCTCCAATCTCATAGGTCTTCCCAAGTCCTGCTAATCCATTTGTAATGTCTGTGAATCTACTGAACATTTGAGTTATGGACTCTCCTGGCTGCATCTGGAACCTCTCATATTGAGTTACCAGAATATCTATTCTGGTTTCCTTAACCTTGTCCGTGCCTTCATAAGTGATTCTCAATTTTTCCCACATCTCCATTGCGGATTTGCAGGCTGATACTCTATTGAATTCTTTCTTGCTGAGAGCACAACACAGAATGCTTTTAGCCTTACAGTTTAAAGAAATCTTCTTCCTGTCATCATCTGTCCACTGAGCCTTTTCGTTGGTGACTAGGAGATCGCCTTCTTCAACTATGGACCATATCTGTAGTCATGACCTTGTAGAAAATACTCCATTCTTGTTTTCCAGTAAGCATAGTCTTCTCCATCGAACAATGGTGGTCGGTTGACAGACTGACCTTCATTGTGACCTTGGGCTGCCATGGATCTTTACTCTTCAGATCGTTGGATCTTCTTCTTTGTCGAAGAGACTCGCTCTGATACCACTTGTTGCCCAGTTAGGTAGCCCAGAGGGGGGGGGGGTGAATGGGTCTTTAAAATTTATCAATTAATACCTGTTCACTAAAAACGTTCACAAAGAAATACACTTTGAAGATTGTTAGTGTTAGTAAAGAGAAACAACAAACACATGAAGACAATCACACAACACAAGATGTATCCTGGTTCGGACCTCCTCTCCACAGGAGTCCTACGTCCAGTCCCTGAGCAACAACTCAGGATTTCACTAACTAGGGTACAGTCCCCCTATGGACACTACAACACCCAGCTCAGCTGGTCTTCTCTTCTCAGCCCGAAGAGGAACAACACCCTGGATACCCCACCAGGTCTTCCTTCACACCAGAAGGGCACACACACACCCTGGATACCACCAGGTCTTCCTTCACACACGAAGGATACAAGCACAGAAACAAGTAAGCAGGAGATTAAGCCCCTAGATCAAGCTTTGACAAGCCAAGATCTGAAGCAAAGGACTGAGAGCTTAAGGTCTACAAACTAAGCTCACTCTCAGATCCAACCGCTCTCTCAAGATCTACAAACAATGCAGAGAGCAAAAGAGCTAATCTAATGGAATGAGGCTTGGCTCTTTCTTGAGAACTCGTTGAAGACTTGATGATCAGAGAAATTTCTATATCTATCGTTCTCTGTCTATGTATTGCTCTTCTGGAGCTCCTTTCTTCAATATATAGCTTCAATTTGGAATATAGACGTTGAAGTATCCGTTGCCTCTAGCTTTTGGTAGACGTTAGACTGAGTGGCACTTGGAAGCTTCCAGTCAACAGTCCTTTATCCATTTGTGCACGCAAAGAGATAGGATCTTCTGAAGTGTCCTTTGGCTTCTACAAGGTCCAATGTTGTATGACGAATGTTGTCAGAGACCTGCATACATTAAATGCTAAAGCAGTAGACAGCTAGGCTGTCTCTTGTTGTCAGTCAACGTTGGTGTGAATATTCATCAAAATAGTAATGCCATTTTCTGTTCTAAAAGATGCATACGGAATAGACACGATAATGGACGATATCGACTGCATGCATGCAGAGATACATTCAGTCTTCATTAAATGCACAACTGACAGAAGTGTGTGTGTGCAAAGACTTTGACTATACAACCCTTTGAAAGGATAAGTCACATGTCAAGTTGATTGATATTAAATCGATGCATTTATGACTTATGAAATCATTATGCAACCAAACAGCAAATCGTTGTGAGATATGAAAGAATCGTTGTGATCATCAAGGAAATCATTATGATTACTTAAGAAGTCGATGCGCAAAGCAAATCGTTATGAGAACCAAAGAAATCGATGTGATTACTTAAGAAGTTGATGCGCAAAGTAAATCGTTATGATAACTAAAGGAATCGTTATGATAGCAAATCATTATGATCACTAAAGGAATCGTTATGAAAGTAAGTCGTTACGATGACTCAAGGAATCGTTACGAGAGCAAGTCGTTACGATGACTAAAGGAATCGTTACGAAAGCAAGTCGTTACGATGACTAAAGGAATCGTTATGAAAGCAAGTCGTTACGATGACTAAAGGAATCGTTACGAGAGCAAGTCGTTACGATGACTAAAGGAATCGTTACGAAAGCAAGTCGTTACGATGACTAAAGGAATCGTTACGATGAATAAAGAAGTCGATGCAAGCAAATCATTGCGCTCTCTTTAAGAAGTCGTTGTAGGAATGATTTCTTTTAAAATCAGAAGAAGTTTCAATCTATGAAGAAATCGTTAAGGTACTTATGAAATGGTTATGAAGAAATCGTTACAGTTCTACTGTAATTGTTATGATCTATAAAAGAAACCGATGTGTACTTAGACAAATATGATGCTGTAGATATAATGTAGAGATGCTTACCTGTTTTGGCTTATTTTCCTTTGGTATTAATTCCTGTGCTTAAGACTTGTAGAAAATAGGTTAATGACCTTTAATTAAGGGTTTGATAATTATCGCAATAATATGGTTTTGTTAGTCACCAAAATAGAAATGTAATTACTTTTAATTACATGGGGATAGACTGTTCATCAGGTCCAGGAGGAGGTGTCGGCAGACGAGTCAGTGGCACAACCTCAGGCAGCAGCAGCGACTGTAGCAGCAGTAGGTGGGCAGCATCAGCAAGAGTACCAGCCTTAGCCGCAGCAGTATGCAGACTGGTTTCCCATGGCCGAGTAGTTCTTTAGGAACTTGTACCAGGGAGCGTGCCAACCCAATGAAGGCTAAGAGCCGTTAGATCAACCTTATAATCCAAGTCAAAACTATGCTAACTTGTCCAGATCACAAGTGGTATTGGATATCAACAATTGTTCCAGTCTGCTTGTGTTTAAATATAATGATGGCTTTCACCCTATTGATTTTCGGTTGCAATTGATTGTGATTTTTTTTTTTTCATTCATTTTCATTTTCTTTTCTTTTCTTTCACAATCTCGTTTCAACCTCACTCAGGTAGCCCTTGCTCGTTGTAGCTGGTCTAATCCATTGGTTCTGGCAGAAATTTGTAAATTTCAACTCAACTTCCTCAGAACTCAATAGACAAGGTAGTCATAGTTCAATAGAATAGGTGTCACTTGAAGCCCAAAGAAAACAATAAGCCAACAAATCTGCAATCCACCTAACTCTAACATATGTCATCGTGCAGAATATATATATGAATCATATGATTGGAAGTAGAAGTTTTCTTGATTAGTTGAGCATAATTGAGTACAATATTCTTGACTTTCATGAGAGGGTTGCCTCAAGAATCATACTATGGACTCAAATTTTATCATAAAATAGTGCTTCTAAACTCAACATGGACTTCAATGTTGCAGCCTATAAACCATATGACATAAACAAAAATTTAGACATGATAAGTAACTTCAAGGGAGAAGAAAATGAATAGAAGACTTAGCTGATTTATTGTTGTTATTCTCCTTCCTAGTTAGAGCACCAAAGCACCACTTTTCTTTTATTCTTATTATTATTTTTTTCTTTTGGCAACCTAAGACAAAGCACAATTTATTAGCAAAGAATAAAATTGATAGCAAAATTGAAGTAAAGGAAACAAGGCCTAAGTTGAACTACAGAAAACAATGAAAAATCAACTGTAATAAAGCAACTAGAAACAAATCCTAGAAAACTTGGGTTGCCTCCCAAGAAGCACTTGATTTAGAGTCTTTAGCCAGACTTCCAGCATTGGTCATTCAGGGTTGTCCAGGGTGACGGAGGTCTTGTGTTGCTCATAATCACCCTCCACATAAGGTTTTAGCCGTTGTCCATTGACTTTAAAAGTGCCTTTTGTATCATGATGAACTTCAACTGCACCACATGGAAAAACTCTTACCACAGTAAAAGGACCAGACCAACGAGAGCGTAATTTTCCAAGAAAGAGGCAAAGCCTAGAATTGTAAAAAAGGACTTTTTGACCAACCACAAATTCACGTCTCAAGATGTGTTTGTCATGCCATCTCTTAGTGCGATCCTTATAAATTTATGCATTTTCATAAGCATCATATTGCGAAATTCATCCATTTAATTTATTTGTAACAATCTCTTTTCTCCTACGACCTACAAATCAAAATTCAGAATTTTAATTGCCTAATATGCTCTATGCTCTAGTTCGACAGGTAAATGACAAGCTTTAACAAACACTAGACGAAATGGAGACATGCCAATTGGAGTTTTGAATGCTGTGCGATAAGCCCACAAGGCATCATCTAATTTTTTTGACCAATCTTTTCTTAAAGCACTTACTGTTTTTTCCAATATTCTCTTCAATTCTCTATTTGAAACTTCCACTTGTCCACTGGTTTGAGGATGATAAGCGGTGACTATACGATGAGTGACACCATATTTTGCTAATAATGATTCAAATTGGTGGTTGCAAAAATGTTTACCTTCATCACTAATGATTGCTCTAGGTGTGCCATATCTAGTGAAAATATGAGTGCGCAGAAAATTTACCACAACTTTAGCATCATTGGTGGGCAAAGCCACGACCTCTACCCACTTAGAGACATAAACCATCGCCACCAAAACATAGTGCTTTGAATAGGAAGGTGGGAATGGCCCCATGAAATCTATACCCCAAACGTCAAACAATTCTACCTCAAGAATGTTGTTTAAAGGCATTTCATTCTTTCGAGAGATATTTCCTATTCTTTGACATCGATCACAAGCTGCAACAAAAGTGTAAGCATCTTTAAATAGTGTAGGCCAAAAGAAACCAGATTGGAGTACCTTTGCTGCAGTTTTCCTTGCTCCAAAATGTCCACCATATTCTGAAGAATGATAATGGTGCAGAATGCTAGCCATATCATCTTCAGGGACACATCGCCTAACTATTTGATTTGAGGAGTATTATACAGAAATAGACCCTCCCACAAGTAATACTTGACATCAGAAAAGAAAATTTTTCTTTGTTGATAAGAAAAATCAGGAGGAACAATGTTGTTTGCCAAATAGATCACAAAATCTGCATACCATGGTGCATCTGAAGTTTGGAAAGCAAATAATTGTTCATCTGGAAATACCTCATTGATGGTTTCATCATTTTCTTGGCCTCTTTGCTCTAGCCGAGATAGATGGTCAGCCACTGCATTCTCAGATCCCTTTTTGTCATGAATCTGCAAGTCAAATTCCTGCAGAAGAAGTACCCAACGAATTAATCTTGGTTTTGCATCCTTCTTTGCAAGCAAATATTGAGTGCAGAATGATCAGTGTATACTATAACCCTGGAACCAATCAAATAAGCACGAAACTTGTCAAATGCAAACACAATAGCAAGTAATTCCTTTTTAGTAGTACCTACTTGATGGGGACATCAGTGAGGACGACGATCTTGTGGGCTTGGAAGTATGGTCTGAGCCGTCGTGCCGCCATCACCAGCACGTAACCTGCCTTCTCCAGGCCAGAGTCAGTTCCTTGCAAGGCTTTGCTTGTGCAGTACACTGGAAGTTGCTTCCACTCTTCTTCTCATACGAGCACCGAACTGATTGAATGGGCTGTCGCGGAGATGTATAACAACAACTCTTCTTCTGGTACATGCTTGCTCAGCGTGAGAACATTGGCTAGATATGCCTTGAGCTCGTCGAAGGCCCTTTGACAATCGTCGGTCCACTCGAACTGTCCTTTCCTCAGCACGTCAAAGAATGGCCTGCAATGCTCAACTAACCTGGACATAAATCTGCTCAGGGCGGTGACTCGGCCATTGAGCCTTTGTACTTCCTTGATGGTTCTTGGTGCTATCATATCGATGATTACTTGCACTTTGTCGGGGTTGACATCGATGCCTCGGATGGAGATGAGGTAACCGAGGAACTTTCCTGCTCGAACGCCGAAGACTCATTTTTTAGGGTTAAGCTTCATCCCATACTGTCTTAATACTTCAAAAGCTTCGGCCAAGTCCTGAGAATGGTCCTCGGCTCGCCGACTCTTCATCAGCATGTCGTCGATGTATGTCTACATCATCCTCCCGATTTGGTGCTCAAACATCATGTTGACAAGCCTCTGATATGTTGCCCCTGCATTCTTTACTCCAAAGGGCATTCGGGTAAAACAATACAGACCTTTTTCCGTGGTGAAGGCCATCTTTTCCTCGTCTTCAGGAGCCATCCTAATCTGATGATATCCTGAGTAGGCGTCGAGGAAACTCAGAAGCTCGTGCCCCGCCGTAGAATCGACGAGTTGGTTGATTCGAGGAAGCGGAAAACTATCCCTCGGGCACGCCTTGTTCAGGTCGATGAAGTCTACGCACATGTGCCATCTCCCATTCGCCTTCTTCATGAGGATGACGTTCACAACCCACTTGGGGTAGAAGGCATTGTGAACCGTTCTCGAGCACAGGTACTTTGCGAGGTTGTCATCCACTGCCTCCTATCGGTTGGCCGACAACGACCGCTTCTTCTGGCGCACTGGTCGGACCCTGGGGTCGACATTCAGACGATGTTGGATGACCTTCGGGTCGATCCCTGGAAGGTCATCTTCTGACCATGCGAAGACGTCGCCATTCGTTTTAAGGAAATCTACTATATGTTTCTCCAACTCTTGAAGCTCGGCACCGACGACCAGTGACCGTTCTGCCGAGATCTCAACCTGCTTTGTCTGTTAGGCGGGCTCATGTCTCTCCGAGCTCTTATCATGGACAGATTCATACTCGGAAACTACTGGTTCCTTTGCCTTGATAGAATTTACATAGCATCGACGGGCTTCAGTCTTGTTCCCCACGACCTCGCCTATCTTGTTCGGCGTTGGGAACTTCAGTTTCTGGTGGTAGGTTGAGGGGACTCCTCCCAATTTACCCAACAGACCTCGACCAAAGATCGTGTTGTAGGCCGACTTCACTTTCACCACATGGAAGTCGACCTCAACCGTTACATGATGTGGTCGGGTGCCGAGGGTGACTTTCAACCTGATCGAACCTTCGGTGCTCACCGGGGTCCCACTAAATTCAAAGAGGGGTGTGGTGACCGGTTTCAACTCGGAGCTCATATTTGTCATTTTTACAAAACAGTCGTAAAAAAGGACATCTGGCGCAGATCCATTATCAACTAAAATTATGTGTATATCGTACCCATCGACGTTGGCATGTATAACCAGCACGTCATCATGTGGGAGGCTGAGGCTGACTACATCTTCCTCAGAGAAAGTAATGGCCCCCCGGGACCCCGGTGCTGGTCTGTTAGAGCCCGATCCTGCAGCCGCCGCATATGCCTTGTGCTTCCTCCCACTGTCGCCACCGCTTGCCGAGCTGCCCACCAGTACCAGGACTGCTCCCTTGCCCTTGGGGGCCCCGCGCTCCTCGTCGGGGGTGGGAGCCTTTGACCGCCCCTCCACAACATCCTTCCCGATGATGCCGTGCCGCAGCATCTCCGAGATTTCCACCTTGAGGCTCCGGCACTGATCGGTTGTGTGGCCGAAGTCCTTATGGTACTCATAGTAGAGGTTGGCCCCACGCTCCGAGGGAGGCCTCGCCATCGGTTCGGGATGCCAAAATCTCGACAATTTCTTGATGATCGGCAGAATCTTCGAGGAGAGCCTCCCAAATTGAGGCAAATCCCTGATTCGGCAAGCTTCGTCGGGGCGACGGCTTGGATTTGGTCTTGGTTTGCACGCCACTGGCTCCTCCCTCCTTGTCATCTTCTGGGATGGCGCTCCACTGGTTGATCCCATCTCGGCCGGTCTACTGAGCTTTCCTACTGTGCCGAGGGTGGACTCCAGCCGCACATATTTCTGCATGTGAGAGAGGAGGTCGGAGAGACTTACCGGCGGTTTCTTTGCGATGAAAGCTACGAATGACGCGTTGGAGCAGACCCTCGTCAGGATGTTGACGGCCATTCTCAGATTGAGGTCTACCACCTTCATGACCTCCAGCTGGAATCTCTTGGCGTAGTCATGAAAGAGCTCGGCCTCCTTCTATGCGACTAGCCATAGGTCGTTGGTGCATAGAGAGTGTTGCACCATGTTGTAGAAGTTGTCTAGGAAACGCTGCGCCAGGTCGGGGAAGCTCATCACAGAGCATGACGGTAGCGCCTTAAACCACTGCAATGCCGCGTCGTCTAGAGTAGACATGAACGCCTGGCACTTTAGGGCATCCGAAATATTTACCATCTCGATCTGCCCCTGGAAGTTGTCGAGGTGGTGTACAAGATTGGTCATCCCGTTGTACCGCTGGAACTTGGGGAGCTGCAACTTCGTTGGGACGGGAGCCGAGGTGATTTCCTCGATGAATGGTGAGGTGGACAATAATGTTGCCACCGAGAGGACGCGAGAACCGCGTTGTACGTAGGGCCTCGATCTTCCTGTTCATCTCCTGGAGGTCACTCCTCCATCGAGGCTCTATTGCTAGCAGGCCCGCGGGGGTAGGTGTCGACTAGGCCAAGAAGTGATCGGCCTCTATTGTTCTGGGCATGCTGTGCTCTGTTTTCATCATAGGAGCCACATGCAGTGTCGGAATCTGCGGTGGGGCCGACGCCGAGAACACGGGTGCTGCGGTTTGGATGTCGGCATGACTAGTCGATAGCGCCAGATGATGGGCGAGGACCTTAGTAGGTCCGATGACATCAAGGATGACCGCGATAGGGGCGTTTGGACGACTCGCGGCTTCCCCCCGATCCACTGTGGACTGCTGGTTTCGCTCCATTCAGGCCAACATCTCATGCAGACTTGTGATCATCTGCTCGACCAGATCAAGGCGGGAGGAGGTTGTCGAATCCTGTTCGCCCGTACCGGAACCGCCTCCGGTGACCTCCTTGACAGTGTTGGCGGGGATGATCTCATCACCAGAAGAACGAGCCACCATCTTTCCCTTGGGTGCCATAGAAGCTTTTTGTAATGTTTCCCATAGACGACGCCAAAATATTACTGCTTGAGTAATGGGGTCGGCTCAAGCCGAGAAGTCCCAAAGGGAGAATGGCACAGTGATGGTGTCAATGTTGCCGAGCTCCCGACCTGCAAGACCACTGAGCTTCCCCTCGGTGGGTAAACACTCCGACGATGAAGTCAGCTCGGGAATAACGAGTCGGGAGTTTGTGTTTCAAAGATTGCGTACCTTAGGATGAAGGATGTTCATCTATTTTTATAGGGGTTGCTTGGAAGAGGTTTCCGCAAAGCGAACCTGGAAATCCTACTAATGATATGCCCTTGATTGCTGTGGGTTGGGGTAACAAACGGCAGGCCAGCTAGATTGACTCCGACTATAAGTGGTAAGCTAGCTCACGCTGACTGTGTCCTTATCGAGAGCGTGATCGTCAGATCTTTCCCCTTGTGAACAACTTTTCCAGTTGTCGCGTGGATCACTTTTTAGAAAGCCTCATGAATATGTTATTGCCACTGTTGAGGTCGGGATGGAGATTTCCTTAATTTGATTTGAAGGACGAGCAACTCGGGTTCGCACGTGATGACACCCTTGCCTTCCCCGAGTTGTGCTGGGCTCAGTCTGACCTGGTCGTCGGTCTCGAATCCGCCTGGCGGACGAGGTATAGTTGAGTCGAGCAGCCGAGGAGCTACCTGTAATAGATGCTTTTTCTTGTAGTGAAATATTTGATTGTTCAATCTATTGTAAATCAGAATCTGATCGTTAGATTTCATCTCGATCTAAAATTTGAGCATTGGATTTACTCTTGATCCATGTACATCTGATCAGTTGGATTTGCTTTCAATGTATAACAATCTGATCAAGATCCACATATTGGATTTGCTATAGATCTAAGTTCTAATTGTTGGATTTAAGTATGATCAAGATCTAACAGTTAGATTCACTCTGTCTACATCGATCTAACTTGGCATTGGATAATTGCTTTAAATCTAAATCATAGCCGTTGGGTTTAAGTTTAATCAAGATCTAATAGTTGGATTTACTCCTGATCTACATCTGATCAAGATTTGACCGTTCAATTTACTGTCAACAGGATCTGACCATTTGATTTCATCCCGAACTAAAATCCGGATTCACTCTTGAATTAGTTGGGTTTGCTACGAAACTACAACAATTTAATCAAGATCTGCACATTGCATTTGCTACAGTTTTAAATCTTAATTATTAGATTTATGTTAGATCAAGATCTGATGGTTAGATTGCTTATTAATTATATTCCACATATAAGCCTAAAGATTTATTTATAGGTGTAGAATCCGTAATCCTGCTTGTGAGCAAACAACTCGGATTCAATATTGATACAAATTTCACGAAAATAGAGTCCAAACTAGCTTTGAGATAAAGATAAGGATGAAGAGTTTGAGATCAAAGCCCCTGTGGATTTCCAAAAGGATAAAAACTTCTGTTGTGAAAGGAATCTGACTATGCCAAGAGTGCTAGAGAATTCAGAGATGCATCATGTCGGGTTGATGCATTTAGGATTTTTTTTAAAGAGAATTATTGAATTTAAAGAAAAGGCCAGAAAACATCAGCTTGGGCTACACCTTTAGAAGAGAAAACACGTCACGGGATACAGACGCATTTAGACTTTCAGTTCCTTTCGGCTCTAGACTTAAAAAAGAGAGTTTCGGACTAAAAAGTACAGGTTCCGCTCAAAACAAAATATAATGAGCTCATAATAAGTCAAGACTGCATGCGCTCAACAATTTAAGTCTAATTTGGGACATCTTTGAAATGAGCTAGAAAACTGACTCTGCTTAAAGATCTAAAACGGGTGCCTACAGTGTACATATATAGACACCTTCTTTTGATCTATTTGTATATTACTAAAATATGTAGGGAGGTATATCGAAAATTCAGGAGAGATAAATCTCTAGCTAGTTTTCACTATACTAATTATTTTGTAAAGAAATATGTCAGTTGCTTAAATTATTTCAAAACTTGAATGGAAAGATGAGACAAAAGGTTAAGAACGAAATATATAGTTTCGGAAGAAAAAAGTACTAAGTCGACCATTAGAAAACCAAAAGTTTTTTTGGTAATTAAATAGTTAGTATGTGTATTAAATAGAAAAGGTGTATTGGAAGAGGCAGCTTAAGTACAAAAAAATGGACCTTAGAAACACCAAGAGGTACATGGCACTATGGCAGAAGAATTAGACAGTTCCACCACAGTCATTGTTTTAATTGCGGTAACGCACATTTCGGCCATTTCACAAAAGACCAGACAATAATGCTAGGCCATGAAACTACTATTTACCTTTTAGATCAGAAATTAATTTCGTTGGGATTTGCGGTCTTTCACATTAACAACAAGAAGTCCGGTCTTTAGAGCAAAAACTAATGAATTCAATGGTCAAAATTTTGACTCATAAATGTATAATGTTAAATATCAGATATTCTCTCATCTAAGTCCTCTTCACAGTATTATATATAAATAGACAGACAAATAGATCGCTGTATCTTGCAACCGCTTCTCTTGCCATCGATGGTAGAAATTAATTAACCTAGCTAGCTAGTTCGAAGATGAGGTGCCCATCAAGATTCCTGTCATGCGCCATCGCCGTCGTCCTGCTACTGCAAGCAACCTACATGGAGGTGGTGCCGGCCGCAGCAGATCACGAAGAATCTGAGATCAACTGCATCGCCACCTTGCCGGAGGTATGCAGTGCGTGCAAGGGTGCCGCCGGGGCAGGGGGTCCAGCCGCCGGGTGCTGCGCTACGTTGAAGAGGTACGACGAATGCTACTGCGAGTATCTGAGTAATCTGCACGGCTCCCTCGACAGGCTCAGGCACTGCTGGAACACGCCCGAAATCTACAAGACCTTCAGTGCCTGCCATGTCCCCAGCCGTCGTTGCCTGCAGGCATCATTTTGACTACTGCATGTTGTCTCTGATCCACATCGGATATTGCTATATATATATATACATATATATATGAATAAGTGGAAGAGCTAGCTTTTCTTCTCCTGCTGCTTGCTCATCCTCTAGGAGAGTTGGATTTATAATTGTAATCAAATGATCGTATGCACCATCGACCGTCAAAAGTGTCGGACTCGTTTCTGCATGGGTTCAGCTGGTTTACACGTTTTCTTTCTACTCTTCACGTCCTACCATCAGATGGCACCTCGACCCATGACCCGTCTCCACGATCGCGAACATTGTGAAGAGAGAGGGTGGGAAAAATCTGCATAAGAACTTTTTTTCCTTGGTAGAGGGTTTGTACGTTCCAGGGCTAGAAAACCCTTTTAAGGAATTTTATTATCCGAGGAAGAAAATTACTTCAATAACCATTTATTTTCCATGGTCATCTAATTTCCAAAATCTCACAACACACTATATTTCAGGAAAGCTTTGTGTTCATTATGTGGGAAAGCTCCTTCAAAAGTTATTTTTTCAAAAATATTGCCCTTGAAATCTGTTGATATTTCAAATAGAATCTTCATAATTCCTAAACACCTCCCGAAATCTACTTAAATTTATAAGTAACCCTTTCATCTCTTCTCGTTAGAAAAAGCAAACTTAACCTACAAACTTAACCTATGTTAAAATTGACCATGTGCCCCCAGCCTCTCTGCCCCTTCTAACCCTCTCTCTCTCTCTCTCATGTCGTCGTCATCCGGATTCTGGTTTAGTGAATTTTATGTGATTGTTGGGTCAATGGGTGGCCATTGAGCTATGTTTTGGACTTTAGTCCGTTGTGTGAGTGGTGTGGGTCGGAGATCTTGACCTACATAGCACTTTGGTTCTCTATTTAAAAATGTGACTGGGAAGGCGGGCATCAAGCTCATAACGCGACCTTCACCCATGTCGTGATCACAAAACAACATGTTTTGGTTCTTCGGTTGCATATGTGATGCATGGCATGTGTTGGGTTGACGAATGGCATTGCGTTCATAAACCTGACGATTCGATAGGTCACATTCTTAAAGTGACGGCACACTCCGATGCATTCTTCATTTTGAGGTTTTAAAAGTCGGTTTGCGGACCAAATAGGGAAAACAACCCTGTTTGGCCAAGGAGAGGCTCTCAGAGGGAGGTTTTGGTGATTTAGGCTCGGGAGTTGGTGGTTTTGGGTGGTTTCCATGCAAGGAAGGATCTTGTCGAGCTTCATTCTTCACGTTCTTCTCGTTGGTAGGGGAATTCTCTCGCTCCACTATATGATTTGTGTGGTTTAATGCATGTAATGATGTTTAATTAGTAATTTATGTATGGCTTCTTTCTGAGATAGTTGGATAAAGTGGGTTGATGGTTGTGAGAATGGAGTTTCTTGAGGTTTTCTAGGTGGAACTTGAGAGCTAGACGTTCAATCTGAGAACGCGGTGGGCAGAGTGGTCGCATTCTTATCGCAACCGTTGACCATGGCACGTTCTCATCCAAAACAAGGCATATCGGGGGATTGCGTTCTTAATGCGACCGTTTCCCCTGTCGTGTTTTGGTTCTTGAGACCATTGGGTCTCTAGTTTGCAATGTGGATCCAAGGGATCCTGGTTTCTAGTATTGTCTCATTAGATAAACATATTCGAGTAATCCACTAGAGGTGTTTTATCTTGAATCAAGTTCTAGATTAGCTACCTAATTACCGTGGTGAGAGTGGTGGCGTCGAGCCTTTCCGACTCGAGTTTTTAGAAGTCGTAATGGTTACTTCCGTTTACAGTGATGGTTGTCCGACCTTAAGTTCATTTTATGTATTTTTTGATTCGCAATTGATTTAGCCCAAAGAACCTGTAGTTAGGGTTATGCAGTGGTTTAAGAGTGTAATTAAGGAAATGATTAGTTTCCTTTCTGTTAGTTGTGCTTTAATTTGATTAGATGTGAATTATATTTAATTCTATACATTAATTGTTCTCTAAATCATCTTGCGTTAGTTGTGTGACTTTGTGCATTGTTTTGGGGAGTTTCCCTACTGAGCTGGAGACTTTGTGAGGCTCACTGTAACGACCTGGGATTCGAATTACCAGTTACCCACTAGTAACCCGAACCCTGAACCGCCACTCAGAGGCTGAAGCTTGGAAGGGTTAAAAAAAAAATATGGGAAGAGCATAAAAGAAAGTGCACAACCACAAGAACTAAAACAAATCACTATATATATATATATATATGTATATATAACATCATGGTACAACTAAGAGCAGATCCAACAAAAGAAAAAAGTACAATAAGTACGTACACAAAAGAGAGTACCACTCTCAGCAGCTAAGTAAGACCAGCACCTGAGCGACTCGGCTCCTCAGAACCTGGAGCCAATGACGAACCACCTGAAAGAGAAGGGAGTGAGTCTCAAGAAGAGACTGAGTAGGGACACTAACCCCTCACCAGAAAGTAGTACTACAACTGCAGAAAAATAAACTACACTAAAGAAACACTGCACTAAAACACACAGAAATCGGTGGCATGATGCCCAATTCCTGACAGGAGTGCGTCAGAAAACTGGAACCTTGCAGGCTTAATAGCACACAATGAAACACACAACAACTGTCTCACACACTCACACAGAAAGGTAGGACTATCTAGGGCTTGTGGCTTGACGCTTCAACACCATAGAGTCCTCCAACCCTAGCCACGTGTGCACACTCAGACGCTTCCCCTCGCGTCTGGTCGACGACCAATTTTCCCTTACGCCAGACTCAAACGGTGGAGAAGGGGCCCCACGGAAATCAGCTCGTAACCACCACAAGTGGAACGCATTGGACGGAGTCGCACTCGACGCCTAGGCTCACTAGAGGAATAGCTTAATGCCAGTTATTCAGACGGAGCCCAACTCCACGCCCGGAAGAAACACAACACAAACACAAGCACAACAAGGCACGACACACGTACAAACGGAGACACTCTCAATATCTAGCACACTGCACCAGGAGGAAAACACCGCGTGCCTAAGCCTCACATATAGAAGGGAACTCAAACTGTTGGGATCTACCTGTGGGTTGAAGACAATCCCGATTGCCGTTAACCAGTGGTAGATGGCACAACTTTGTGCCATTAACCAGTGGTGGACAACACGACTCTGTGCCGTTAACCACACCTTAACGACAAGGAACCTAGCCATCAAGTTCGTACTAAAGAATTCATCAGCTTCCAATAGCTAATACGGCCCTAGGCCACTTCACAGGGCAATCCAAGCCTAGAAAATGTGATCCGATGATGGGAAACGCTTTCCCTCATCAAATAATACCACTATAATGCCGAAAAACACCGATCCAACGCTTGGATCGATCAATCCACCCTCAAACCCCGGCATGGAAAACCCTTCCTAAAAGCTCGATTAACACAAAAATCACATGCATGTTTAACACATAAAAATATCATAGGGAATTTAGGGGTAGCCCTACCTCCAAACTCCAAAACCCTAAGGAAAGACCTCAGAATTGTGTCGATTCTCCAAGCACACCCCACGAGGTCGATCCTCCAAATTTGCTGTCTCGTCGCCCGATCCAAGAAGGGGAGAAAAGGTGGAAGAAGGGGGCCTCGAGTTGCCTTAAAAAAAAAAAAACAGGCCCGGTGATAGTTGACGTCAACATATGTTTCTGTCAACTGCACCGGCAAGAACTTTGCGGCAACATCAATTGCCTTCAATTTCTACACTCGAAAACTTCCAGAAACTGGGGTAGACGAAAAACATTGATTGCCATCAGGACTAGGTTGATGGCACACAATGCCGCCGTTAACACAATGTTGACGTTAAGCACCCTTGACGTCAACCAGTCATTGTTCCAGAAAGGCCCATTAGGGGTCTAATAAGGCCCATGACCTTACATTCACACCCCTATAACCTCTTTTCATGTGTTTAGTAGTGGATGTGGTTCTCGGAGGTAGACCTAGCAGTATTGTGAGCTTTGTTCTTGTTGTACATCTTGTGGTATGCCCTAGGCTATTGTAGTTTTATTTTGGACATGTATTAATGTATTGAGACAATATAATTTTATGTAATTATATATGAGAACATGTACTTATCATGTATCTTACACCTTTGTGGTTATCTTTTATATTCTTATTAGATACATGTTTGATATCCCTGGCAAGAATACGGTCCGTTCATGCAAGGTAGATCTGGATATGGAGCCTTTTCAGGCATAAGTATCCAGGACCACTACAGTTGGTATCAGAGTAGAGTCTAGTTAGATATAAAGAGAAATTAAGATTGCAATGTCCCGAAACTCATGATTCATTGTCCACTGCTGGTAGTAAGTCCACAGTTTTCTATATATGATTTTGTGTATATGTGCTATGTTGTGTTGTGTGTTGTTAGTGGTTTGTTGTGGAATTGGAATGGTAAACAGTAGAATTAAGAAGTTATTCGACCTGGTATGATAATTAGTGGAAAAAGAATTTCTTTCTGAGGATAATGTGGTAAAGTATAATGGTGTTTCTGATTATGCCAATGGATTTAGCAAGATCAGTTGTATAATGATAATTGTCTATGTATACAGAGGAATTACCTAGTGTGAGTGTGGCAGTGTATTGGTTTTTCAGTGAAGAAGTATTACCGTTTTCAAAACTTTTAGTTACAAAGTGCTGAAGAAGTTATGATAGAGATTTTGGAAGTGGTTATGGACTGTGTTAGCAAATGCAGAAGGTAGTTCAGATAATGAAATGATTAGAATTCTTGAGGATTTCAAATGATCATGTGGTTAGGACTAATTTCAAATGATGTGTTAGCAAATAAAGAGGCAGTAACTTGTGGTAGCAGATTTGAGAACTGTATTCATTTAGAATAAATTATATGAAAATTGACTGTAATGTTCAGCAAACAAGAAAAGGCATATTATAATAATGACGGTACAGTGAAACTCAAAGTCTGAGCACACAATACAAATGAAATTAAATTGAAGCAGGATTGTTAGAAAAAAAGGTTTATTAAATTAGATATTTGATTAGGGTAGATATTGATTAGTTGTGTTAAGTTATGAATCGAGTGCCTTTGTTGATCAGGTAAGGAAAGAGCAGTGAGTGAATTGATAATTAAATATTGAAAACATTAGAAGATTAAAATAGAATGTCAAAGATCATATTAGTTATTATAGGTAGAAACTATTCTTAGCAGAAAAGTTATTATGAATCCTTGGTGAGTTTATTGACAGCTATTGGTATGAAGAGAGGGCTAGTTAATGTGTATAGGTTAATGGAATTCAGAAATTACTTTTGGTTTTCTTTGAAAAGATTGCCAATAGAAGATTTATACAGAGGTAAGATATGGTTCAGGTTATCAGCAGTAAATGGATGGCTAAATAACAAGGGCAATCAGGTGGAAGATTTGATTAGATATGGTAGGTTGTACAATGCCAAAGGCTGATCACAAAAAGTTCCAAATAGAATAACAAAGAAAAATGCTGCAACCACATTAAGAAAAGTATGAAAGAAGGTCGAGTCCAAGGAGATAAAAGCACCCAGTACCTCAACCACAATAACTTAGATTAGGACAATATGTTAAATACAAATAGTTTACAAAAATACATGGCAAGTAAAAAGAATGAATAGATTGGGTCAGCAAGAACAAATAGATTGAAACAGATCAGAAAAAGAGAAAGCAAATGAGAATTTGCTGAAGAAATGCAGAGAAATGTATCCATACTTGTTTGAATTAAGAATTTAATTTCAACTAAAAAGATGTGTTATATTGGTGCGATTTTGAGGTGTGCTAGTTTATTTGGTCACTCGGGATTATTATTATTATTAAATAATCGAATATGTTTTTTTTTTTTTTGAGTTTCTTCTTAATGTCGTGGATGACATTTTTTTTAGGTGGTAGTAATATTGTAGTGTCGTGGTTGTCCGGATTCAAGTTTACTGAATTTTATCTTATTGTTGGGCCAATGGGTGGCCATTGAATTATGTTTTGGGCTTTAGTGAGTTGTGTGGGCTTTGTGGGCCAGGGATCTTGGTCCACATAGCACTCAGGCTCTCTATTTGAGAATGTGACTGGGGAAGTTATCGTGTTCATATCGTGGCTTTCGCCCATGTCGTCGCAATCTAAAAATTGCCCATTTTGGTTCTTCGGCTGCATGTGCAACACGTGGCGCACGCTAGGTTCCCGCGTGGCATTGCATTCATGAACGCGACTGTAACACCCCATATAAGAATATGTTAAATGGACTAAATCAACAAACTACCAACAACTCGGACTAGTCATTTTCAGAGCTCGAGCAGGAAAAGAACTCTGAAGTTAAGCATGCTCAGTTGGGAGTAGTCCCAGGATGGGTGACCTTCCTGGGAAGTCTACCAATTAGTATGGTTGTTGGGCCAGTTTGCTGGTTAGGTCGTCACAAATGGTATCAGAGCCTTGCCCAACCGGATGTGCAAGAACTAAGTGCCACACAGGGCAAAGTGCTACGCTATGGGAGCCGAACTCTGAAATTAAGCGTGCTCAGTTGGGAGTAGTCCCAGGATGGGTGACCTTTCTGGGAAGTCTACCAATTGGCACGGTTGTTGGACCAGTTTGTTGGTTGGGTCGTCACAGCGACAGTCCAATAGGTCACGCTCTTAACGCGACAACACACCCCGATGTGTTCTTGAGTTCGAGGTTTTAAATGTCTATTTTCCTACCAAATAGGGCAAACAACCCTGTTCGGCTGAGGAAAGGCTCTTAGAGGGAGGTTTTAGCGATTTTGGCTTGAGAGATGGTTGTTTTGTGCAGTTTTCATGCGAGGAAGGTGCTTGGAGAATGGCAAACGCTGATTGAGGTTCGTTCTTCACATTCTTCATGTTGGTAGGGAAATACTCTCACTCCTCTACATGATTTGTGTGGTTTAATGCACGTAAATGGATGTTTAGTAGTTTTTGGATGGTTTCTCGCCGAGATAGTTGGTTATAGTGGGTTGATGGTTGTAAGAATGGGCTTTCTTAAGGCTTTCTGGGTAGAACCTGAGAGCTAGGCATTTTGTTTGAGAACCCGGTAGGCAGGGTGGTCACGTTCTTATTGTGACCTTTGACCCTGATGCATTCTCATCTAGAACATAGAGTATTGGGGCATCACGTTCTTAACGCGACCGTTTCCCCTATCGTGTTTTGGTTCCTAAGGCCATTGGTCTCTAGTTTGCAATGTTGATCCAAGGGATCCTGGTTTCTAGTGTTGTCTGATTAGATAAGTTTTTTTGAATATTCCATTAGAGGTGTTTTATCGAGAATGACTACTTGCCAGTAGATCTTTCATGAGTAGTAAGTTTCATGTAAGGAATGTAATGGTTGAAATGCGGCTTAAATGATGGAAGGCTTAGTTTTATGCATGCTATGTAGTATGGAAAGGTTTCAATCGATGGTTTGGCTCGCGTAGCCATTTCTGGGGCTTTGTGTGAGACATGCAAGCTGGGAGATCTATTTGAAGATCTTGTCCTTTCAGTTGGACGTCTTAGTGAGGTGTTCGAGTTGGCAAACACGTTAGCGTTTGTTAATGTGGTTCCCTTGCTTGACGCATTAATGTTACATTGGGGGCTTATGGCATGTTCCAGTTTCCTATTGATCGAGTTTCTCTTTGAGCTTGGGGGTTGACCTTCGGGTCAATAGTATCTCAACTTGTGTGCCTAATGATTCTGTTGTATCGTGATAATGATAATAATGATTATTTGCATTTTTAATAAAAGTTTAATAATATAAATATGGTTTACCGATTTCGGTGGTTAGGCTCCTATCCGAAATGCCTCTCTAATCAGGTACCCCAGGTTTTGTGTGATCCAGGCACATTAGTGCTCGCGGTTTGCCCTAGTACTATGCGCACTTTAGAGGTCTATGTCGTCTTCCTGGACACCCTTACTCGTTTCTCGAGTGTACGTCCAGTTGAGGGAAAGACATAGTGGGGCAACAACTTGTGGTGTGGTTGGTTTTCAGTTCAGTCGCTTGTAGCACGCTCGTGATTGGGGGTACAAACACCAGTAGATGTACTGGGCTCCAGCTAGTCCCTTGTTCCCACTTGCCTCACTCTACAAGCACCATAACATTTAGAGGTGTGACATGCATGGGTTTGCAGCTTGGTTGACTGAAGGTGGTGTTGGTTGGTCTCCACAGTTTCTTATACTCGTCGAGGTGGAGCCGCAGTTGGATCTTTCATCAGTGGCTGTGAAACTGAGAGAGCTTTCTTGTGTTTTCTTTGTTTGGATCAAGTCCTGGATTAGCTACCCAGTTAACATGGTCTGACTGGTGGTGTCGTGCCTCTTCGACTCGAGTTTTTAGATGTTGTAGTTGTTACTTCCGTTTATAGTGATGGTTTCCCAACCTTCAGTATATTTTGTGTATTTTTTGATTAATAATTGATTTAGCCTAGTGAACTTGCGTTTAGGGCTACACTATGGTTTAAGAATGTAATTAAGGGAACGATCATTTTCCTTTTTGTTAGTTGTGCTTTAATTTGATTAGATGTGAATTATATTTAATTCTATACATTAATTATTCCCAAAATTGGTTTGCATTACTTGTGTGGCTTTGTGCGTTGTTTTGGAGAGTTTTCCTACTGAGCTGGTGACTTTATGAAACTCACACCCCTACACTCCTTTTTCAGGTATTTAGTAGCAGACATGGTTCACTGAGGTGGACTTGTACCCCAGCAGTAATGTGAGCTTTGTTCTTGTTTACACCTTGGGGTATATCTCAAGCCGTTATAGTTTTCTTTTGGACATGTATTAATGTATTGGGACAACGTAATTTGAGAGAACATGTAATTATCATGTATCTTTACACCTTTGTGATTGTCTTTTATATTTTAACTGAACACATGTTTGACATCCCTAGCGAGACTATGGTCCATTTGCGGGAGGAGAATCTGGATATAGAGCTTTTATGGGCATAAGTATCTAGGGCTACTACACACACCCACACACACACACACACACACTCTCTCTCAAACCCCCTCATTCTCTACTTGGGTTACGCCAAAGTCCAAGCTCATCCCGATTGTGGTCATCCACAGTTCTGCCCGAAAGTCAGGTCCATATTGATCAAATCAAATACATAAATTTAGAGAGAAAAAGGAAGTTTGAGGGTGAAAGAGAGAAAGCAGCTGATGGAGAGTGAGATAAATGCAGAGAGATAGAGGCAGGAGGTGTTTGTAGGTAGGTAGGAATCAGGGGTGCATGCAAGGGGTGCCTGTAGACACTCTTTTTTAACCTATAAGTTGGGTCATTTCTTGCTCATACTATTGATGCCCCAAATTGTCTATCACTTTGGATTCTTTCTTTAACCCATCATGAGCATAATTATCTATGATTTTAAACTCAAATTCAAGCCAATGACCAAAATCCACTCAAAACATCCAAACTATGTAGTCTGCTCCACCCTGTATGACACGACTCGAGGATTCGACACCCAGAAGGCCCTCTAAGTGCCCAACCCCTGGATCGCTACCCACGGGTTTGAAGACTCGGAAGGGTTAGAAAAGTAGTCTAATGAGATAAGCCATGAATTTAAATAGCTATAACAATATATTAGTACATTAGACAAAAAATTAAGTACAACATGTCCCAAATAAAAGTACAGGTACAGGAAGAAAAGTGCAGTCCTTAAGGGGCATACCCTGAGGACTTGCAAAACATAGCTCCCAACTCACACTAGTACACTCACACTCACACGCTCACACTGCTGAAAGCATACGACGCAACTAAACCACCACCTCAACCGTTTGACACTGAGCTCCTATGACAGCGAGCCCCTACCTGAAGGAAGTATGGGGCTGAGTCTCGCGAACAAGGCCCAGTAGAGATAACCACACTACAAGAAAACTAGGCTATGCCTACAATGCAATTTTGTTTGTAAAAGTAGCAAAATAGTAGCTCTATGTTTTAACTATGGAATGTCCCTATGAAATATATATTAAAATTTAATAAAGTAAACAAATAAAAATGCCAATTTCACACTCTTTGGACTTCTAAATAAAAAAAAAATCGTTGATTTTAAAGAAAACATGTTCCAATTACTGATTATATTGTAATTCAGTATCTAATCATGATATAGGTTGGAAGTTGATATAGAAAATTGCTCCAGATTTATATTAGATCAAGATGATCAGACTGTTAGATTAAAAATCCTATTGTTGAATTTGATTCCGATCTAAAATTCGATTGTTGGATTCGCTCTCGATCTATGTACATCAAATAAACAATGTATTAAGTCGAGTGTCGAGCTACCTGTCGAACATATCAACTTGTTTACACCCCTAGTTGTGGTTGGAGGTGGTAGATGCCAATGGAGAAGGCGCACGTTGATGATCTCCGTAGTCGTCAAGTTTGGAGGGGCACCAAGGTGGATTGATCAAACAATTTTGAGGCAAACTTATTATCTACGTTTAATACATCATTACCTACTGTTATCCGACAATGTGGGTATCACCTAGACTTGTACCTACATCTACCTTTATGAAGAATTATTATTCAATAGTGGCTTTGTAACGGCCCCAGCGCCTGGACCCTTGGCTCCCACCAAGAATCCGACCGTCAGTACCGCTGCCCATGGACCTAAAGACCCAGAAGGGCAAACAGACCAGTCTAACAAGATATATAACAGAAGTAAATGACGACAAAAAGTATTAAAATGTACTAACAAGTGAAGTAAAAACATCCACCACAACGTACACGTCTAGTATAGTCCCAAGTAACAAGTACAAGTGCAGAAAGAAAGGGAATAACAGGTCCCTTAGAGGCATACCTTGAGGGTGGCGAGTCACAAGTACAAAAGGGAACACTGTTCAACGAAGGCGCCGTCTACTACAGCCCAGTCTCCTTTGCCCGTTGCGGAAAGTGCTGCTGTGAAGTCTCACCTGTAAAGGAGGGAATGAGCTTCATAAAGAAGAACAGTAGGGACTACGAATCTCCCACTGATTCTAATAAGAAGAAAATATATATGTTTATAACTGAAATTAAGCAAGATATCTATTCTACTAACAAATTAAGTGCGAAAGAGGAAAGTAAACTACACGACCATCGATCTAAACACGTCGGGACTAGAAACCTGTGTAAACCACGGCACTGGGATGAACCCCAAGGCTGCAAACACAGACAGATAATAGCTGCCTGGACACTAGCCATGGAGGACAACTACCACTAGTCAACCAGTTAGGTGTGCCACTCGCCTTATCCTCGACCACTAGTCCATGTCTACTACCTCCCTTCGGAGTGAGACGCGGAACTAAAAAGTAACCACACAACTGTCGTAGTCTGGCCGGACTATGGTCTCACGCCTGGCCCCTCTAGATGGTACCAGAACCATGTAGAGTGAGACAGTGAGAAGGACTAGATGATCTGCGATGGAAGAATTCCTAACTCACCTCGGCGTCCCATACTCAAATAAGAGAGCTTTGCAAATGACTCTATGCCGCTATCGATCCCCATCGTTTTCTCCTTAGCTCCAGAGTCCGTAACTCGAGCACTCCCACCACCAAAAGAAGTCCCTCAACCGGTGCGCAGGGATGGGGGGTCCCAGATAATGGTAACAACCTCTCACAGGACAAGCCCTCAAGTGCTTAGCACCGGGAGAATGACTAGTGTAAGACTGTGCTAGGGACAACATAGGTGCCAAGAAACCAGAGACGCAGTAGAAAGAACTCCAAACAGGTCTCCAGTCACTCTCTATCTGAGATGACGACAGGGTCACTGTCGCTTTCTCATAGGAGGCGACACAAGGGCTGTCGCCACCAGAAGGCGACACCTGGCCTATCATGACCTAGGACAGAAGGCGACGAGGAAAGCGTCACATTTTGGGTCGCGACAAGAACCTTATCACGACCACAGACAGAAGTCCAGGTGCCCACCCGAGACCTCCCACAGCCTCAACTACAAATCAGGTTAGAAGGCGACGACCACCCTGTTGCAACCATAACGCGACAGGGTGTGCGTCGCGACCTGACGAGAAGGCGACGGGGTTACATGTCGCGTTCTGGGTTGCGACAAGAACCTTGTTGCGACCACAGACAGAGGTCTGGGTGCCAACCCGAGACCTCCCAAAACACCCCTAAATGACAAATCCGATGTACACAGAGGGAGGAGAGCATGGAGGACCATCAAAACACATGCTAGGAACACAAACCACCCTCATCCACACCCATGAATGCCAATGTGAGTGATCTACACTCATGAAACTTCACATGCACACAAGATAGAACACTGAAACCCCAACCCCAAATCATGCTCAAAGGATCAAACCAAGCATCAATATGCACCTAACATGGATTCTACAAGGCTTGAAGAAAGGGAAGGTGATCCTAGCATGATCGAACTAGGGGGAAAGTTGAGCAATTCCTACCTCAAATAGAAGAGCAAATCCGTTGGGGTCTTCTCATGTGCATGGACACCTCCTCCTTGCTCCAAGATCCATGCT
Source organism: Colocasia esculenta (assembly GCA_014218235.1). Classification (NCBI taxonomy): domain Eukaryota; kingdom Viridiplantae; phylum Streptophyta; class Magnoliopsida; order Alismatales; family Araceae; genus Colocasia; species Colocasia esculenta. The sequence goes on from CM024757.1 coordinate 162,994,884, forward strand.
CACTCTGTCCACGAGCAAAGTACGCCCTCCTACATGCGGAAGGAGAGATCACCACCACAAACAGGAGGTCGCCACGCCGAAGAGGAGCACTACTCCAAGGAGAGGAGCCACAATCCTCACCTCCAACACTCTCACAATCTCTCCACGAGGATGCTCACACAGAGGAGGGTTGGAGGTAAGGGAGAAAGAATGAGAAAATGGGAAGAAGAAGGGAGATCTGATGGCCTTGTCTATATAGGCCACGATTCTGAGAACACGACAACTTGGTGGCTGCATTCACTCATGAACGCGACAACCACATTGTCGAGATCCCAAGTCCTGGTTAGACCTGACCATCGGACCCGCCACGTGTCACCCTCACAGGCCTGACAACCTAAACGCGACGACTATCGTATCACCTTCAGGTTGCATGCGGCATGACACGTGTCCCGACTGTCCCAACAGCAAGACGTAAAAGAGCTGTCAACGGCCAAGATTTGTCAGAAGGTGAATGCAATGAGGTATCCGTTGCGTTCAAAACAAGAACGCGACAACCAACTTGTCGCCTTTAGAAGGCGACATTCCAATATGTTGCGACCTTCAATAGAAGTTGGCCAGCCAAAGGGAGGGATGGGATGTTACAGGCTCCCTTAAAACATAGGTAAAATCTCCAAAATACCTATGAACTCCGCTACACAGCCTGAAAAACATAGGTATAGCCCATTTTTCTTGTAGTGCAAGTCTCCAATGAGAGGCTGCAGCTGGAGAAGGGCATGGGAGGGGAAGAAAAAATTATTTAATTGAAATGGTCTCTGCCAAATTAACCTGATCCACATAGTTTTTATAAGGTGTCTATATATCGAAAAAATAATTGCTTATTTTAAGTCTTGGATGTCTTTGCAACAATGTGATAAAACTGATGATTGCGGTGAAATAAGGAATAGAAGCATTGCCACTGTGTAATAGGAAAATTGGACCTTGTGCATGTAGATACGAAATTGGACCTCAAAAAGTTGAAGAGAGGGATAGGGAAATTGCAAAGAGGAAGAACACATCCGTATGCCTTGACGCCTTCCGTTTTTAAACTAGGAGACCATATCTTTCCTTCTTTTTCGTTCCTCCACCTGCCAAGGGACAAGAATCTCGTGTTACATTTCCTCCCATTACTTCCCAAGACAAGAGAAAACCTGTTAGATATACTCATGCATGTTTAGTTAAACAGAATATTCCTGAAAACAATGGAAGGAAACCGAGCGAAGGCTTTACACACTCAGATAAAAGTAGTACCTACCGAGTGTCCGAGTCATGTTTAGGAGTTGGAAAACGTACGTGTAGAGTTTAGAGGAAACCGAGAACTAACTACTATGGATGAAAGATAAAAGAAAGAGAGAGAGAAGATAAATTGTCCTAAAAGGGACTACTTACTGTATGAAGGACGGACAAAGAAGGATGTGAATGTACTAGGTGCTGTCCACCAATGATGCTTATGTTTATGCTTAAATGTTCAGTTCTCTTTTGGAGTCTAAAAAACAAATGTGAGTTTCGGACTACAAGTGAGGTAAGGATCAAAAGTAAAAATATAATAAGCTCATAATAAGTCAAGATTGAACTCACTAACAATAAAGCCTAATTTGGGGCATCTTAAATGAATAAAAAAATTAACTCTATTTAAAGATCAAAATAGGTGCTACGAGAGCCTCTCATGATCTTTTTGTATATTACTAAAATTTTTAGGGGAGTACACCGATCGAATACAAATTAACTTAGGAGAGAGAGATCCCTAGCTTGTTTTCACCATAATACTAGATTGAAAAAAGTGTGTCAGTTTCTTACATCGATCATTTCAAAACGTGAATTGAATGATGAGACTAAAGCTTAAGAACGAAATAGTTTAGACAGGAAAACGTGCTTCCAAATGGAAAATTAAGAATCAATTCTTTATAACCTAGGCGAGATATGAGTGGCTAATACTGTCCCCAATTAAGTACTACGTCGACAATGAGAGACACCAAAAGCTTTTTATGGTAATTAAGTCAGTAATGTTTGTATTGAATAGAAAAATATGTACTGGAAGAGGTTGCGACTTGAGAAGTGCTTCTCACTCTAAACTTTCTAGACTGAGAAGCTCTGGATTGTTTCTGGTCGCCTCCGTCTTGTAGGCCCGCCTCGTCGTCGAGTTCCCCTTCGGAAGAAAGGGGGTTCCACGCTTCTCATTGGAGCCCCCTCTGTCTCCGTCATTGTTTGTAGGCATGGGTGGTGCTTCCCCTCTAGTGGGGATGTTTTGTTTCTCCTATTTGTGTGGAGATTTTGTCTCCGACGACTTGGGTCCCCCTTTTCGTCGGAAGATCTCTTCTTCGGCTGATCGGTGGGTGATCGTCGGCCGTCCGTGGTCCAGCTGCAGCTTTCTAGTAGGATTTGTCATATCTAGCTCTCTGTTTTAATGTTTCCTCTGTGTTCATCTTGTGTGTTCGTGTTGGAGAAGATAGAGGTAGTGGCTGTCCGTTGTCTGCTCCAGTCTCCTTCTCTGGTGGTCGGTAAGATGCGTCTGCCAATCTTCCAACTTTTATGTCGGGCTTTAGTTGGTGGCCCCATTTCTTCCCCCTCCTTTGGCATGAGATTCATTTTAGGGTGCCGTTTCCCTCGCCGTGAAGATGCCAATGATAATCGGCGCCGGCTCATGGCGCTCTGTGCAGCGAGCGTTGATCTAGTGGGTGTTACTTGGTGGTTTGGAATATGGGAGTGCCGACGAAGGCCAATGTTGCCACTTGTTTGTCCGTCTATACTTCTCTGTATCAACCTCTTTTTGAATGGAAGATCCTCACGACTACTTTGAACCGGGGATAGAGGCTTTCTCTCTCTAGCTTCCTAGAGAGAGAAGCTCTGCATTTTTGGCCCCTAGTGGGGTTGGCCGGCCATGGCGGCCCCCGGGGGGCCACCTCCGGCGGGTGGCATCTCCTTTTCCAAGGTGGTTGCAGCTTCTCTTGCACTTCCTGATGTTGGTACAGAGGTTCATCTTCCAGCATTTACAGATCTCGGCGAGCCAGCGGTCTTCTTCTCTGTTGCTGATGGGCTGCATCCTGAAGCCCATGGGCCTTCACTGGTCCCAACCTCGGTGGCTAACGATGTCGTGCAAGCGGGAAAGTTCCTCTTCAATGGTTGGTGCTACGGATCCTATCACTGTCCAAGCAAATACCTCCTTGACCTTTGGTCAAGTTGCGCGTCAGCCCCCCGTTATCCAGGGAAGATAGCTAAGGGTGCTCTCAAATCCCCTTCCAGTGGGTCGTCTTCTGGTGACGAAATATCACGTCCACTCCTCGTAAAGGGGGTTAGAATTTGCCTCCCGAACACACCGTGAACGTTCTCCGAGCCCGTTTGCGCCCGATAGATGCCTCTAACATGCTCTTTCAATCTCCAACTTTAGATATGCGGATGAAGGCTTCGTCAGTCGCTGACCTGGCTAAAGGGGAAAATATATTCATGCCTGACTTTCGTTTTGATCAAGAGACATCTGAAATAGAATCGGATGAAGAGCTTATGGAGCTGTGTTCTCGACGTCCAGGCTTACGCCCTCGGGTAGTTCTTCGGCGAACTCATTCTTGGGATAGATCATCCATGAAATTTTAGATTCCTTTTATTTTACCAGTTTTCTGTATTCGACGTGTTTCTGGTTGTTACAATCTTATTTTATTAATAAAAATTTGACTTTCCTTGGTTTTAAAAAAAAAAAGTTCGTGAGAAAAAAAATGGAAGATCCTACTTAAAGTGTCCCCAAAAAAGATACAAAAATCGACCAGAACATGGGAGATGAGTCCAACAATCGCAACTAGAGCCATTGATTAAATTACGTTCAAGGGCATTTCGGCCATTTCACAATCGCAAGGCAATAGTATTAATTTGGTCATAAAACAACGTATGTACCTTTTTAGACCAGAAATCAATTTCGTTGGGATTTGCGAACCTTTCACGTTAACAAATCTGGTCTTTAAAGTAAAAATTAATCAATTCAACAGTCAAAGTTTGACTCACATATATATATGATTAACTGCCACATGAGATATTCTCTTAGGTAAGTCCTCTTCACAGTAGTATAAATAGACAGACAAATAGACCGCTCTATCTCGCACCCCCGCGTCTCTTCCCCCGACCGAAGAAATTAATAAACCAAGCTAGCTAGTTCGAAGATGAGGTGGACACCATCAAGCTTCCTGTCATGCACCATCGCCGTCATCCTGCTATTTCCAGCCACCATGGAGGTGGTGCCGGCGGTAGCAGATCACGTAGACGCTGCATTGGACTGCATGGCCACCGTGCCGAAGGTTTGCAGTGCGTGCAAGGGTGCCGTAGGGGCAGGGGGTCCAGCCGCCGGGTGCTGCGGTACGTTGAAGAGGTACGAAAAATGCTACTGTGAGTATCTGAGTAATCTGCATGGGACCCTCGGCCTGCTCGAGCAGTGCCTGAACACGCCCAACGTCGGCAACCTCTTTAGTGCTTGCCATCAGCGTAGTGTTGATCAGAGAAGAGGGAGCGGCCCAGCGTCCCGTTTACTACATCAGTAGGGTCCTTCATGAATATGAAAGAAGGTACCCCCGAGCAGAGAAACTCGCCCTTTCTCTGGTCACGGCTGCCCGGAAACTCAGGCCCTACTTTCAGGCCCACTCAATAACGGTTCTCGCCGACCAGCCGCTGAAGTCTATTCTATAGTGGCCGGAGGCTTCCGGCCGGCTCATTAAATGGGCCATCGAGCTAGACGAATTCGACATCAGCTACCATCCAAGGACGGCCATCAAAGCGCAAGCATTGGCGGACTTCGTCGCAGAATGTACTATCCCTACCGAACAGGATCCTCCGCTGGCCGACGAGTCCCCATGGGAGCTCTACGTCGATGGATCCTCGTGTGTCCCAGGGAGTGGAGCTGGCCTGGTCCTCACCTCTCCGGAGGTTTAGAGTTCCAATATGCTCTTCGGTTTTGCTTGTGCGCCTCCAACAATGTGGCCGAATACGAAGCGCTGCTATCCGGGATCCGAATGGCGAGGCACCTTGGAGCCCTTTGACTTAGGGCCTTCAGCGACTCCCAATTGGTTGCCGGCCAGGTGACGAACAGTTCGAAGCAAGGGAGCCACGCATGGCCCAGTACCTTCAATAGGTCGAGAGTCGAGAAGAAGGCCTCCTCTACTTCGAGGTCATACACATTCCACGGGAGCAAAACACACGAGCCGATGAACTTGCCAAGCTAGCGTCTTCAGGTGACATCGCCCCTTCTCGCTCCGTATTCATTGAAGAGTCCTCTGCACCGAGCACCGAAGTGGATGTAGCAGCCATTGGGTCCGACCCCCCAGCTCCGAACTGGACGGACCCTTTCCCGGCCTATCTACTTCGAGGTGAGCTTCCCCCTGAGCAGGGCGAGGCACGAAAGATCAGACTGCGTTCTCAGTGTTTCACCCTCATTGAAGGCAGGCTCTACCGACGGTCCCTTTCAAGACCCCTCTTATAGTGTCTAAGCCCTGAAGAGGCCCTTTCGGCTATCGAAGAGGTTCATGAGGGATTGTGCGGAAGCCACTTGGGGGGCAGAACGCTGGCACGTAGCATTATCTGAGCAGGATTCTGGTGGCCCTCTCTGCAAAAGGACTGTATGTCTTTTGTCAGAAGGTGCCCGGAATGCCAAAAGTTCGGGCAACTCATTAAGCAACCAGCCGAGCAACTCCATACACTGTTTGAGCCTCGCCCTTTCGCTAGGTGGGGCATTGATATACTGGGTCCCTTCCCAGAGGCCCAGGGTCGGAAGAAGTTTTTGTTCATGGCCATCGACTACTTCACCAAGTGGGTTGAAGCAGAACCCGTTACCACAATCACCGAACAAGCCGCGTGGAAGTTTGTCTGGAAAAACATCCTCTACAGGTTTGGCATACCAAGAGTGATTACCTCTGACAACGGGAAGCAGTTCGATAGCACCTTCTTCAAGCAGAAGTGCGCCGAACTTGGCATCTACAACCACTTCATTTCCGTGGCACATCCTCAGGCCAATGGTCTGGTCAAAAATGCCAACTGTACGCTGCTGTACGGGATCTGCACAAGAGTCGAAGCTATTGGAAGTTCGTGGATTGATGAGCTCCCTAATGTATTGTGGTGCCACCGAACAACTACTCAGGTAGCCACTGGGGAGACCCCTTTCCATTTGGCCTACGGCACGGAGGCCGTACCTGTGGAAGTGGCTCTCCCCACTCTCCAGACAACTCACTTCGACGAGGCTGCCAATAATCGTGCACTCAGGGAAAACCTAGATATGCTTGGCGAACGTCAGAACGATGCCAGCATTAGACTAGTTTCCTACCAACAGCGACTTGCGCAATATTACAACTCCCGAGTTCGGGAAAGGTGCTTCTTCGAAGGGGACCTTGTCCTTCGCTGTTGCTCGGCATCAGATCCCCGAAGAGTAGCCGGGAAGCTCGCCCCCAAATGGGAAGGACCTTATCAGGTCACCCATGTTGGAAAAAGCTCTTATAAGCTAACTACTCCTAGTGGTGGGGCCATACCCAGAACCTGGCATGTATCCAACTTGAAGGCTTACTATTTATAAAAGCCTTCTGTTCGGCATCCTACTTCTCTCCTACCAGTTCTTTTGGCTAGCTAGAGACAAAGTCCAAAACATCCTTATCTCAATATCTTTAGTTCACAAGGATGTAACGACATCTCCTAGTATGAAGATGTTCCGCAAGCACCCCAGGCTAGAACACTCACAGTTCATAACAACCTGTACGGGAATTGCGAACACTTCTAAACGACCAAACGAATTCCGGTTCGGACAGAACACTTGCAAGGTAAGGAGATAGAAAGAGCGAAGCCATGACTAGGATCAAAAGGAAGTTGTACTCATAACTTCTTACAAAAAGGCTCCACGAGCCTGGTTTGTAAAAAAAAAAAGAAGGAGAGGAAAACTAGAAGCTGAAAAGGCTAAGGTGCCCATTTAGAGGGACCGGCGCCATCGTCTACAGGAGGCATTCGCCCTGATTAGAACTGGGCAATCGTACTCCATCCAGACGAGCATCATTAGTCCGGCGTCTGCACTCCCCCACGGCAGCCTCGAATGCCTCTCGGGCATACTCGGTTGTTGCAATCCTCTGCCCGAGCTCCTTCCCGACATCAAGGCCCACCTTGTAGCAGCGAGCCCCAAACTGCTCCAAGTCTTCCTTGAAGCTCGGACCCGCCTTGTATTCAGAAACTCCTCGGTCCTTCGCGTCAGTTAAGACGCGGGCGAGCGCCTCCTTCTCTGCACGTGCAACGGTCAAGTGAAGCTCGGAAGTCCAAAGCGTGTCTTTGAGGTTATTCACCTCATTCAACAGCTCGGCTTCACGAGCCTTATGTTGCTGTACCAGGTCGTTGCAGAAGGCAGATTCCGCCTCCCACAGTTGTTTCTGATTCTGGGCGCTTATGGCAAGCTTCTTCAGCACACCCAGAGAATTCGTGATCCCGTCCATCAGCGCCCCTACATTGACATCGTCATGTTCGACAGGGTGCTCTGGGCAATAGACCCCACTTGAGTGCTCGGGGGTCTTCTCCGAACTCAGCTGCTGGCATCGTGCCAACACTTCCAGCTGAGACGCGGTAGGACACGGAGGCAGGACCCTCGAGGTTTGGCCTTCGAGGCGCTCCAGGGCCGCTTCCAGCATGGCCTCTGAAGGAAGCGTTGGCGACTTCCACCCCAACACTTGGGAGAGAGGCCTCCGATCTTCTTCGGAGGCGACCTGGTCCTCGGCAGCCTAGCTCGCTTGCCCTGCGGAGGAGCCTCTTTCAACCGCTCTGGGGACCTCGGCCGCCACCTCCTGGTTCTCCACAGCAACGGGAGATTCCCCCCCCCTCCTCGGTCTCAACAACCTGTCCGGTCCCATCCTCACCCATGCCGATTGTTTGTGCTATCGCTTCAACAGCCGCCTCAGTGGGGGGAATGGGGGGCAAGACATCCACCGCCGTCTCTGAGGGGACGGTCCCCTCGAGTACTTCAGCTGTGCACAGGGCTTTTTCGCCCCCTTGCACTGTCATCTTCTCGCCAACGGGTGCAGCACTCCGCTCGTCGGCTCTGGTGCTCGAGGCCCCCATCGGATCCACCTCCTGTGGATAATCCCCAATGGAGTCTAGGGGTTCAAGTGTCTTCGTCCGCTCCTCGGACGAGCTCCCCGACTCGTCGCTCACCACGACGAGCCCCAGTTCGGTGGCCATTTGAGATTTGCGCTTCTTCAGCGCTTCAAGACGAGGGATCTCTCCCTCAGTATCTTCCTCATCGTCCTCTTCTACCATTCATGGCTCGGCCTCCTCCAGCTGCCTCTTCCTTTTCCTCCTTATCAAAGGTCGTGGATCCATCTCCTCCTCTCCGACTTCACCCTTAGACATCTGTTGCTCGGAGACCACCGGTCTCCTTTTGGTGGTCTGAGGCTGGCTCACCCCTCCTTCTTTGGTCAAGGACGGTAACACCGCTCTCATAGAAGCCTTCATTATTGCCTTCTTCTTCAAACAGATCTTCTTTGGCCTCTTGGCAACGACTAGAGAACCCTCAACGGAACGCCCCTCTGCAGGGGCCGGCGCCGCCATGGCAGTTGTCACCGAGGAAGGATCCCTCACTGTAGTAGGGATCCTTATCACGACAGAAATGTCGTCACCCTTGAAAACCAAATGAGGGGTGACGGTGATCTGCTCGGCGTACTCCTCGTTGGCCTCCTGGTCCCGACCAGCAGCTACCTCCTCAGCACCTGCAATCCAAAAAGGGGGAAAGCACACAGTTAGAAGATAATTATGCGACAGACATACGAATGCAACATGATCAGGTACTTACTCCATGGTCGGCTCAGACCATGCTGCACGAGTTGGAACTCCGTCAGGTAGCCCTCCCCGTTGCGCACGTATGCTCGGTTCAGGCTATCCGAAGCCTTCGCTTCGTCTTGAATCAGGAAGGGGTATGTATCTTTCCTCGCCGATTGGATTCTGGTTGGGAATCCCCACTCTGCACCATCGCGTCGCTTGACGAAGAAGAGCCGTTTCATCCAACCTTTGTTGTTGGAATACTTCTTCGCCAGCTCGATCTGCATCCGGTCCGGTCGGTGCTTGGTATAGTAAACACCACCCCGGATCCTGGTGAGGAGGTGAGGCAAAATTGCGCCCGCAACACCTCCGCTGAACCTCGGACTTTTTGGAGCTTGCAGACGATGCAGAAAATGCAGATAGATCTTCTTCGGAGGCGACCTGGTCCTCGGCAGCCTAGCTCGCTTGCCCTGCGGAGGAGCCTCTTTCAACCGCTCTGGGGACCTCGGCCGCCCCTCCTGGTTCTCCACGGCAAACGGGAGATTCCCCCCCCTCCTCGGTCTCAACAACCTGTCCGGTCCCATCCTCACCCATGCCGATTGTTTGTGCTATCGCTTCAACAGCCGCCTCAGTGGGGGGAATGGGGGCAAGACATCCACCGCCGTCTCTGAGGGGACTGTCCCCTCGAGTACTTCAGCTGTGCACAGGGCTTTTTCGCCCCCTTGCACTGTCATCTTCTCGCCAACGGGTGCAGCATCCGCTCGTCGGCTCTGGTGCTCGAGGCCCCCATCGATCCACCTCCGTGGATAATCCCCAATGGAGTCTGGGTTCAGTGTCTTCGTCCGCTCCTCGGACGAGCTCCCGACCGTCGCTCACCACGACGAGCCCCAGTTCGGTGGCCATTTGAGATTTGCGCTTCTTCAGCGCTTCAAGACGAGGGATCTCTCCCTCAGTATCTTCCTCATCGTCCTCTTCTACCATTCATGGCTCGGCTCTTCCAGCTGCCTCTTCTTTTCCTCCTTATCAAAGGTCGTGGATCCATCTCTCCTCTCCGACTTCACCCTTAGACATCTGTTGCTCGGAGACCACCGGTCTCCTTTTGGTCTGAGGCTGGCTCACCCCTCCTTCTTTGGTCAAGACGGTAGCACCGCTCTCAAGAAGCCTTCTTATTGCCTTCTTCTTCAACAGATCTTCTTTGGCCTCTTGGCAACGACTGAGAACCCTCAACGGAACGCCCCTCTGCAGGGGCCGGCGCCGCCATGGCTTTGTCACGAGGAAGGATCCCTCACTGTAGTAGGGATCCTTATCACGACAGAAACGTCGTCACCCTTGAAAACCAAATGAGGGGTGACGGTGATCTGCTCGGCGTACTCCTCGTTGGCCTCCTGGTCCCGACCAGCACTACCTCCTCAGCACCTGCAATCCAAAAAGGGGAAAGCACACAGTTAGAAATAATTATGCGACGACATACGAATGCAACGTGATCAGGTACTTACTCCATGGTCGGCTCAGACCATGCGCACGAGTTGGAACTCCGTCAGGTAGCCCTCCCGTTGCGCACGTATGCTCGGTTCAGGCTATCCGAAGCCTTCGCTTCGTCTTGAATCAGGAAGGGGTATGTATCTTTCCTCGCCGATTGGATTCTGGTTGGGAATCCCCACTCTGCACCATCGCGTCGCTTGACGAAGAAGAGCCATTTCATCCAACCTTTGTTGTTGGAATACTTCTTCGCCAGCTCGATCTGCATCCGGTCCGGTCGGTGCTTGGTATAGTAAACACCAACCCCGGATCCTGGTGACGAGGTGAGGCAAAATTGCGCCCGCAACACCTCCGCTGAACCTCGGACTTTTTGGAGCTTGCAGACGATGCAGAAAATGCAGATAGTACGCCATGAGTTTGGCATAAGCTGGATCAGCGCAAGACCCCATCGGTTCAGTAGCGCCTTCGCCACCTCCGGCAGCGGCAGCCGGAATCCGGCCTCCATGTGGTCGAGCGATAGTGCAAGGCACCCTGGCCTGTTCGTCAGTTGCGAGTCCTCCTCCCTCGCCATCACGATCTCGTATTCGTCGCCGATCCGAAAGCACTCCCGGAGGCCCTCGTAATGGCGGGATCATGGCCCCCGGGCGTTCGCCGACGCCACTCCACTCACTTCGGCAACAGCGGCAGCCTTCCCCTTGCTGCCCATCACCGGAAGTTGCAGAGACGAAGAAGAAGATCGCGAAGAGGAGGAAAAAGATGCTTGGGGGGGGGCAAGCAGGCTCTGCGAAAAAGCTAAGGGCGTGGGTTCCCCGTATGTGCCCCTCCTCTTCCTTATAAGGAAAGGAGGGCGCAAAATTCGGAAAGCCAAGGCGGCGCCCCCCACTCCAAAAGTGACCGTTCAGATGTACCGCGGAGAGCCCCCTGGCTCGACACATCACCCCGCCATCATGGGGTTACCTCCATTATCAAGGAGGTATAGTGAGCGTCGTCGCCTCGCCGCCGCCCATACATCCGAGGTCATCGTCACATTTATTACGAAGGTGACGTTCGAGCAGGCTTCTGCCCTCGAGCGTCCTGGTTCCTGAGCTCACTCGATGGCATGGGGGGCAAGTTTGGTGGCTATTTCTAGCCACCATCGTGCGTTAGGCCCATCGTGGCCCAGCCCAATTTGGCAGGCAAACGTGGCCCTCCCGCAAGGCGCCACGTCTTTTCAAGAACAGCTTCAAGGTCCCGAGGCCGGTCCCTGTATTCGGGTACCAGCGGGGCCCAAGAGTCGCCTCCGGATACCTTATAGCCTGTTCGGTCAAAGGCCCTCCCTTCTGAGCAGTGTCTGCTCGATGTGTGCTGACACTTCTTCGGCACGAGCAACACTTCCTTGCATCAGACATCCGGCAGCAAGCCATGCCTCCGGGCACCAGGCCCGAACAACAGGTCTGGCTCACCGAGCAGGCTACCTGCTCGGTACCTTCCTCCTAGGAGTATCCGAGCGGCCCTTCATCCCGTTGCGGAAGCTATAACGGCTACACCACGCGGGCCCCACGATCAAGTGGTGCATTAACTGCAGAGCACCTCAACGCGTAACTCTCCCGCTAAGGGCGCACCCTTTGCGGCATTGATCAGGGACGTTCCGTCCCTCTCCCTCAGTACTTCTGCCTATAAAAGGCACTGGTAAGCCTCCATGCAGAGGTACGCAATCCAAGGCACACCTCTTTCGCGCAATACTGAACCTTCTTCTTCCAAGCCTTTGAACCCATCTCTAACCTAGGCATCAGAGGGTTCTCCCCGGTTCTTCAACTGGGCCCCCCATGATTCTCTTCTGGTTTTGCAGGCGTTCGTCCACTACTGGCGTCCTCCTTCCCTTCTTCCAAGTATAGGTCTGCTGGGCTCCGACCCAAGTAGGAAATCACCTCCACAAGATTAACATAGAAAAAAAACTTAATTAGTAATATTTGGGATTTAAAAGTGAATAATGTTCGGTGGTTTTACTATGGCTAATAAAAATCTAATAACCGCTGACAAAGATATATATCAACGACTATGAGATCACTGATAAAGTTGTTAAATAAAATTTCATTTCATTGATTGAGGTTCCCGATCAACCAAAAATTTCATTAGTGATGGGCGATATATGTCAATGGTTGAATATTGTCACTGACATATTTTAAGAACCGCCGATAGCGGTTAACTATAACTACCGACATATATGTCAATGCACTAACATATATTTCATATGTCAACTAATTAATCTTTTTAACTGCAGATTGCGGCTACTGACTTATAATTGTTGATATATCTATGTTTTCTTGTAATGACTAGAGCTGTTGATTTATTTATGACACACATTTCAGCCATTTCACAAACGCCAGACAATAATATTAATTTGGTCATGAAACTAGCTACTGCCTTTTAGACCAGAAATTAATTTCATTGGCATTTGTGCCTCTTTCACATTAACAAATAAATCAGGCCGTTAAAGCAAAAATTAATTAGTTCATGATAGTCAAAATTCGACTTAGAGATAGATACTATTAAGAGAGTGTCTTGGTGCACACACTGTGCACCAAACTAACACCCCCATTCGGGGGTGTTAATATGACCTGAGTTTGTTGCACAACATTTCCCTACTATTAAGTAGTGTCAGATATTCTCTTACACTGCAGTTGTAGATAGGTTTTTGACCAATTCTTATTTAGTTTAACAATATTATTCTTAAGTATTTTCGATTTTCTCATTTCCTTGCATATTGATTTGATGATAGAGTTAGAGATACTTACCTGAACTTACTTGTAAACTTCAGAGCTCGTCATTTTTTGAGTTTTATTTTTTTTTTGTTTTTTTTAATTTTTGAATAAGCAAGTAAGAAAAACTAAAAGTATGAAAGATAATCAAATAGACTAACAAAAATAAGTATAAATAACTCAGTCAAACCAATGATAGAATACAAAGTATCAAAGAATCGCCAGGTTCACACATAGAGAGTCCTCCCACGGAGTCATTGAGATAAGGGAAAATAAGTGTGCGGCTTGGGAGGGACTTGGTGAGACAATGAACTTCAAATCAAATCATGGGTGAGATTGAGGAGGAGAGACAGATCATAAAGATGATGTGAGCAAGACTCAGAAAAAAGTAACAAAGAAACTGTGAGCAATGCTTGAGAGTGAATGTACTTGCATTGATTAGATTTGCTCTTTGTTTTCTTATTTACTTTTAGGATTTTAGATTTTTTAGAGCTCCAAAATTAGAAATACTAATCCGATCGCCTTCGGTTTGTTCCAACACGGTAGGGGCGATGAGTGTGACTTGTGAAAATTGACGGAGTTCAAATCGGACTTCCGATTTGAGCTCGGCACTTGAATTCACATTAAACTAGTTAATTTATTTTAAAGTGAGTGAATAAAATCTAAAAATTTAAATAATTTATTTTTTAGAGTAGTATTTAATTGTAACTTATTATTGTTATATATCTATTGTAGGTTCCCTTATCGAGTGGCGTCGAAGAAGACGAGGACGAGGAGGACGAGGTCAAGGATTCATGATTTTCTTTTCATTGTTATGAACATTTTAATTATGTATTGTTGTGAATATTTTATATTTATTATTGTAGACATATTATGGATATTTTATTATTGTTGACATTTGTCATAGTATAGTTTTTATTTTTATTATATGATTAGGTTATTTTGTTAAAAAATGTATATATATATATATATCTATTTAAAATAAAAATTAGAGACCGATTAGTGACCGAATTATTTCGGTTACTATCAACGACTGATACATCCAGTCACTATTTTGTGACCGAAATAGTAATCGAACAGATCAGTCGCAAAATAGCGACTGAACATTTCAGTCACTATTTCAGTCACAAAAATATTGACTGAAATAGTGACCGAATTATTTCAGTCTCTGATAGCGACCGAAATAATTCGATCACTATTTCGGTCACTGAGTCACTGAGTGTACCGGTCGCTGATAGCGACCGAAATAATTCGATTGCTATACAGGGACCAAAATAGTCATTGAGTGTATTGGTCGCTGATAGTACTGAAATAATTCGGTCACAATTTCGTTCACTATCAACGACTGAGTAGCGACTAAAAATTTTTAGTCCCAATATTATGACAAAAAATTCTTCACTAACAACTCCGGTCCCTATTCAACCACTAATAGGCCTTAGGCACTCTGCTAGGGTTTGCATGGCGTGGCAGCTCTCCTAGGGTTCTCCTCTGCCACCTTGGCGGTAGGCGAGGCCTGGTTTTCCGACGGGGACTCAGTTTTCACCCCAGTTGGTCGTTGGTGGTACTAGGTGGGGTTCCGCCGGGGGAGGTCTCCTTCTCCGGCGGGTTTTTTGGTTCTCGGTCCATGCATGGCTACCACGTCCTCTGGCATGGCTCTGCCAGTGCAGACAGGAGAAGGGCCCCCAAAGCGTACGTTCATACGCAGACATGCTCCTATCTCAACGCAAGAGCCCTGGGGTTGTGTTCAACGTGAAGGAACTTGCTTTTACCGATAAAAGGAAGTGCAACTTATGGTCATCCTCCCGTCTCTGTCTGGTCAACCTCATGAAGTTCAGATGACCCTCACAGGGAATATCCCCCTCCTATCAACCCTCAATCTACCCTCACTGATAATACCATCACTGCTTCACGCGAAAGACTGGCCAAACTTAAGGGAGAATTTGTTCCTGATTCATGTATCTCAATGCTTGCTGATGCAGGAAATATTTTCATGGACGTCGCCCCAGAGAGTCTCCTCAAGGACGCAACTATACAGCGCCCCTCTACCCGGACCACAAGATCCATTAATACAGCATCCCATGATTGAATCTGGTATTATTTGGAACATTAGAGGCATTGGAAATTCTTTGTCCCAAAGGTATCTTCGTAGGTACATCAAGCTAGGAGCAAAAACTTCAATTTGCAGCTATTATGGAACCTAAGATTTCTTTTGACAAGGCGGACATTATGAGGAAAAAACTGAAGTTTGATTTTGTTGCTGGAAAACGATGGTATTCAGTCCAAGATCTGGCTTTTCTGGATGGCCAATTGTTGCTTTCAGGTCACTCAAGTTCATAAGCAATTTATCACTGTTGCCCTGAAGGAGGGGGACTCCTATACTTATGCTACCTTTCCTTTGTGTACGCCTCTTGTGATATCTCTACAAGGAGAGCCTTGTTTGATGATCTGCAATTTTTCAAAGAATCGATTAACACCACCCATTGGTTAGTGGGGGGCAATTTTAATGCTATCGCCTCTCCGCAGGAAAAAATTGGCGGCACTTTTTCTTCTCTTCGCATGCAATCAATGTTGGATTTCCAAGGTTTTATCTCTTCTTCTGGTCTGGTGGACAGCGGTTTCTCTGGTTCTTCTTGTACATGGAGCAACAATCAAACTGGTACTAATCATATTCGTGCCAGGTTGGACAGAGTTCTCCTGAGTAACAACTGGGGTTCTCTCTTGCCCTTCACTAATTGTTAAGCACTTAATCAAGCATGGGGTGGTTCGGGGTGCCCACATCCCAATCCTTTTTATTCTCTTCAGGCTAAGCTCAAGGCTACAAAATCTGCTCTTTGGTTATGGAACAAAACTCAATTTGGTAATATATTTCAGAACTCCCATGTAGAAGAGGACAATGTTGCCCGCATTCAAGTGGAGTACGATTCAGCCCCCACCCTGAGTAATAGAGAAGCTCTTAAGGAAGCTCAAGCTAAACTGAGACTTGCTTTATTTAGGGAGGAAATTTTCTGGTGTCAAAAGGCCAGAACTGGATGGCTCTCCGAGGGTGACCGCAACACAAATTTTTTTCATACTCGTACTAGAGTTAAGAGACAACAAAGTTACATCTCTAAACTCAAGTTACAAGATGGAATTTGGTGTGAGGAACAGAACATCCTTAAAGATCATGCTGTTCAATTCTTCTCTGGTCTTTTATCCACTGAAGCTCATGAGATTAATGACCAGCTCTTATCGGTTATTCCTCTCTGATCCAAACAGATGACAACGATAAACTCTGCTCCATCCCAACAGAAGAAGAGGTCAAGAATATTGTTTTTACTATGTCGCCTAATAGCGCCCCGGGTCCAGACGGATTCATGGGGTTTTCTTATACTAAATGTTGGGAGATCGTGGGATCGGATGTAGTCAAAGCTCTACAAGGTTTCTTCAGGGGTTTTCCACTACCTCAGGGAGTAACCTCCTCCATTATTGCATTGATACCGAAAACAAAAACTCCAGGCACATTTTCTGATTATAGGCCAATCAGTTTATGCAACTATTGTTACAAAATTGTGTCCAGAGTGATTTGTGACAGGCTAGCTTCGATCCTTCCTCGTATCATTTCCAAGGAACAAGGGGCCTTTGTGAAAGGTCGGAATATTGTTGATAACATGGCTCTTGCCAAAGAAGTTCTATCAGATATTGATAAGAAAGTCCGGTGACATAACCTTGCCTTCAAACTGGATATGGCAAAAGCCGATGACCGCATGGAGTGGGATTTCATCTCAGCGGTTCTTTCCAGGTTTGGATTTTCTAACAGATTCTGTTCTCTGATTGCTATGCTTATTTCTAATTGCTGGTTCTCAGTTCTTTTCAATGGGGAGATTACTGGTTATTTTAAATCTAGTAGGGGTCTACCACCCATTAGCACCAGCTATATTTATTATTGCAGAAGTACTCAGCTGCGGTCTTTCTAATCTGTTCACTGCTGGTCAAATCAGACCATTCCACCTATCAAAACGGTGCATGCCTATCTCCCATATCTTATATGCAGATGACACTCTGGTTTTTCTGAATGGTTCCTCTAGAAATATTCAGAAATTCACCCAATTCATGTCGGCATATCAAGACTCTTCCGGGCAACTGGTTAATGCTTCCAAGACCTGTTTTCTTCTTCCTCGGAAAGCCAGCAGCTCGGTTGTTAGTAGAGTTTATACCCTTACTGGTTTCTGTCACAAGGCCACCTCAATCTCTTACCTTGGAATTCCAATCAGAATTGGCCGCCAAAAAGTTGCTCATTACAAATATCTGGTCAGTAAGGTTGCTGCTAGACTTGAGGGGTGGCAATCAAAAGTTCTACCTCAAAGTGGTCGTTTGGTTTTGATTAAGTATGTTCTCCAATCCATCCCTTTATATGTTGCAAGTGCCTTGTCTATTCCTATGACCATCATTAACACCATAAACAGACTGTGTGCTAATTTCCTATGGAATGGTAACGAGGGTCACAAGCGCCGTCACTGGATTCCTTGGTCGGTGATCACAAAACCGAGTGCAGAAGGTGGCCTTGGTGTTCGTGATTTGGTAGATGTGCAAGTAGCTTTGCTGACCAAATAGCTCTAGAATATTTATCATGCAGACTCTCTTTGGGCAAAATTTGCTAGATAGAAAATTTCCAATATGCTTGTCGATCCTAAATCCCCATTCCCATCAGCAACACGAAAAGATATATTTCATAAAGCAAGGGAGAGCCTTAGCTCCGGGACTGCCTGGGTGATTAAAAATGGGCGATCGACTAGATTTCTGCATGATATATGGTTTGGTCATACTCCCCTTATGCAATTTTTCTCTCCTTACGTGGATGACGATTATGTGGCAGAGGTGATTGGTGATCACTCTCATCCTATATGGCAGTCTCTGCTTATTCCTGATGACTTGATTGGGAAAATTTGGAGGACTATATTGGTCCAGAATGAAGACCGTTGTGTATGGCGTCACTCCACCGATGGCTCTTTCACCACTAAATTGGCATATGAATATTGTCGGACACATGCTCATCTTAAGCCAGCATTGGCCAAGATTTGGAATTCACACTTTTCACCTAGAACTTCCATCTTTGTGTGGAGGTTAGTCCATCACCCGGTGCCTGTTGATGGAAGGGTGATGGAGTGTGATATCCCTCTTTGTTTCCTAGTGTGTTTACTGCCATTCTCCTGAGATTGAAGATATTAACCACTTATTCATGAAAGGAGAGTTTGCCAAACTACTTTGGTCTTGGATATATCCGCTGGTGGATGTCAGTATAGATTGGGGGACCATAGTTTATCACAAGATCTCTAAAATATCATCATCAGTAAACACTCAAAGCCCATATAGATTTGCCATTCTTTATTTCATTATCCTTCTGTTATGGCATATTTGGAAGTCTCGTTGCTCAAGGGTATTTGAAGGCAAGACTAGGCTAAATCCTTCCTGGATCAGTCAATCTATACCGCTGATGTTGCATTTGCCATGCAGAGGATTAGCTTCAAAGTGGCACCGTCCCCTTATCAAGCAAATCTGCTTCAAGGTTTTGGACTTAACTTTACTATAAAACTAAGCAGGCCAAAGATTTTTACATTGGCAAGCTTCTGGTGATGGTTACTCCTTATTTGTCGATGGTGCTTCAAAAGGTAACCCAGGTGTTGCAGGTGGCGGTGGTTGCATTCGTGATGTTAACGGGAGCATTTTTTATGCTTTCTCATATTATTATGGCTTTGGTACCAATTTTGTAGCAGAGGTCCGGGCACTTGTGGATGGGTTAAGAATTGCTAAATATCATAACATCACGCTGTCGTCTGTCTACTCTGACTTATCATCTCTTGTGCTGCTACTTCAGAAGGGAAGCGCTCCTCCTTGGAAAGTGTTGTTTTGGTGGGATATTCTTATTGTTCTCCTCCAAAGCTTAAGATGTAATATTAAGCATATCTATCGGGAATGTAACTCAGTTGCTAACGCATTGGCCAACCATGCTTGTGTGACACAAGTTAACTCTGAATACTCAACTTGGCGTCAATTGCCATCCAAAGCTCGTGGATGTGTTGTTATTGATGTAGCTGGTCTACCGGCAATTAGATTTTGATTTTCTTCTATTCTAGACTTCCATGTATTTCAGGGGAATGCCCCGGTGGATATGTAACTCTTTTTAATAACTTCGACCCAGGTGACATCTTAACCTGAGGACCCCTTCAACTAAAAAAAAAAGTGACCGAATAGGGACAAAAGTTGTCGGTTGCTAAAACCGCTTTTTCTTGTAGTGGACGGGTCAGGGTGTAGCATTTTGAACATGACGAGATCCATGTAGCATTTTGGTTGGGAAGGCAACGGCCCCTGTGTCGTGTTCCTCTTGACTGTCTGTGGCTGGTGTGCCACGTGTCCGCACTCATGTGCGTGAAGGCGATGTGCCAAGTGTCGCATTCACCTGAGACACATGTAGGCGTGACACGTGGTCTGGAGGCTGTCTGCCTATCAGAAGACTTGTCAGAACTTTTGAGAAGGCGACAAGGTGCATTTCACGTTCTGGTACGAGAACACAACGCCCTCCTTGTCGCGACCACAATTCTGAGGCCTTAATGCATGTAGGCTCCTCTTTCTTCCTCTTTCTCCTTCTTTCTCCTTTCCCTTCTCCTCTCTGCGTTGGGAAAGCTCCCTCTCCCCCTTCTCAAGCATTTTGGGCCTGGTGGAGGTGCTGGCGTGCTCGTGGCAGAGCATTAGAGAGGCATGGAGTGAGGAGGAGACGGCCATTGCAACGTGAAGGGCCCCAACGGGTCTGGCTCTACGATTTCGAGTAGGGATCTCTTGCTCTCTCTTAATGTCTTGAGGAGATGGAGCTTGTTTTGAGCTATCCTCCCTATGCTCGAGGCTTCCTTGTGGTTTTGCACAGGAGAATGCTTGTCGGTGGTGCTCCCTCTTGTGTGGTTTAGTTTTCTTGTGGTTTGTGGTTGAGGAGAGGTGGCATTGGTGCCCCTCGAGCCTTTTTCTATTGTACTTGGTGCGAGGGCTCTCTTCCTCTCCCTTTTTTGGTGGCTTTTGTGGCTTGGGGAGACCGTGGGATAGGCCTTCCCCAGTCTCGGTCTTCTGACTGGGATCATGACAGGTTAGCTATCGCGATATCAGTCAAAAGGCGATGGACTTCCTATCGCATTCTGGCTGCGATAGGATAGCCGTTGCGTTCTCTGTGCACTTATGTTTCCCCATTTCTGGTCTTGGTGGGGGTGTCCCGTGTCCAAGGGCTCCCCAACTTGGCACGGGGATCGTCTTCCAATCGCTGGTTAACCTTCGTGGTTCCTTTGGGTGTGGGCCTTGGGGTGGTTCTACCCCAAGGGTTCAGCCTTCAGATGAGGAACGCGACAGGTCGATACGTCATATTCATCATCTAAAGGCGACACCCTGCTTGTCGCGTTTTGGTTGCGATAGGGTTGTTGTTGTGTCCCCCTTGCTCGTCAGGTTTCCTTGTTTTCTGGCTTCGCAAGGGTGGTTTGTGCCTAAGTTGGTTAGGGGAATGTTTCTTCCCCAACTTAGGCACATGACTGGTGTTCCATGGTTGCTGCCCTTGTCGAGTTCTGGGTGTCGGCCTTGGGGCGGTTCTTCCCCAAGGGCTCTGTCTTTAGATGAAGAACACGACGGGTCGATACGTCTTGTTCATCATCTGAAGGTGACACCCTGGCTGTCGCGTTCTGGTTGCGACAGGTGTTGTGTTGCTTTTTAGTTCTGATTGCGATAGGCTTCTTCTCGCCTTCTAACTTCTGTGCTGTTTTGCAGCCTTTTTTGTAATTCCTAGTTCCTGGCTGAGGTGTGTGTGCCTGTGTTGGCCGACGATCCTCCTGGAGGTTTCCGGGAGGTGTACCGTGCGTGCCCTGTACCTGTGGGGCTTGTCTTGGTTACGAGCCAGTCGTGCCGTTTGCTTGTTGTGGTTGCCCCACCTATTCGCAGTTCGCCCGGTGCTCGGCACTTGAGGGCTTATCCGTTTAGAGGTTGTTACCATTACCCGGACCCCCAGTCCCCGCGTGTCTGTTGAGGGAGTTCTTCGTTGGCGGGAGTGCTCGAGTGACAGACTCTGGAGCTAAGGGGAAAACGGTAGGGGACAACGACGGTACTCGTTTGCAGAGCTCTCTTAGCTGAGTCTGGGACACTGAGGTGGTTTGGTTGTTCTTCCGACACAGATAAGCTAGTCCGTCTCATTATCTCTCTCAACATTGGTTCTGGAGCCACGTCATTGTGTCAGGCATGGGGCCACAGCTCGGCCGGGCTGCGGTTGTTAGTGTGTGGTGTTCTCTATGGTGACTGGCTAGCCTTACTCTTCCAGAGAGGTTGTAGGCAGGAGCCGGTGGCTGGCGAGCAGAGGGAGTGGCCGGTGTGTCCTCCTCTTAGCTGCCAGTACGTGTTGGTTGCTATTGTTGTGACGGTGTTTCCTTCACGGTGTTTCCAAGTGCGACTCGTTGCCCTACCTTGTACGGTGGTTGTAGCTTGGTCGTGTCTAGCTTTCGTGGGCGTCATTAGTCTAGCCTTGATAGCCCGAGCTTCTGGTGGTTTTCACATTGTTTGTTCTCTCGGGTTGCTTTGTGCAAGCACCCGACCATTGTTCCATAGTCCATTCCTTGGTTCCCATCTGTGGTGGCATTGGTGTATGTGGTTCCCTAACCTCATGGCATGTCCGGGGTCCGGGGGTGGGGGGGGGGGTTCTTCTTGTGGGCCCTCATCCTTGTGGAGGTCTAAGATGACCATGCTTGTGGAGAGACGTCCTTCTCACGTGGTTGTTCTGCGATCTCCGTGAGACTCTTGTCTTGGCGTGTGTGTCCCGAGAGTTGCATCCGCATCGTGTCCGACTCCGCTGCTTATGTGGGAATCGTGTGTGGCCCGACCTTGGTTGTTGTTCATGGCGTTACTCTAGTTCCGCTGTTTGTAGTAGCTAGCTTAGTTGTTTACTCAATTACTGCTTTCTAGTATAGTTGCTTTCGCTTTTCTTTGGAGTTCATGCTACTCTAGCTGGTAAGGGACTGGTTATCCTTACTAGGCCTTGTTCGCGAGGCTCACCCCCCTACTTTCTTCATGTAGGGGCTCACTGTCATAGGAGTTCACTGCCAGACGGTTGTGGTGGCAGTCTGTACACCGTGCATTGCCAGCAGTGTGAGCGTATGAGTGTGAGAGCTCTTGTACTGGTGTGAGTTGAGAGTTGCCTTTTTACAAGTCCTCGGAGTATGCCTCTTAAGGATTGCACTTTTCTTTCTGTACCTGTACTTTTATTTGGGATATGTTGTACATAATTTCCTTATTAATGTACGAACTTCTTGTTATAGTTATTTGAATTCCTTGCTTATCTCACTGGACTAAATTCTAACCCTTCTAAGTCTTCGGATCTATGGGTGGCGGCGCGACCTTCGAGATCCCTGGCGGGGGTCTGGAAGGTCGAGTCGTTATACTGAACATTTAAACATAAGCATAAGCATCATTGGTGGACAGCACCTAGTACATTCACATCCTTCTTTGTCTTTCCTTCATACAGTAAGTAAGTAGCCCCTTTTAGGACAACTTATCTTCTCTCTCTCTTTCTTTTATCTTTCATCCATAGTAGTTAGTTATCGGATTTCCTCTAAACTCTACACTACGTTTTCCAACTCCTAAACATGACTCGGACACTCGGTACTACTCTTTTCTCTGAAGGTGTAAAGCCTTCGCTTGGTAAGTTCCTTCCATTATTTTCAGGAATATTCTGTTTAACTAAACATGCATGAGTATATCTAACAGGTTTTCTCGTCTTGGGAGGTAATGGGAGGAAATATAACACGAGATTCTTGCCCCTTGGCAGGTGGAGGAACGAAAAAGAAGGAAAGATATGGTCTCCTAGTTTAAAAACGGAAGGCGTCAAGGCATATGGATGTGTTCTTCCTCTTTGCAATTTTTCTATCCCTCTCTCTTCAACTTTTTGAGGTCCAATTTCGTATCTACATGCACAAGGTCCAATTTCCCTGTTACACAGAAGCACCATTAGAGGGAGTGGGCCGGTCACCCCCTTTACCTCCCCACAGTGAGAGGGCCGGGCTTGGCTTCCTAACTCTTGAAACTTTCACTGTCAAACTCGATTGCCCTTGTTTGCCTCATATATTGCATAATGTTGATCTTTCTGATCCCTGCTTGCTCAAAATTGATGAAACTAGTTGCATAATTAGCTTTTCTGGAGTACAGGCAAACATATGCATCTTCAATCTTGTCCCAAATATAAAGGTATCCCTTCTACTAATATCTCGTTGAATCGTTGTTCTCTTTTTATTGTTCCTTCCATGGACGAATCCATCTTTGTTTCAAGGCTGTGTTGGTACATGCTGGAATGTCTTATCATCCTCCATGCTTAGATGTTATATATTTATTTATCTTCTTTTTAAAATTATGTTAAGATAGATTTAGATTATTGCATAATTTTGCTAAATTCTTAGTTCATGTCCCCTCTTAATTTTGAACAGGGTCCGTTTGATTACATGGAAAACCCCACTCGGTAAAACATTTTTAAGGAAAACTTTATGTTTTGGGTTATTTGGTTTCCCTGAAAAGTAACATATGAAAAACTTTATCTTAAAAATTTTAAATTTTGGCATCCGCGGTAAAAATCCGTATGCCATTTTTCGTTCACATCTTCTGCGTTTATTAATATAGATACCCTGCCAACCTGTGAGGCACTGTTCATTTAAGTTATTTTTTTTCCCTCATTTAAGTCACATTTGTCAAATCTAATTATTTTTCATTAGTTGTTTTAATTTTTAATTTTTTATTAAAATATCCATAGAACACTATTCATTTAAGTTAGGTTTTTATTTTATTTCTCCTAATTTAAACTATCTATGTCAAAGTTATTTGTTTTCTACTATTTTTTTAATTTTTTAATTTTTTAATTTTTATAAAAATATTAAAAATAAAAAATAAAGTAAAATAAAATTTTGATGAATAGTGCACTAGGGGTATGTGGCTCCCTCTCATTGGAGTGGACCATAATATCTCAAGTGCCCCAATGCAACTTCTAATAAAAATTTACATTTAATGCTGTTGACTTTTCAACTTTTTGTTAATCTCCTATTTATACAAATAACCAATGAAAACATTTACCTAAGAAGTAAATGGACAATTATGATTTTTATTTTTATGTAAAAGTTATTCCATGAAAAAATATTTTTCAATAAAAATATTTTACATGCAACCAAATAAACTCTAAATGTTTCCTTATTTCTGACGTGAGTGTCGGTGTTCCTGACGGGCGTGCTATTAATAGTAGAATGATGGTGTTACTAAGGGAACAAACAAAACAGATTATCATGGTGACAAGGAGATGTGATTCATGTGAATGATATTTTGGTTTTTTATTATTGGTGCATTCAATTCTTATGCGTTGATGTTCTCATAGATCTAGAACTATCTATGTGATTATGCCTCTTTCCGTTATGTTATCATGAAACTTTTCATGTGCTTTAATGTTTGTAAAAATCAACAGAGGACATTTTACGGGGAAAGATGGGTTGATGGGTCTATTGCAATTAATGAAAAATACACATGCAAGTTTTATAGCAAGAGCCATTCTTTCACCACTGTTTGCATCTGCTATAAGTGGCTTTAACTGTAACACGATAACATTCCATTGCTAACGTGTAGTTTGCTTCAAATGATTGGAAATCCTTTTGATGTCCAAAATGCATAGTCTTATGCCTTTTACCACTTGGTTCTTCACATTAGCAAACTGCAGTTACAAAGAATGAGTATAGGGCAGAACCTTACTGGCCTAAATTAGGTGCTAAATGAAGCATTTATACAGCAATGTTAGAGAAATATATTCTTTTCCTCATCCGAACACTCTCCGTTCCTTCTCGTTTCTAAAGATATAGATATGATAGAAAAGATGAGGATGTGCCACAAAAAGACATAGACCAAATATATATTAGTGGCTAGGTCATATCATATGTACCAGTGTGGACACCAAAAAAAAAAAAAAACAAAATCACTAATGGGCCCCTCCTCCGAGCCCTTTGTGGGCTGAGCAGAATTAAACAAACCAAAGCCCACTAAAAGGTCTCAAGAGCCCATGAGGTAATAGCCTTGTCTCAATCCTAAAAGGTGGAGGTGAGGATAAGCTATGGGAACACCTCCCAAAAGAGCGTCCCAAAAATGGCAAAAAGCATCCCTGCGGCAGAAGGATGGAAGAGGCTGGCTGGGCACCTTTTTGGGTTAAAAAAAGGGGTTTCTAGAAGAGGCCAAGGGGGAAAAGGGGGGCTTGCGTGAGAGGCTTGGAGAGGGGGCAAGGGCCATCTTCTCCAGGAGGCTTTTGCTGGTTTTCTGCTCTCCCAGGGAGCCCCTGCTGCAGCAAGAGTGAAAGGAAGAGAAGGAAAAAAGGCCAAGAAGGGGGGTGTTACAGGAGAAGAGCAAGAGAGAGGGCTGGTGGTGCCTTCTTCTCCAAGCAACCAACAGAAAAGAAGGCCAAGAGAGGGAGCTCCTGCGTTCTTCTCATCCAAGGCAGCAAGGAGGAGTCCACCCGTGAGAAGCCTGCAAGAGAAAAAGAAGCAAAATAGAAGGGAAAAGGTGAGAAGAGGAAGAGAAGAAAGAGGGGGAGGGAGAGCCATTCTTCTGCTCCATTGTTTCTTTTTTTTTTTTACCTTTGTCTTGTCCCATCAAAGGGAGAGGTAAGGGAAGAGGTGTCACGTTGGGCTTCTCCACCCTCTTTTGCTTCCTTTGAAGCTTTGTACTTTGCCCCTTTTTCCCAACAAGAGAACGTTTTTTTATATGTTTCTTCTCATCCCCCCTTGATGTGATGCGTCATTCCCCTTTCATTTAATGCATGCTACATCCCCTTTTGCATCCAAGTTTCTTCAGGATTCTTCTCTTTTGCATGGGCAAGGGGCACCGAGATGGAAGATGCCACTTATTATATGGTGTACCTCCTCATCCCAATAGGCCATATATGGGGTCTCTAATCCCCTCCATACCTCAATAAATGAGGTCTTGGGGGTGTGGAGTTCTACCTCCCATGCAATGCATGTGCATTCCACCCCATTACTTCCCTTGAGGGCCACGTTTTCCACTGTTTGAACTTGCAAAAGATAGTTTTATCACTGTTCTAACAGCCCATTAAGAGCCTCAATGCGATGCCCATTGTGTTAGTCAAGAGGTTGAGCAAATAATGCTCATGCCTTCTTGCCTAATCACCATCTTCAAGAGACCCTCCAAAAGAGCCCGATATGCCATTGTTCGCCCTTTCAATGGATGATCTACCCACTGTTTTTTCAGCCACCTTGATGTGCAACTAAACCAACATCGAATAGTCCCTATAAAAGCTTCATTTTGGTCATTGCATGCTCAATTCGCTAGCCAAGAGATTAGGCAAATAATGCCTATACTTTCTTGGATAGCCCACCAAGCAATAGGTTACAAGTCCATCTCAAGCTCCAAGACCATCCCTGCCATGAGCAAGGGTGCTCTAGGAGGGAGGCGGTTGTCACCTCTTGCACAGGTAGCCAGCTGCGCCGATTCGGCCTGGGATTGGTTCTGGTAGTCTTGCAAGACCAGGGAAAGTTGCGCCAATTCGACGTCCTGGTCACCATATTGGCTGAAGCCATATGAGCAAAACCATTGCTCAATGTGACACTAGCCAATCAACAGTCAAATGACTCATTATAAAACCCATCCACACCCCCGGGTTGGACAATATAATGTCTATGTCTGGATGGGTGGGTTTATATATGGTTCATCTGTCCCGTGGGTTGCTCGGTCATGATATTGCCCGAATCTCTGGAGGCATGCCTTGGGGATCGGGGTCATGTACCGTTGGGGTTACGTCGTTCTACGTCGTATACTTCCTCTTTTGGTGCCATCTCCACTTGTGGTGGATGAGTACCGCACTCCGAATTTTCTCCGCGAGGGTTGAGTTGGCGCAAAACCCTTAAAAGAGGTCACTAGCTTCCAATTGAGTTGGTAACGTTGCAAACGAGCGCCGATTCAATGATGTCTATGACTTCAGCAGGGCTGCGCCGACTCAGTCTCTGTTGTCCGCTGCACCGAATCAAGCTATCTGCAAAGCGAGTTGAGCCAAATAAGCTCCGCCGAATGAGCAAAACTCCTTTTCAAATGCTCCAAAAGAACCAAATAGTAAATTAAAGTCTTTTAATGATAAAAAGAATCATCAGAACCTAATTGAACTCCTCTCAAGCAAAAAAGAGCAAAAGGCCATATCACGTTTTATAAAAGAATAAAAGACCAAATCCAACCCCTTTTTTTTTCTAAATGGCAAAGATCACCTTGTGATTTACAAAAGAATGAGGGGTCAAATTAAATCTTTTTTTTTAAGACCAAGGACCATCTCATATTTTGCAAAAGATCAAAGAGCTAATTCGAGCCCTTTTCAAGCAAATCAAAAAGTCATCCCATGTTTTCCAAAAAGAACAAGAGATCAAATTAAACCTTTTCATAAGTAACAAAAGATTACATCACGTTTTACGAGAGAGTGAAGAGTCAAACCAAACTTTTCCAAGTAAATAAAAGATTATCTCATGTTTTGCAAAAAAGAAAGAAGAGAAGAACCGAATTGAAATGGTTTTCAACAAAGAACCAAATTGTGCCTATTTTCGACAAATGACCAAAGAGACCATCTTTTCAACTTGTCTTTCTCAAATAGATCAAAATGACCAAATTGAACTTTTCTATAATAAAAGAAACAAATGAGTAAATAGGCAAAGAGATTCAGTAATTGACTGAGTAAAAGATCAAATGAGTCTGAATAGGTGTTCGTTTCGCTTAATAGTGCCTTGGCTCTAATTTAAATTGCGTTTCGTACCTCTATCGGATGTCTCCGCTTTAGGTCATGAGGCTTTCTAAACTGGAAATTAATCAAGGGTTTTCCCTCTCAGAGGGATGTAATTAACGTCGTTGCGTCTAGTCAACGACGAGATTTTGGTCCAAGACCCGACACTTCACTTTCGTTTGACGAAGTCAAACGGCGCGCACAATAGATCCAAAGCCCTCCGACTCTCGGAGGCAGAACATTTTATTGCCACCCCGGTGGCTGGCACACCCGCGCTGCGCGAATTGCCGATTCATCTCACGTCATTCTTGCTCAAGTGGCGTTCGACGGGATTTGGATTAGCAATACGTGTGCATCCATGAGAAAACATGATAAAAGTCAAACATTTTAAAGAGATCTTAGGAATTGTGAAATTTTCCCATTTCCACAGTGTAGTACCCCAGAAAATTCATTAATTAAAAATTAAGATAAATTGAAATTTTATCAATTAATAAATTCAATTAGTTAAAACGGTACGCATCATTATTGCATGCGTATAAACCCCTATAAAAATTTCGTAAAAATAGTAGTTATACTATAAATAATGTTCTCTAATGACCCATCATGAAATTTGGGCGTAGAAAAATCATTTGGACTTAGTTTAAGAATTTATGCGACTTATTAGCATAATTAAGGAATAAGTCGAAGAATCTATTATTTTATGATCCAAGGTGGATTATAAATTAAAATAAATATATGAGTAGACTTTAAATAATATGGGATGATAGCCCATTATGATATTTGGACCATTGGACAATCTTGACCCATGAATAAATTCTCTAATAAAAGGATAATTAAAAATCTAATAAGTAAAGTAAGTACATGGGTTGTACAATTAAGCTTACACGAGTTATTGGGCCAAGAGTAAGTGCCCAAATGATGAATATTAGAAATATTGGTATGAATAATATTTATTCAATTTAAATATATGAATTTACTTGAATAAGTGTGATAAATAGATTTACATAAGGATAAATGGTGAATAATTGGAATTAAATCAATACCCATTAAGTCAAATTAGTAATGGGTTTTACTAATGGTCCTAGCATAAAGCTTTGGGCCCAATTATGAAGAGTCCACCATGAGATGAGAATTAAATAAGTGAAATTCGTACCTAAAATATTAATAAATAAAAAAGGGTTAAGATAATGAGTATTTTAACTCTTAATCATCTTAGAAAGAGTTCTAAACCTAGTATAACTCAATAGGACTCTATCCTAATCTAAAATTGGGATTTAGATGAGAGACAATTGGGTTAAATATAAGAGACCCAAATTAAATAGGGAAATTCGTAACTATATTATCTCTTAATTAAAAATGGGTCATTAAAGTACTAATATGACTCATATATATCTTAATAAGAGTCCTAAGCCTATCCTAACCCATTATCTACGAAATTGGATCCCTTCCCAACTCTATTAGGTGGATAAATAGGAGAAAGTGGGAGATAAATACCAATTTTCGGAGTTGGATGAGAAAGAAAGAGTTTTAGGTGATTTAAAACTCTATAGGCCATCAAAACACCCCCCATTTGACCCTAGCACCCCACAATTTCGTGCTAAGACCCTTGGAGACGAAGAGGAGAAGATCTGGACCAAGGAGCAAGGAAGGAGAAGGCTTGGAGCAAGAAGGGTGTTCATAATTTTCGTCATCCAAACTAGGGTTTTCTTACTCCACGAAAAATGTAGGCAATCTCTCAAGCTAAAATCGTGAAATAATTATCCTAGGTAGCCGTCATGTACCTCTTCAAAAGCCCTATGGTTTCGTGGTATTTCGTTCACCCAATTGAGCGAATTTAATTCGTGAAATCCTGCTATCACCATGAACTAGAATCTCATGTTTTCTCTAATACCTTGCACGTACTTGTTCGCATGCTATGAGAAAATTCTCAATGATACTACCATGTAATAGATTTCAAACGCCCTGGTCTTGCTTGATTTCGATCTCCCATGAGGGAGAATTAAATCTTTGAATATCTATCAGACCTGTGCACTCGACCCTCCTTGTTTCCTTTTTAACCTCGTGCAAACTTGACATCATTCTATGATAAAATTATCATAAATACTACTACATGTTGGCTTTCAAACACCGCTGGTTTCAGAATTTTTCATCATGTATACATCTCTAATTAATTCATTGAACCCTGACTGTGCCTGTTTAGGTCACCGAAAAGTAACCTGATCAATGCATGTCTAAACCTTGTCTATTTTCAAATTAATCGTGCATGTTGATAGATATACATGTCTACTTTCGTTTAAAACTGGTTTCATGCTTTTTGGACCACCGTACTATTTTATATGGAATTTAGAACGTCCCTGTATCACAGAGGACTCGCCCAGAGAAAAAGGGAAAAACCAGGACCGCCCCTGTTATCGCGGCGGCGCGATACGCCGCGATAAGAGGAGTGTCGCGGTCGGCCTTCAGGCCGCGTCATGAACGCGACGGGCCTCGCCGCCGCGTTCCCAACCCGAACCAGGCCAGACCGGCCGGTTCGCCTGTCGAGCCAAGCCGCACTGCCGCGGCCAGAACCGCGACGGGATACCCCGTCGCGACACTATGAGTAACGCGTCCATGCACCCGTCCCCTTCTTAAAATTTCGGCCAGAATCTCATATTATACATATACCCCTGCTTTATTTGTCATATAACCCTTATACAAGTTAAACCACGTATTGTTAAGCTTAATAATCGACCTGAATATTTTTATTTAAATAATTCTTGTTAATTTAAAAGTCGTGAGCACGATTTGTCATATCCTTAAGATTTCTTTACACTTGCACACTCATAACATTGTAAATTGCCATTGACCTTGATAAATTATGCAATAATGTATTCGGTAAATTAGCGAAATAAATGACTAAATTACCCTATTTTGTTAAATACAATTGTTTCCATTTTGACTCGCGCATTTTATCTACTGTTACCGTTTTCCCTCAGCCTTCGAGCACTCAAGGCACGACGGACCTATTTTCTACACACTTTCTCTTGACTTGGACCACCTCTCCACCGGGAATACTCTCGACTGGACCAGGGACTCCTTGTCAAGTCCTCCGTAAGTCTTCTTGGCTTTGGCGCACGTCCTTAGTCAACGAGCTGGTTGTACCTCAAAACCCGTTACACCTTAGGGATCAGTACGATCCATACCTTAGTATATTCCTTCTCGTCTTAAGTTCACGCCGGACCACCTGACCCGTGTACACAACACGGCTAAGGGGCGGTTGTGACTTCTGCCAGACTGCCGGTACTCGACCTAGTGCCGTGCAATCGTTACTATCGTGTGTTTATCGTCGTTTTACGGAAATGTCCCTATCTCGTCTACTATCTATATCCTCTCATCTGTTCACGTTCTCTCTACTACTCTCATCTATTTCTTGGTACTCTCTTGGCCATACAATTGATTGTCTAAATTAAACAAGCAAGTACTATATGCCAAAGCAATAGGGCCCGGTGTGGTCCTGGGAGGAGCTCCCGAAGAGTGCTAGTTCCTTGCAAGGGTTACATGATCAGGATGTGTACGGCATGCATCCAGCGCCAGTTTACTATCTAGATTAATTTATGACAATCAATATATCAATCACTATGCTATCGCTCTCTGGGTTGACAAGATGCTCGACCAGAGGTGCTATCTCTACTAGTGCACCGTAGTGCAACCATATACACTATTTTCGTTACATGGCCAATCATTTATCATACTAGTTTTACAATATCCATGTTGAAAGTTTTATCATTCCTTTTCCATCATGCTCTATTACTCTCTTGACTATACATGATCGTTCTCTCTAGTTAACCTGCGTTACAAGACATTAATCACTTAAAGCATGCTTGTTTACACGAGATATTAAGTCCTACTGAGCGTTATTGCTCACCCTTCGTTATTTGTCATTGTGTTTTCAGGTAAATCGGATGATAACCTTACACACAACAACGGGATTGGACTGGAGTGATGAGCGTCCTGGAGTCATAGCGATGGATTGTCCCAAGTACCCTAGAGTCTAGATAATTAGTTGCTTAGTTATCATTTCCTATGTAATGATGTTATTGAGCCCTATGTTTCGGCTCTGAATTAGTGATTGTAATAGTTTAGATGAATTATCAATAAAATGAGGAGTTTTATTACAATTATTGTTCATTAGATGCTCTGATATTTGCGAATGTATGCGCAATTTACGTTACCATACAAGTTGTTCATGCCTCCCTGATTTATTCTGCTGCTAAATTGGCGGGGCATGACACACAGCGTGGCACGCTCGGTGGGACCAAGCTTCCCTTCATCTTCTCGCCAGAAAAAGAAAGCCATGTGGCCTCACAGAATTGATACTGATAATTACTTTGAATTGACTAATAGGTACTGACTGCAATGGCTGGAGTGCGCTTCAGACCGTTGGCCGTCCAGGACCATGCCAGGTATGGCTACCTGGCCGTGCCAACTAGGTTCGGGAGCTTCCCTCCAGTGGTGGAGTTCCCAAATTTTCTCGGGGTCGCATTCGTCGACATTTTGCACCCGGAGACCAAAAAGAAGGCCGAAGCTGGAGCCGATCACCAGGACAAGGCCAAAGAGATCACAAAAGAGCTAAGCTGCCACGTTCACCATGTGGAGCGTGGCCCCGTCAACAAGAACAAGGGAAAGAAGGTCAACATATGTCCTCAACAAGTGACAGAAGCTGAAAACATCGTCACCCACCGAGCACGTGTGTCTGCCTCGGGGAAAAGCGTGCGGATCGGGGACCTCAAAATCCATCTGCAGGCTAAAAAGATTGAAGCCATACCAGAGCGGGTCACAACGGCAATGCCCGTAAAAAACTCATTTCAACCTATAGCGGGAAAAAGAGAAATGTCCAACACTTTCAAGGGCAAGCTTCCCCCAAAGCCGATTAAATTCAAGCAAGTGTGGAGGCCTAGAAAAGTGCAAGTGCATGTACAAGAGGAACCTGCACCGCAAGAGATAAAACCAAGAGAAGTGGCCGATGTGAAGGTCTTGGGCTACCAGAGACCGCCACGTGGCTTCAAAGCCAAAATGCACCAAGCGGGGGCATGTGCTTATGCCCGTTTCCATGATAAGAAGATGGAGCTGCGACGCTCTACTCACATCCCGGTTATTCGAGAGAACCAGTCGGCGCTTGTTGTCTTGGCCACGCGCCACCACCAAGAGAAAGCACGCAGGCCACATGACCAAATCCTTGGCCTTGCATTTTCTCCTCTGCAGCGAACAAGACCGCTGAGAGCTGTGGACACCTTACAAGCCGAAGTTGAAAGCAGCTTGGGTGAGGATGAAGTGCCTCATGAACATGTTCACATTCGGCCTAAAAAGATCAAGACAAGGATATCTACCTTCGAGAGATTGACCTTCCCGTATGAAGCATCGCAGAGGGTTAGAAGAGACCACAATGGTTCATGGCAAGTCTTTGCATGCCGCATGGCAGGCATAGGAAGCCGTTATGGAGCTTTGCCAACTGATGATGAAGAGCTGGCGGAATTGGCTGAGAGGCCAGGCGCCGTTACAAGAAGAAGAGCAGCTGCAGCAGCTCTAACAGCCACATATGGAGGTGCCAATGCCTTTGCGGCATAAATGATGGCAATTACTGCCAATGTAATTACCACCCAAGGCAGTGGGGGGAACAGTGAAATTCCCCCGCCACCAGAAATAACGCCTTGGGGCACAGTGCAGGAAGGTCCTCTTGCTACACCCCTAGATCCAGCCATCCTGGAGCTGCTACAGCAATATCGAGCTGAAATTGAAGCACTCAAACGGCAGATAAAAGGCAAAGAGACTGAGGGACATGCGGCCCAGGGAGTCGAGGGCACGGGGGAAACCCCTCAAAGGACCTTAGGGTCAGTCGAGGCCTCGACTCAGCGCATTGTCATGCGACCAGTAAATGAACAACCACAACAGACGCCTTTGGCTACGGCTCGGCAGCCGCGTCCATAGACTCAATACCAACTCCTGCAGCCACGGTTCTTCCAACAGCAGCAGCAGCCATATCAGTCGCTGCAAGGCTATCTTGTGCAGCAGCAATCATTGTCTGCTCATGCTCCTGAGCAGCAACTTGAAAACCAAGAGCCGCCCCCGGTGCCGCCGGTGGCTATCATCAACACTCTAAACAATAAGCCGGCCCATCTCCATCCAGATCTTGCAGATCCAACACTAATATGTGGCTTGATGGAGTTGGCAGAAAAGGGCAACAACTCTGCTACCTTACCTAATGCTCATCAGACTCCATACTCTCCATGTCATGATATGCATTGCATCGATGCGATGGGAAGCTTGACTCTTGATCCACCATGCTGGCCAAAGCCTCTTGGGTCCTCATCAATTGGGTACACATGCTCGGATTCCCCCACCATATCTAAGATAGACCAACCAGATAAGTGGTCGATGTCTAAAGCAGACCCCTATGTGGTTGAGGAGGAAGTCTCAATAGAAAAATTCTTTGCCATTGCCCAAGAGCATGATGAATCAACTCATAATTATATTCAAAGGTGGAGGAACCTTACTAGAAGGTACAAACAACCACCATGTGAAGAAGATGTCGTCCGCATGTGCAAGTATAACCTGCGGAAGGAAATCCTGGAAAGAACAGTCAGAATTGATATCAGAACCTTCAGCCGACTGAGCCGCGTTGCATATGATATTGAGGCAATCCTCGCTAAGTATTCTTCTGCCGATGAGGCAATCCAGGAGAAAAGACAGCCCAAGGATTTAGCAACTGCTAAGGGGGTGGCCAGCTCCCCACCTGCCAAGTTGTCAAAGCCAAGAAAGCAAATTCTGCTATAAGAGAAACTGCAAAAGCCTTATTCCTTCCCAAGGAACAAAACAAGGGTCCTCTTTGAGCTAGCCCGCGAACACAACAAGCTTGTCTTGCCAAGTCCTAAAAGGCCAGAGGACTCCAAGAGGAAGGGTGATCTGCTCTTTTGCCCTTATCATCAAGTGGTGGGCCATGCCATAGAAGATTGCTATGTGTTCAAAGATGTGGCCCAAGCATTGATCAACAAAGGAGAGCTGCAAATGGGCAAGTATAAGGTGGACCCACCACGTCCACATGAAGCCCCAGCCCGACGAGAAGCTCGGCAAAAGGCTGTAAATGTAGTTTCTCTATATCAGCAACTACCCCAAGAGATGCCAAAGGGTGGGTCTGAAAGGATGCAGACACCCAGGGACGAGGTAGAATGCAAAGAAGCCAAAAGAACAGACAAAGCTCTGCAAACATACACATGTTGTATGACTGGTGTGGTCAGTCAACATGGGGATACGCCCCCCGAACAAGATGAATTGACAAGGCTCAATGAAGGGCCGAATCCTCCTGTCAGGAGGGAAGAAGCTAAGGGCAAAGCCCCAATAGTCTCAGTGGAGGCTACAGATATAATAGCAGCTGATAATATCAGTAATCTGCCACCTACCCCTCTGGGAGGAGCTCCAATTGAAGTGATATCTGATGTCCCTAGCACTCATATATATGATCTTGCTGTGGCAGCATTGATACAAAGATACCAACATGAGATTGAAAGGTTGAAAAGACAAATTGAAGAAAGGGACGCCCAGGCTCTTGCACCAAGAGAAGCAGGGGGCATAGTGGGGGCACCACAAGTTGACACCAACCTGCCCCACACCCTATTACAACCAACAATGCCCCAGTCGGTATCAGCCTTATTGGGGGCACCAAAAGCCCAACAGCTCCAGGGCAGCCCATAGCCTGCCAAATAGCACCTGAAGGGCCCGCCACCATGGCTCAAATGCAGTTGGCTCCTCCTCATCCAGACATGGTCCGGACACCGATTATGAATAGACAAATGTTGGAACAGATCATAGAAACAAAACTATTTGGAGTGGACAAGTCTGATCAAGCCCTATTTCAGGTGTACCAGGTACCATATCCTGTGTACCATGCTGCAAAGAGATTACCTCCTAGCATCAGCAAGCCACCCAAGTTTGAAAAGTTCAATGGGTAAGGATCGCCAAAAGAACATGTTGCACATTATGTCAACGTAATGGGAGACCTGGTCACAGATGAGTCGTATTTGCTCAAATTCTTCGGGTCTTCCCTGACTGGGCTGGCTTTCGAATGGTATTCGAATTTACCAGTCGGGTCTATTATAGACTGGCCAAATATGCAAAGACAGTTCGTAGAAAGATTCTATGTTGCTGAAAGAGAAATCACACTGGTCGAGTTATATGCGACTAGGCAACAAGATAATGAGTCAGCTATGGATTACATCAAAAGGTGGAGAGATCTCAGCATGAGATGCAGACGACCACTACATCCAGAGGATGCCGTTCAAATTTGTAAGCAAAATCTGAGCAGGCATGTTCTAGAAAAGATGATCGGCATTGAGATCAAATCCTTCGGCCAGCTAAATAAAGTTGTGGCCGAGATTGAACAATTCCTTTCCAACTATCCTCATGTCTATGCGTCAAGTCAGGAAAATAGATTGCTTGGGAAAAGGCCAGCACCTGCAGATGTTCATACTGTGAACTTCAAAGCCTTTACAGGACAGAGGAGTGAAGATGGCTCTCCTGTTATCGAACAGACGAAGAGAAATAAAAGGGGTTCGTTGCAAGAGAAGATGCAAAAGCCATACTCCTTTCCAAGAGATAAGACGCAGACCCTCTTTGAATGGGTGCGTCGGCATAACAAAATCGTCCAACCCGAGCCTAGAAGGACAGAGGACATCAAGAAAAAGGACGATCCCCGATTTTGCTTATATCATCAACTGCCGGGGCATGTTACAGAGGACTGCTATGTCCTCAAAGACAAAATTGACGCATTGATAAGAAAAGAAGAGCTACAAGTGGGCAAGTACAAAGTGGACCCGCCGCGCCCTCATGGGGCTCCAACGCAATAGAAAAAAAGCATACTGCAGCTTGCGCTGGCCAACATGGGGTGTAGATGCAAGCTAGAAAAAGTATAAGCGAATCAAGATGCTCGATGCACAGATGAAGCTCATGCCCCCTCGGGGGAACTTCAAGATCTTCAGCCAGTAAATAGATACGAGCCAGCTCGTCAAGATTGAGTGATTCTGGGGGCAGATGTAGATCGAACGTGTAATGTCCATTCATGTAAATACTCATTCGAAAAGAAGGAAAAAAGAGAAAAAAAAAAAAAGCAGCTTGCTGAGGTGGTCACACCGACCACCCAGCATGAGACCCGATCGTCGAGGCGGTCTCAATTGGCTCTTTTAGGGCCACCTGAGGTATTATCGTCGATGACGAGCAGCAAAAAAATAAATAGGCCAACCATACCGCTAGTCGGACTATAGTTCTGAGACAAATAATACCTCAACAAAATTACACATTTTCTGCAAGGCGATGATATGAGCCCGCATGATCATGTCGCATCGGGTTTTCACCGCTTATGTCCATATTCATACATGGGTTTTCTTACCGGATTTTGAGTGCATGTTCTTTTTCCGAATCCCTAATAAAGTTGACAAAGGATTTATCCTTATTCCAATGTCATCCAAAAAAAAAAACTGGCAAATTGTCAATCATATTTTTTTTAAAAAACCATACTTTTAAATTGGCAAGTTGCCATTCATGATTTCAAAAGAATTCATATTTTAAAAAAGTGGCGTATCGCCAATCATATTTTTAAAAGATTCATATTTTAAAATTGGCAAGCATGTCATTCATGATTTCAAAAGAACTCATATTTTAAAAAAAGTGGCGTATCGCCAATCATATTTTTAAAAGATTCATATTTTAAAATTGGCAAGTATGTCATTCATGATTTCAAAAGAATTCATATTTTAAAAAGTGGCGTATCGCCAATCATATTTTTAAAAGATTCATATTTCAAAATTGGCAAGCATGCCATTCATGATTTCAAAAGAACTCATATTTTAAAAAGTGGCGTATCGCCAATCATATTTTTAAAAGATTCATATTTCAAAATTGGCAAGCATGTCATTCATGATTTCAAAAGAACTCATATTTTAAAAAAAGTGGCGTATCGCCAATCATATTTTTAAAAGATTCATATTTTAAAATTGGCAAGTATGTCATTCATGATTTCAAAAGAATTCATATTTTAAAAAGTGGCGTATCGCCAATCATATTTTCAAAAGTCATATTTTAAAAATCGGCAAGCTTGCCATTCATGATTTCAAAAGAACTCATATTTTAAAAAAGTGGCGTCTCGCCAGTCATGTTTTCAAAAGTCATATTTTAAGAATCGGCAAGCTTGTCATTCATGATTTCAAAAGAACTCATATTTTAAAATAGTGGCGTCTCGCCAATCATGTTTTCAAAAAATCATGTTTAAAAAGACATATTTCAAAAGCGGCAATTTACCGATCATATTTCAAAAGACATATTTCAAAAGTGGCGATTTGCCAATCATATTTCAAAAGACATATTTTAAAATTGGCAATTTGCCAATCATGTTTCAAAAGACATATTTAAAAAAAAAACGGGCAATTTGTCAATCATGTTTCAAAAGATATATTTCAAAAGTGGCAATTTTTCAATCATGTTTCAAAAGTCATATTTCAAAAGTGACAATTTGCCAGTCAAATTACAAAATCGACGTTTTGAAATAACAATGCGTCAATCATATTTGAAAATTCATGTTTCAAAACTCAAAATCATGTTTTTCAAACGGAACCTTAGCGCCCACATATTTAATAAAAAGATCGGACTTTCACGTCCTCACAAATTTCAAATCGGGCTTCTTCGCCCTCATGTTTTCAAACTGGGACCTTAGCGCCCACATGTTTAATAAAAAGATCGAGGCCTTTACGCCCTCATAAATTTCAAAATCGAGCTTCCACGCCCTCATGATTTCAAAATCGGGTCTCTGTGCCCATTGTTTCCAAAACTGACTAAAAAGACATTTAAAGCAAAAGAACTTTAAAATCAAACAAATCTCAAAGTAGCAGCAACTGCGGGATAAGTTCCGTAGTCTATTCTCAGTTTGTGGAATATTTTCCACATCTGAGGTCTCCGGGGATTCAAAATCAAATTAATCTCAAAGGAGCTACAACTGCGTGATAAGTTCCGTAGTCCATTCTCAGTTTGTGGAACATTTCCCACATCTGGGGTCTCCAGGGATTCAAAATTAAATTAATCTCAAAGGAGCAGCAACTACGGGATAAGTGCCGTAGTCCATCCTCAATTTGTGGAACGTTTTCCACATCTGGGGTCTCCAGGGATAAAAGACAAATTGATCTCAAAGGAGCAGCAACTGCGAGACAAATATCGCAGTCCATTCTCAGTTGTGGGATATTTCCCACATCTGGGGTCTCCAAAGATATAAATCAAAATTGACCTCCTATAAACAGACACTGCGGGACAAGTACCGTAATCCAACCTCTTTTTGTGGAATGTTTACCATATTTGAGGTCTCTAAAAGACATACATTAAAAAAAAGAAAAGGAAACAAAAGAGATAAAATAAATAGAAAATAATAAAATGATCAATGAAAAAATGAAATGATTAAAAAGAGAGGATGAAATGAAATTTCGTTCAAAAAAAAAGAAAAAAAGAAAAGAGAAAAAGAAAAAAGAGAGAAAATAGAAAATTAATCACAAAAATGAACAATACAAAAGAAATACATAAAAGGAAAATAGAACATTTGATTTAAGATGTCGAGTCTCTCTGCTCAAGTGTTGGGCTCCTGTACTCGAATTCTTAATCAATCTACCAGGAGCTGCAACTGCGGGATAAATACCGTAGTCCAGCCTCAGAACGTGAAATGCTGCCACATCTGGGGTCTCCAAAGATATAAAAAGAATCCATCTCCAAGGAGCTGCAACTACGGAATAAATACTGTGGTCTAGCCTCAGCTCGTGTGATTATTTCCGCGATCTGAGGTCTCCAAGGATATAAGAATCCATCCCCAAGGAGCTGCAACTATGGGATAAATACTGTAGTCCAGCCTCAGTTCGCGGGATTAGTTCCGCATCTGAGGTCTCCAAGGGTATAAACATCTATCTCCGAGGAGCTGCAACTACAAGAAAAGTATTGTAGTTCGATCTCAGCCCGTGGGACAATTGCCACGTGAGACCTCGAAGGATCTAAGAGTTAAAATCGAATAGCCATGTTCAATGTTTATATAACCATATTTTTTTTGCAGGAATCATATATCATCACATCCCTTTTTTTGCGGCGGTCCGAGGGATTTAACATTGAGCTTTGTCATTCCATGCCCAAGATCCCCCAAGTCAATATGGTGGAGCCAC
This sequence comes from Colocasia esculenta, assembly GCA_014218235.1. NCBI lineage: Eukaryota > Viridiplantae > Streptophyta > Magnoliopsida > Alismatales > Araceae > Colocasia > Colocasia esculenta. The sequence goes on from CM024757.1 coordinate 163,034,861, forward strand.
CTTCACATTGCTCGATGGTTCGAGATGACGTCATTATGCTTCAACGTCAAGAGGATCCAACAACTCATAGAGCTGAATTCGACATTGTCTCGAAGACATACACCCTCTAGTCTTTCATGTTTAAGAACTCTGAGGGTACACTATTTGAATGTATGCTCGCAGTGCACATCCTACGACATTTCTGTATAAAAAAAATGAAATGATAAAAAAAATGATGAACAAAAGGGTTAAAAATAGAGATGCCCGTCGGACCTACTCTGGTTCCACTGGTGAGTAGGGGTAAAAAGGACAAGAAAAACCTGGCCACGGTGAAAACCTGAAAGGGCGTCGTGGGCAAAAATGGGAACCCTGCTACGTGAAAACCCGAAAGGGCGCGTAGGCAAAAGCAAGAAGGGGCTGACTCTGGTGAAAACCCGAAAGGGCGCTTGGGTCAGTAATGTGATAAAAAAAAATGAAAATGAATGAAGTCAAAAAATGTCAAAATGGCAAGAAGGGGGAGTTTCATCCCTGCTCTTTCAAGAAATCCCCTTTTTGCTATACATTCTCTGAATCCAGCTATGCACTCTCTGGTCAAAGTGAAACCTCAAAACTTAGACAAGCTGTCTCTTGCCATCTATGCCTCACTCATATATACACTTGCTCTCGCCATGTAGGACCCTAGGTTTAGATAACCTCTGCCTTTTCAAATTTACAAATAAAGAACCGCCTTGACTTCTTGCCTTGGCGGGTCAGTAGATGTTACCTTTAGAATCCCTATTGAAACCAGTACATAGGTTTTCTAGGTTACCATTTTGCAATCAACACAAATAACCTCACACCATCTACCAACATCATGGTATGATTGGTGGTCGAGTTATATTCCACTCATGAATCTCTCTTTATAGTATATATATGTATAAAAAAAAAGCAAAAAAAAGAGGCTTAAAATAGAGGTGCCTCGCTGGACTTGTCTAGGTTTCCCCTGGACAAGGGTAAAAAGAGCTAGAACCCGGTCATGGCGAAAACTCGAAAGGGCGTCGTGGGCAAAATTGGGTACCCCGCTACGTGAAAACCCGAAAGGGCACGTAGGCAAAAGCAAGAGGGGGTCGGATTGGGTGAAAACCCGAAAGGGCGCTCAATTCGATAATGTGAAAATAAAAAAATCAATTGAAGACACATACCAAAGACAAGCAGGCTTCAAGTCTCTAGAAAGGAAATCCTGACAGAAGTGGTACTCGACAATCAAAGCTCATTTCCACGTCAGTGCCAGCCAAAGCTCGCCTTTATGCCAATGCCGACTGAGGTTCTTCTTCATACCAGTCAAAGTTCGCCTTCACGCCAGCGCCATCCGGAGCCTGCCTCCATGCCATTGCCAGTCGAAGCTTATCTTCATGCCAGTGGGAGTTCTATCTCATACATGATGAAGTGAAATGTCATTATACATGAGGGCGTTTCTGAAAACTTCCAAGCCCCTCAAAGGAAATTTCTGAGAGAGTCGGGCGGCAATCAGAAAAGCAAGTGTCGACACATGGTGCACTTCAATTGAATCTGTCAACACCTCATGGAGCTGGTGTCGACAAATGGCTAAGTCGGTCGACACCCATAGAGTCAGCTTTGTGGAAGAAATCTGTTGATACTTAGACACAACAAAAGTCAAAAGAGAAAGACAAGAGCATGTTAATCCAGCTATGAGCAAAGCGGCATTGATGAGGGCTACAAGATCTCCAAAGTGGCAATCTGGTTATCACAGTCAGCAACGATGAGGTGGAAGCAGTCTACTCCCCACTACGAAGACCTCAACGCTACTGCATGCTTAGATTGTTGCGCATTCAAGATGACGAATCGGCAAAATGATTCAAAAGAAAGGAAGCAGCAACGTCACTTACTGGGTCTAGGAAGAGCCACCAGATCATATAGCAAGCCAGCATGCCCATTGGCTCATGCGATAGGCCAACGCAATCCAATTGACAATGATTGACCGACTCATGAAGGCCACAAGATCTTAAGCAGGCCGTCAATTCAATGGTCTTTATTACCCCATCGGTCTGTTAATCAACTCGCGAGCCCTTGCTGACTCGCGAAGGCCATGCACGAATCGGCACGAGCTGTGCCAAACCGCCGTCATCCGCTGATCAATAGCCTCTGCCGAATCGTGCTACCAGCGCCAGATCGACACCGCGTCGGATCAATGCGAGTAGCGGACCCCGCGCCGGATCGCACGAACTTTGTCAAATGGCGGTAGATTCAAAGATCACTAAGAGATAAATGGAGAAAGGAGATCACCCCAATTGCCCATGCGGAGCAACGTGCAGCCGTCATCCGTGAATCATGTCAACCAAATAGGAGCAAGAGATCATAAACAGATCATTAGACCATCAACATGACAACAAGTCAAAGACCTGCCGATGTTAGTGTTAACAGTCAAAAAGACCGAAGTACACCGGCGGATGCCGCTTTGCGTGCCCTCTCGTACCACCCACGGGTGGGGGGCATTTGTGGACACCAAAAAAAAAAACAAAATCACTAATGGGCCCCTCCTCCGAGCCCTTTGTGGGCTGAGTAGAATTAAACAAACCAAAGCCCACTAAAAGGTCTCAAGAGCCCATGAGGTAATAGCCTTGTCTCAATCCTAAAAGGTGAAGGTGAGGATAAGCTATTGGAACACCTCCCAAAAGAGCGTCCCAAAAATGGCAAAAAGCATCCCTGCGGCAGAAGGATGGAAGAGGCTGGCTGGGCACCTTTTTGGGTTAAAAAAAGGGGTTTCTAGAAGAGGCCAAGGGGGAAAAGGGGGGCTTGCGTGAGAGGCTTGGAGAGGGGGCAAGGGCCATCTTCTCCAGAGGATTTTGCTGGTTTTCTGCTCTCCCAGGGAGCCCCTGCTGCAGCAAGAGTGAAAGGAAGAGAAGGAAAAAAGGCCAAGAAGGGGGGTGTTACGGGAGAAGACCAAGAGAGAGGGCTGGTGGTGCCTTCTCCTCCAAGAAACCAACAGAAAAGAAGGCCAAGAGAGGGAGCTCCTGCGTTCTTCTCTTCCAAGGCAGCAAGGAGGAGTCCACCCGCGAGAAGCCTGCAAGAGAAAAAGAAGCAAAATAGAAGGGAAAATGTGAGAAGATGAAGAGAAGAAAGAGGGGGAGGGAGAGCCATTCTTCTGCTCTATTGTTTCTTTTTTTTTTACCTTTGTCTTGTCCCATCAAAGGGAGAGGTAAGGGAAGAGGTGTCACGTTGGGCTTCTCCTCCCTCCTTTGCTTCCTTTGAAGCTTTGTACTTTGCCCCTTTTTCCCAACAAGAGAACGTTTTTTTATATGTTTCTTCTCATCCCCCTTGATGTGATGCGTCATTCCCCTTTCATTTAATGCATGTTACATCCCCTTTTGCATCCAAGTTTCTTCAGGATTCTTCTCTTTTGCATGGGCAAGGGGCACCGAGATGGAAGATGCCACTTATTATATGGTGTACCTCCTCATCCCAATAGGCCATATATGGGGTCTCTAATCCCCTCCATACCTCAATAAATGAGGTCTTGGGGGTGTGGAGTTCTACCTCCCATGCAATGCATGTGCATTCCACCCCATTACTTCCCTTGAGGGCCACGTTTTCCACTGTTTGAACTTGCAAAAGATAGTTTTATCACTGTTCTACAGCCCATTAAGAGCCCCAATGCGATGCCCATTGTGTTAGTCAAGAGGTTGAGCAAATAATGCTCATGCCTTCTTGCCTAATCACCATCTTCAAGAGACCCTCCAAAAGAGCCCGATATGCCATTGTTCGCCCTTTCAATGGATGATCTACCCACTATTTTTTCAGCCACCTTGATGTGCATCTAAACCAACATCGAACAGTCCCTATAAAAGCTTCATTTCGGTCATTGCATGCTCAATTCGCTAGCCAAGAGATTAGGCAAATAATGCCTATACTTTCTTGGATAGCCCACTAAGCAATAGGTTACAAGTCCATCTCAAGCTCCAAGACCATCCCTGCCATGAGCAAGGGTGCTCTAGGAGGGAGGCGGCTGTCACCTCTTGCACAGGTAGCCAGCTGCGCCGATTCGTCCTGGGACTGGTTCTGGCAGTCTTGCAAGACTAGGGAAAGCTGCGCCGATTCGACGTCCTGGTCACCATATTGGCTAAAGCCATATGAGCAAAACCATTGCTCAATGTGACACTAGCCAATCAACAGTCAAATGACTCAATATAAAACCCATCCACACCCCCGGGTTGGACAATATAATGTCTATGTCTGGATGGGTGGGTTTATATGTGGTTCATCCGTCCCGTGGGTTGCTCGGTCATGATATTGCCCGAATCTCTGGAGGCATGCCTTGGGGATCGGGGTCATGTACCATTGGGGTTACGTCGATCTACGTCGTATACTTCCTCTTTTGGTGCCATCTCCACTCGTGGTGGATAAGTACCGCGCTTTCCCGCTATCGACCACGATAAGGGGAAATGCTGCCGAATTTTCCCCGCGAGGGTTGAGTTGGCACAAAACCCTTAAAAGAGGTCACTAGCTTCCAATTGAGTTGGTAACGTTGCAAACGAGCGCCGATTCAATGATGTCTATGACTTCAGCAGGGCTGCGCCGACTCAGTCTCTGTTGTCCGCCGCGCCGAATCAAGCTATCTGCAAAGCGAGTTGAGCCAAATAAGCTCCGCCGAATGAGCAAAACTCCTTTTCAAATGCTCAAAAAGAACCAAACAGTAAATTAAAGTCTTTTAATGATAAAAAGAATCATCAGAACCTAATTGAACTGCTCTCAAGCAAAAAAGAGCAAAAGGCCATATCACGTTTTATAAAAGAATAAAAGACCAAATCCAACCCCTTTTTTTTTTTCTAAATGGCAAAGATCACCTTGTGATTTACAAAAGAATGAGGGGTCAAATTAAATCTTTTTTTTTAAGACCAAGGACCATCTCATATTTTGCAAAAGATCAAAGAGCTAATTCGAGCCCTTTTCAAGCAAATCAAAAAGTCATCCCATGTTTTCCAAAAAGAACAAGAGATCAAATTGGACCTTTTCTTAAGTAACAAAAGATTACATCACGTTTTACGAGAGAGTGAAGAGTCAAACCAAACTTTTCCAAGTAAATAAAAGATTATCTCATGTTTTGCAAAAAAGAAAGAAGAGAAGAACCGAATTGAAATGGTTTTCAACAAAGAACCAAATTGTGCCTATTTTCGACAAATGACCAAAGAGACCATCTTTTCAACTTGTCTTTCTCAAATAGATCAAAATGACCAAATTGAACTTTTCTATAATAAAAGAAACAAATGAGTAAATAGGCAAAGAGATTCAGTAATTGACTGAGTAAAAGATCAAATGAGTCTGAATAGGTGTTCGTTTCGCTTAATAGTGCCTTGGCTCTAATTTAAATTGCGTTTCGTACCTCTATTGGATGTCTCCGCTTCAGGTCATGAGGCTTTCTAAATCTAGCAATTAATCAAGGGTTTTCCCTCTTAGAGGGATGTAATTAATGTCGTTGCGTCTAGGCAACGGCGGGATTTTGGTCCAGGACCCGACACTTCACTTTCGTTTGACGAAGTCAAATGGCGCGCACAATAGACCCAAAGCCCTCCGACTCTCGGAGGCAGAACATTTTATTGCCACCCCGGTGGCTAGCACGCCCGCGCTGCGCGAATTGCCGATTCATCTCACGTCATTCTTGCTCAAGTGGCGTTCAACGGGATTTGGATTAGCAATACGTGTGCATCCATGAGAAAACATGATAAAAGTCAAACATTTTAAAGAGATCTTAGGAATTGTGAAATTTTCCCATTTCCACAACCAGTATGTTGCATATATATATGTCAACAACTTTGACTAGTCAACGGCTTCTTCAGTGAAGCTATTTGAAGTTGCAGATATATGTTATATATATGTCAGCATCTTCTTTAAATTACTGACATATGTTGCAATATATCCTCTACCAGAGAAGGCCGTTGATAGATGTACAACATAAATGAGCAGTTACATGAGACCGTTGACATATGCATCATATGTCAGTGACTTCTTGTAGCCGCTGACATATATTTATGAACCGAAATTCTTCTCTGATGGAGACTTGATTCTAAAACATATGTTAATGACTATGTCTAGACGCTAACAAATGTTGACTTGTGTCGTTCTAATTGGTCGAATAAATCTTGTGCATTGATCAATCAACATTCTGTATGGTTGACCAATGCACAGGGATTGGTCAATCAAATCTAGAATCTTTCGACCTAAATCATGTAGTCAGTCGAACGAGCTTCTGTTTACATATTTGACAAAATATGTTGTGCTTGAGACGAAATTGAGGTAGCTGAGGATGTACAATCCGGTGTTGAACCATGTGAGGCTACCTTGTGGTGTGTTTACCAAGGAGGAATATCGTCGGTCTTGACATGTGAATGATGCGTCTATCTTGGGATACCAAGTGGTGGTCAATTGTGATCCCTATGGTTATTGTGTTCCGTGGTGTACATATGCTTTTGCCATTGTCTTTTGCACTTTTATGAGTGGCTAATCTATATTTTTCTATAGTGAAGATACATAGAATCCCACCACCTCTAAGGAGAACAATAAAAATAATACCATATCTTTTGTCAAGGTACGTAACAATAAAGAAGTGACACCAAAAAAAAATATTAGGGCAGAGGTCGCATTGATGATTAAATAATGATGTTAGAAAAGAAACTGTGCTATTATATTATTTTATTACACCAACACTACAGGGAAAAAGACATATGTCAGCGGCTAATAACCGCTGAGAAAAGATGAATAGCCGTTGACATATACATATGTCAGCGGCTCTACGGTCGTTGATAAAGTTGTTGACAAATGGATCGTCGATTTATGTTTGTCAACAACCATCCATAACCGTCGACATATGATATATATGTTAGCAGTTAATAGCCACTTACATATATAGGATATATCAACAGATGTAAGCCGCTGACATATGTAACATATGTCAGTAACATATGTCAGCGGCTTAGAACTGTTGACATACCGAGAATATGTCAGCGGCTATGACAGCCAATTACAAATATTTATTTAAAAAAAACATGACTAAAAAAAAGGGATACTGTTTATTTGTTAAAAAACATGAATAATATAGTTATTTGTTAAAGAAGCTACTGTTTAGGTGTTCAAACTCTCAAGTTCTTGTATTATTTCCATAAGAACCTTTAGAATTGTATGTACTTCATGTATTACTGTAGAAGTTTCTCTTTGAGTTCAAGTAGTCACTGCTTTGGGAAAGGATAATCTCCCAGTGCCTTGTTGTGTTGGGTTCTTAGATAGTCTTGTAGAGATTGTCATCCTATGTGTCATCTTGTTCAGCATATAAATCAGTAGTGAAGGCTGTAAATAAGTCTTTTCATTTGATTTTACTTATACTTTGATCCATAGGTTTCATGGTTTAAATTTTTAGAATGATCATAGAGTCATTTCTGGAAGTGGAACTGGCGGCTGTCGACAGATAGGAAGTACCTGTCGATAGGCCCAAGCTTCCAGAACTTCAGGTTGCTGGAAACAGTAGTAGCTGTCGATAGATGGACCATGTCTGTCAACAGACACACTGCCCTATCGACAGATAGACCATTCCTGTCGAATGGCACTGTCCCAGAACCAGAAATTGACTTATGGATGCTTATATCTGTCGACAGCCACCTCCTGGCTATCGATAACCACTGTTCTGGCCAGTGTTCCAGTACCTTCCTTTGCTCAGTGTTGTGTTAACACTTCATGCTAATATCTTAGCAAGTTACCATCTTCTTTTCCTTGGGTATTCATTGTTATATTACTACAAAAATCCTCCACATTACTTCCTTCACCATTACTTGAATTATTCTTGAAGTTTCTAATTACAATTGGTACCCAGTTGATTCTATGTCTCTATGTTCAGTAACTGAATTTATAAGACTTTGATGTCCTGAGAGTTTGAATGTTTGAGTATTCCTGTGGAATATGAATAACCTGTGATGACAATTAATGGGTCCTTGGACCCCACTTGATTAATATGCATGTGCAAATAGGGCTGGTCCAGTCCTCAGAGAAGGACCCGAATTCATGTACGGGCCGTACGGAATGATAAAGGACAACGGGATGTTTGGCATTGCATCAATACTGTTTGATTATGGTCATCATGTTACCTGTTCTTTGTGAATATATATATGAGCCAGAATATGAGATTCATTGTGAACTCCTGAGCATGTTTGTATTTCAGTACTACTATTTCAAATTCACTGTCATGTTAAGATGTTTAACTGTCCTTCTTTATTATCCTGTCAAGTCCTTACCTTGATTATCATAAAGTTTAATCCTTTTTATTTGAGGATTTGAATTCTACTGGGCTAGTTAGCTCACACATCTTACCCTTTTCAAGTGACCAAGATGGGGGTGAAGTTTAAAGGGACATGTGTGCTGAGTGGACCTTCCAACTTCAAGGAGCTACTGTTTTACTTTCTTTAGTATTGAATATACGAAATGTAATATAACCAAGTTACTCTTTTTTTTTCCTCACTTAGTTTGTAATGAGGAGTACTTTGTAATAAGTCTTCCGCTTATAGAGCTATGAATGGACAAATATTAGTATAGTTCTTGTGCCTGTTTTCTGTCACTTCCAATAAATAGACTTTTATTAGAACGTGACAGATAATTTGGTATCAGAGCCTTAGGTCGATAAACCTAGGGAATAACCAGTGAGTTGTGGTAGAAACTTGGGATTAGCTATAATGGCAATAATGATCTTGTAACTGCGTAGATACTTAACTTGTTATTTATTTCAGTATGGACATGATGCACGAGAAAGGTTGGTGGCTGACATGGAGGTGCTCCGCCAGGATATTGAATTGTATGCCCAAGTACAAAAGGAAGCCCACGTACAAATCAAAGAGGAAGTGCTCAATCTGACGGCGGGCGCATTCCTGGTGGGTAATCCACGTGTTTCTGTGGATACCATGACCCAGATCATGAACAATCTGGATAGTTTGAAGCTGGGGCAGGACATGTTGCTCTATCAGGTCGAAGATTATTGGGAGGTGTTGACCGAAGCGGCAAGAGAGCTGTACCATGGGGCTGGAGGAGAACAACAACCACCGTCTGTGGAGTCTGTTGTAGACCTGACCTGAAGATAGAAATGGAGTTAGGCAACTTATTTTTGTAGACCTCTCTTTTTGTTATGTGTTAGTTGTATATATAACTCACCTATATATGTGTGAGTAATGAGAGGTTAGATGGTGTTGATGCCACTGTAAATATGTCGGCCCAGTAAGAAGAGGGTTGTAGTACTTTAGTTTATGAACAAGTGTTGATGTAATAGAATGTACATCTTTTGACTTGTTAAGGAAATGGTGTGTCATGTGAAATTTAAAGTTTGTACATGATGAATATGAGCATAGTTTGATTATGGAATTAATCTATACATTATTGGATGTCTCGGATACTCTTTCAATTTAATCATGGACGGAAGTGATGCTAACTGGAAGAAAATGGAAAGTTCGATGCACGATTTGACCCGAGTGATGAGAACTATAGCCAAGAACAATAGCCATAACGGAACAAGTCTATTCAAGGATTTCTGAGGTTTGGACCCTCCAAGATTTGCAGGAAGCACGGATCCGGAGGAGGCTGAGAATTGGTTGAAAGACATTGAGTGAATTTTAAAGTGATTAAATGTACAAAGGAAGAAAAAACTCATCTGGTGACTTTTCAGTTGGATCGGGATGCCTGAGTGTGGTGGGAAACAGTGGAATCTACCCTAGAGGACCCAAACCAAGTTGGTTGGGAAGAATTCATGGAACTATTTAATGACCAGTATTTCTCCGAGGTCGTTCAGGAGAGAAAAGCCAATGAGTTTGCCAATTTGAAGCAACTCAGGATGTCGGTGTCAAAATATGAGGCACAATTTGCTCGATTGTCAAAGTATGCTCCGCATCTCATAGCCACAGAAAAACTCAAGGCCAAGAGGTTTATGAACGGACTGCGTCCCAATTTTATTATGCAGCTAACACCTCACCTGATCACTACATACTCAGAAATGGTTAAAAGAGCTTTAGCATTAGAAGCTGCAAATGACACCATGGATAAGATTAGAGGAAGGTCTGGAGAAGGATCTTCGGATCGTAAGAGGAAGTATGAGTCGGGGAATGCCCCGAAGGTTCAACAAACTGTTAAGAAGGTAGGAAAAGCTCCAGCTGGAGGTAAAGATGTGTGTAAACATTGCCATCTCAGTGGGCATAAGGCTGAGAACTGTTGGCATAGGTTAGGTGCCTATCTCCGCTGTGGGAGTACTCAACATCGAATTCTGGATTGCCCAATGGCCAAGAATGCACCAACAAATCAGAACCCCCGAGTTAAACAAGGAAGATTGCAAGCCATTCAGGATGTGGAACCTGAATCTCCGTAAGAAGGTGGACTGATAGAAGGTACATTACTAGTAAACTCAAAACTTGTGTATGTATTGTTTGATTCAGGAGCTACGCACTCTTTTATTAGTTATGAGTTTTCTAAATCCTTGGAAGTAAAATCAGTTATACTACCTACACAGCTTTAGGTTGCAACTCCTTTGAGTGAGGGTAAGAAACTTAAGGAATATTACCCTGCTAGCCAAATCTTAGTCAAAGGAAATAACTTACCCGGTGATTTGATATGCCTTGAAATGTGGGATTATGATGTAATCCTTGGGGTTGATTGGCTATCTAAATATCATGCAAACTTAGATTGCCGATTAAGTCAAGTAACCTTTCTAGGAAAGAAAGCTATCTCCATGACTTTTGATAAACCCCGTACAAGAAGAATACCCATAATTTCAGCAGTTAAAGCATATAAATTGGTACATAAAGGTTGTCAAGGGTATTTGGCTTCTGTAACTCTGATAAATCAAAACATCACTGGATTGGAAGATATTTCGGTGGTAAGGGAATTTCTTGATGTTTTTCTCGAAGAGTTACCCGGTTTGCCACCTAGTAGAGAGGTGAATTTTTCAATTGAGCTAGTACCGGGAGCAACACCAATTTCAAGAACACCCTACAGAATGTCGATGGAAGAGTTGAAGGAGTTAAAAAGGCAATTATTGAAGCTGATAGAAAAGGGATTCATTAGACCCAGTACCTCACCTTGGGGTGCTCTAGTGTTGTTTGTTAAGAAGAAGGATGGATCTATGCGATTATGCATAGATTATCGACAATTGAATCAGTTGACTATTAAGAACAAATACCCACTTCCAAGAATCGATGATTTATTTGATCAATTATCTGGAGTTCAGTGTTTCTCCAAAATTGATTTAAGATCTGGATATCATCAACTCAGAATTCAGGAACATGATATTCATAAAATGGCTTTTCGAACGAGATATGGGCACTACGAATTCGTAGTGATGCCGTTCAGATTGACAAATGTACCAACTACATTTATGCGTTTAATGAATGATGTGTTCAAATCTTATTTGGATCAGTTTGTGGTCATATTTATTTATGATATATTAATTTATTCCAAGAGCATAGAAGAACATGAAACACTTTTACAGATTACTTTGCAACTGTTACGAGATCACAAATTATATGCGAAGTTCAGTAAATGTGAGTTTTGGTTGAAGCAAGTGATGTTCTTAGGACATATTATTTCTAGTGAAGGATTATCAGTAGATTCTTCAAAAATTGAAACCATACAGAAATGGTAACAACCTAAGAACCTCACTGAGATCAGAAGTTTTCTGGGTATGGCCAGTTATTACTGGTGGTTTGTCAAAGATTTCTCTAGAATTGCTTCACCTCTCACACAATTGACTAGAAAAGGCACTACATTTGAATGGAGTGAGAGTTGTGAACAAGCATTTCAAGTGTTGAAAGAACGTTTATCATCTGCACCAATTTTAGCTTTGTCGGTAGAAGGAAAAACATTTGAGGTTTATACCGATGCTTCGAACATTGGACTATGATGTGTATTGATGCAGGAAGGTAGAGTTATCGCTTATGCATCTAGACAATTGAAGATTCACGAGAAAAACTACCCAGTACATGATTTGGAATTAGTCGCAGTAGTTTTTCCTCTTAAACTTTGGAGACGCTATTTGTATGATAATCAATTTATAGTGTACTCTGATCACAAGAGTCTCAAGTACTTATTTTCACAAAAAGAATTGAACATGAGACAAAGAAGATGGATGGAGTATATTAAAGATTATGATTTCAAAATTAGGTACCATCCGAAAAAAGGTAATACTATGGTTGATGCACTCAACAGGAATCCTATAGCCAAGGTATTCCAATTACAAGTTAAGAAATTGAAATTATTAGAAGAATTTTCCACATTGAGTTTGAAAGCCGAACCACAAGAAGAAAGAGTTGTAATTAACAACTTGACAGTGCATTCAAACTTACTAAAGTAAATTGGACAACAACAGGACAATGGTATTGATAGAAATTAGAGAAAAATTGGCTTCCAGACATGACTTCCATGAAGATGTACATGGGAATCTTCGGTTCCGGGACAGGTTGTGTGTCGGATAATTCTGAGATTAAGAAATAGATTTTAGAAGAAGCTCATCGATCATAGTACACTATCCACCCAGGAGCTGTCAAAATGTATCAAGATTTAAAGAAGTATTTATGGTGGTGCAACATGAAGAAGGACATTGTGGACTTCATAGCAAGATGTTTGACATGTCAGAAAGTCAAGGCCGAACACCAGAAACCAGCAGGAAAATTAAAACCTCTTGAAGTACCAGAATGGAAATGGGATAGTGTCAGTATGGATTTTATTATGGGGTTACCCGAAACACGAAGTGGATACGATGTAATTTGGGTAATCATTGATCGACTTACAAAGTCAGCTCATTTCTTGGCAATCAAGATAAGATGGTCTGTTAGTGTTTTAGAAGGACTATACATGAAAGAGATTGTCCGGTTACATGGAATTCCAAAGCAAATAGTTTCTGACAGAGATGCTAGGTTCACCTCACTTTTTTTGGAAAGAATTACAAGATGAATTGGGAACTAAACTGAAGTTTAATACTACATTTCATCCTCAAACCGACAGACAGACGGAACGGGTGAATCAGATTATTGAGAATATGTGCCGTGCTTGTGTATTGGAGTTCGGAAATGACTGGAATACTCACTTAGCAATCATGAAGTTTGCTTATAATAATAGTTACCAGTCTACTATTCAAATGGCACTATTTGAAGCTTTGTATGGTCGGCAATGCAGATCACCATTGTGTTGGGTGGAACTAAAAGAATCACACATTCTTGGACCTGAAATGATCCAAGAAACGACAGAAATTATTAAGTTAGTGCAAGACCGAATGAAAGCTACCCAAGACCGACAGAAAAGTTATGCAGATCGACGAAGAAGGGAGCTGAAATTTCAGCAAGGGGAACATGTGTTTCTTAAAGTATCTCCCCGACGTGGAATAAAGAGATTTGGTATTAAAGGATAGTTGAGTCCAAGATATATTGGACCGTTTGAAATATTGAAGAGAGTTGGGGAAATGACTTACCAACTGGCACTTCCACCACAGTTATCCAATATACATGATATTTTTCATGTGTCAATGTTGAGAAAGTATGTGTATGATCCAAAACACATTATTGAATACCAAGATCTAGAGGTACAAGAAATTTTGGCATAAGAAGAAAGACCTGTACAGATTTCGGACCGAAAAATTAAGCAACTTCGGAACAAGGAAGTCCCATTATTAAAAATTTAGTGGAATAAGCGAGGACAAGAAGAAGCAACGTGGGAGCTGGAAGATGCCATCAAGATCAAGTATCCGGAATTGTTTACAGGTTTGTAATCATACTCTTATGTTATTAAAATTTGGAGGACCAAATGTTTTTTAGTAGGGGAGAGTTGTAACATCTCGGAAAATTTTATTTGTTAAAAAAATAAATAATATGGTAATTAGACTTGATTATTATTATGAGATTGAAATAATTAATATCTGGGATTAATTGGTGTTAATAAACGTTACCCCAGTGTCGTACTCAGAGGTGCGCGCTCCGACACGGCGACACCGGAATTCTGTAACGAAAATGGAATATGAAAACACCATAATTTCCAGAAAAATATGGTGATATCAGATATGTAAATATCCAGATTTGTTGCCATGTGGATTTCGAGATTAAGCCGACACAACTATTTTCCGGGCAATTTTTCACTCAATGAAAAATAAATTTTAAAAATTAAACTAAAATCACCATAATTTGTAAAACCATTACATTAGCCTATGGCTTAAAGTTCAACACAAATGTACATCATTTGAATATATTTACATGAGGATTAGTGGGCCAGGTGAATTATGGGTCATTTACGGTGGTGTTTTTTTCGGGAATTTTAGTCTGCCTACGTGTGAGGAGCTGGGGCAGCCACCTCACTTAAGTGGAAGTTTCACACGTTAACCCCTTACATGTTAAGCCATGAGAAGAGCAAGTTTAACGTGTCAACAGTAAAAACCAAATGGTTTTTACTGTTATACTTGGGCATGAAGGTGTCAACGTGTATGGAGAGCACGCTGGGTTATAAAAACTCTTCACCAGTCGACGTCCCAGCCTTTCTCTCTTTCACCTCTGCTGCTCTTGGCTGTTTTGCTTTGGGGTGTGCTGCTGCTGTCGTTGCTTGGAGGAGACTGCTACTGCTGGAGCTGCTTCCATTGCTTCCATCGGGGGTGTTGTGAGCTGATACTAGAGACTATTGTGTTGCACCCTTGGCTCCATTTCCTTCCATCAACTATAGGCCATCGGAGTGGAAGTATTACCCATCAAGAGAAGGTAGGATTCAATGTTCTTCTTCCTCTCTTACTCCTACCCTTGGACATGTTATAGAACCTACTGTCTAGGTGTTCAAACTCTCAAGTTCTTGTTTTAGTTCCATAAGAACCTTTAAAATTGTATGTACTTCATGTATTACTGTAGAAGTTTCTCTTTGAGTTCAAGTAGTCACTGCTTTGGGAAAGGATAATCTCTCAGTGCCTTATTATGTTGGGTTCTTATTAGATAGTCTTGTAGAGATTGTCATCCTATGTGTCATCTTGTTCAACATATAAATCAATAGTAAACGCTGTAAATAAGTCATTTCATTTGATTTTACTTATACTTTGATCCATAGGTTTCATGGTTTAAGTTTTTAGAATGATCATAGAGTCATTTCTGGAAGTGGAACTCGTGGCTGTCGATAGATTGGAAGTACCTGTCCATAGACCCAGGCTTCCAGAACTTCAAGTTGTTGGAAACAACAGTAGCTGTCGATAGATGGACCATGTTTCTCGACAGACACACTTCCCTGTCGACAGACAGACCATGCCTGTCGACAGGCACTGTCCCAGAACCAGAAATTGACTTCTGGATGCTTATACCTGTCGACAGCCACCTCCTGGTTGTCGACAACCACTGTTCTGGCCAGTGTTCCAGTACCTTCCTTTGCTCAGTGTTGTGTTAACACTTCATGCTAATAGCTTAGCAAGTTACCATCTTCTTTTCCTTGGGTATTCATTGTTATATTACTACAAAAATCCTCCGCATTACTTCCTTCACCATTCCTTGAATTATTCTTGAAGTTTCTAATTACAATTGGTACCCAGTTGATTCTATGTCCTTATGTTCAGTAACTGAATTTATAAGACTTTGATGTCCTGAGAGTTTGAATGTTTGAGTATTCCTGTGGAATATGAATAACCTGTGATAACAATTAATGGGTCCCTGGACCCCATTTGATTAATATGCCTGTGCAAATAGGGTTGGTCCAGTCCTCGGAGGAGCACCCGAATTCATTTACAGGTCGTACGGAATGATAAAAGACAACGGGATGTTTTGCATTGCATCAATACTGTTTGATTATGATCATCATGTTACCTGTCCTGTGTGAATATATATATGAGCCAGAATATGAGATTCATTGTGAACTCCTGAGCATGTTTGTATTTCAGTACTACTATTTCAAATTCGCTGTCATGTTAAGATGTTTAACTGTCCTTCTTTATTATCCTGTCAAGTCCTTACCTTGATTATCATAAAGTTTAATCCTTTTGATTTGAGAATTTGAATTCTACTGGACTAGTTAGCTCACACATCCTACCCTTTTCAGGTGACCAAGATGGGGGTGAAGTTTAAAGGGACATGTGTGTTGAGTGGACCTTCCAACTTTAAGGAGCTACTGTTTTACTTTCTTTAGTATTGAATATACAAAATGTAATATAACCAAGTTACTCTTTTCTGTTCCTCACTTAGTTTGTAATGAGGAGTACTTTGTAATAAGACTTTCGCTTATAGAGCTATGAATGGACAAATATTAGTATTAGTTCTTGTGCCTATTTTCTGTCACTTCCAATAAATAGACTTTTAATAGGACATGACAGTGACAACAGTACAGGGGATGCCCAGCTTGGAGGTGGCGCCCTCTACCATGGGGTTGCCCTCCGGGTTGGTGAGGAGGAGCCTGGACTTATAGTTGGAGAGTTAGAACTCGAGTTGGTGTCCCTCTTCATATTCGGCCACCAATATGACCTCTTCAAATCGTTGTACATTTTTGTCGATCTAGGGTGAATTGTGTATTTTGACTGATGGGCTTCACGTAGCAGCTTCAACTTGAGTTCTGTGTGATCTGGTACACAGGTTCTGCCTTGGAATAACATCCTTCCATCTTGTGCAAGAGAAAAATCCGGTCTTTGATCTAACTTCTCCTTAATATCAACTAGGAAGGGATCTTCTCCTTGCTTCTCTTTGATTTCGGTGAGCATATCAGACTGTATTTTGATATTAGATATAATCACCTGTTTCTCCTTCTTTCCCATGTCTAAATTCAGACTTGCAAATTGTTCCAACAACTTCCATTCGAACAACATCATATTGGCTAGCATAGCTCCAAGTTGTCTACTTAGAACGTCTGCCACCATATTGGCTTTTTCTGGGTGATATTGGATGGAAAAGTCAAAGTCTTTGAGGTACTCTAAGCACCTTCTTTGCCTCATGTTGAGTTCCTTCTGTGAAAATAGATATTTCAAGCTCTTGTGGTCAGAAAAGACTTTAAATTGTTCTCCATAGATGTAATGCCTCCATATTTTTAGGGCGAACACCACGGCTGCTAATTCCAGGTCGTGTACTGGATAATTTACTCCATGGGTTTTCAGCTGTCTAGAGGCATATGCTATTACCCTTCCTTGTTGCATTAGAACACATCCTAGACCTGTTCCAGAAGCATCTGAATAGATTTCAAATCCTCCCTCTTCAGTGGGTAAGGCAAGGATAGGAGTAGAAGTCAGACACTTCTTCAAGCTATTAAAGCTCTCTTCACATTTATCGGTCCATACATATGGATTTTCCTTCCGAGTCAGTTTGGTTAATGGCACTGCGATCTTTGAGAAATCCTTTATGAATCTTCTATAATACCCTGGTAATCCCAGAAAACTTCGGATCTCCGTGACACTTGTTGGTCTTTCCCACTTCAACACGGCCTCTACTTTTGATGGATCCACAACAATACCATCCTTGGTTACTACATGTCCCAAGAAGGATACTTCTTCTAGCCAAAATTCACACTTTCTCAGCTTGGCGTACAACTTATTATCCCTCAAAATTTGCAATGCAATCCTCAAATGTTCCTCATGATCTTCTTTTGTTTTAGAATAGATTAATATATCATCGATAAACACCACAACAAATTTATGAAGGTATGGTCGATAAATACTATTCATCAGCTGCATGAAAACTACAGGAGTATTTGTTAGTCCAAAAGGCATAACAATGAATTCGTAATGCCCGCATCTGCTTTGGAAGGCTGTCTTATGTATGTTTTCTCCTTTGATCCTCAGTTGATGATAGCCAAATCTGAGATCTATCTTAGAGAAATATTGAGCTCCATACAGTTGATCAAATAATTCATCAATCCTTGGCAAGGGATACTTGTTCTTGATTATTAACTGGTTCAGCTGTCTGTAGTCTATGCACAACCATATTGACGCATCCTTCTTTTTGACAAAGAGAATAGGTGCACCCCATGGTGAAGTGCTTGGTCGAATAAACCCTTTCTCCAATAGTTCCATCAATTGCTCCTTTAATTCCTTTAGTTCCGCGGGGGACATTCTATAAGGTACCCTAGATACTGGTGCTGCTCCAGGGATCAACTCAATGGTAAAGTTGACCTCTCGCTCAGGAGGAATACCTAGCAAGTCTTGGGGGAAAACATCAGCGTATTCGCTGACGATAGGGATATTCTCAATCTAGACTTCCTTCTTTGTAATGATAACAACAGCTGGAAAGCCTATACAACCTTTCCTAATCATCCTCTGAAAGATATGCGGAACTATCTAAAATAGTAATCTAGAAGGGAGGTTGAATAGATTACTACCAATTAGAAACACTATGGCCTTCTTTTGATCCAACGCTGACTTATCAAAAACTTAAACATATTTATATAGAATTTGAACTCTGATGTGTGTGCTTATTGTGAGTAGAACGAATAGCAACCTATCTAGCGTGTGAGTAATCAATGTGCCTACCAAACATCTACCGTGAAATGTTCAAACCACAGGACATGAAGGTTTAAGGTGGTTCGAAGTACACAACTTGTGTATCCTATGTCCAGCGTCCACACACACACGCAGAACGACTGCTTATGGGCGAGTTCAACTCTACAACACACACACCCACGTTGTCTGATGCAAACACGCAATTAGAACAACAATCCACATGTGGATCAAGCATAAGGAATGCTTGAACCACTACCACACACACAAAGTAGTGAAGAGTGGAAAGAAAAGAAGAATTCTGAGATGTAGAAACAAATCCTGATGAAGAATTCTTCATGGTGGTTGTCCAGAAGAACTCCAAGCTTCGTCTTGATAAGTATCAGATGGTGGAGAAGCTTGAACCGTGGACGAACCGACTTCAACTCCGCTCATGAGATGGATCTTCCACAAACAGGATGGAGGGTTGAAGCAGAGCAGTAGGGAGAAGCTCTTCTCTTGGGTTTTGCTTAGGATTTTGATATGGTGGTTTCTTGCTGTGAAAATACCTTCATATGATCTATATATATGGGTGTCCAAGTATGGAGAGTCGTGCTTGAAGGGATCACCCCAATACAGATCATATCCTAACCATCAGATCTGAGTTTCTCTTCGTCTGTCGACAAGCACTTTATAGCTGTCGACAACTACTGCACACTTCAGGTTTCTAGAACCATGTAAGTTCCTGGAATACAAGGGCTGTCGACAGGCGATCCCTGGCTGTCGACCGGCAGCATGTATCTGTCGACAGGTACATTGCATCTGTCAATAGCTACTACTCCAATTCAGCTTCCAGTAGCTTGATTGTTCTGGATAGGTCTATCTGTCGACAATTACATTCCTGGTTGTCGATAGGTAGTCACTTGAAGTTCATTTCTTGTTCTTTTTCACTTGGTTCTTGTTGCTTGACTTGTATGCATTCACACCTACATTGAGAAACATTCTAAGTGAGATAAAATGAATGCATAGGTGATCAATAAAAGCATGTTATCATGTTTTGTTTCTTTCATGTCTTTGTCATTGTCGTCATGTTTCAACCATTCACACAACATCAATTAACATTACTCATCATCAAAAACATTTAAGCACATATCGTAACCCAACATTCTCCCCCTTTTAGATGATAACAAAATTAACAAAAATTAATGTTTCTCCCCCTTTTGACAACATCCAAAAAGACAGTTCATGCACACATGGACAAGAATAAATCAAGAAACCGTGGTTTCATTCATTGAGCAATAAGCACACACAGTTACAAAAAGACATCCAGTACATGAAAGAAATAAAAGCGAAAGAAGGGAAATTACCTGACTGACACAACTTACTGACTCAAGACCCAAGCCTAGTGAAAATATAAAAACATAGGACCCAAACTAAATCCTAGACTCTCTAAACATCGTCATTCCAAGGAGCAGGAGGATGACAGAATTCATGAAACTCAGTAGAGAGACGGGTGAGGTGATCAGAAAAGAATGGGGAATGAGTGTTCAAATGGGATTACAATGTTTAGAATAGGTTGATACCTACTACAAAGTGTCATAAAAACTAGTATTAAGACACATAAGAATTCTACAATGGTTAAGAGATAATACTTTGGGAATCTTAAGTTTTAGCATTTAGAAAACACCGTTCAAAAACATATGAACCTAAGATAACCCCTTTGAATAAAACCATTTAAGAAAATCATATACCTTAGTGGGTGATGTTCAATTGGTAACTAAAGATAATGTCTACATGAACAATTGACACTAAACAACCCATTGCCCTTAATTGAAACTGTTGGAGGCTTCACTCTATTTCTAGTATTGGAACAATATCTTTTATGAAGTTAATGTGGGAAAAGTGGTAATTAGGATCACTTCCACCTTTTGACGTGAAGGTAGATATTTGTGATGCCCTTACCCCCAGTTACTCAGTGTTAGTGACTATCATACCATTATGCAGAGTTAATGAAAGAACTTTTTGACGCGAAGATAGACATTTGTCATGCCCATGTCCCCGGTTACTCAGTGATGTTCATCATTGCTCTACCTTTATCCCTTGCATATAAATTTTGTTGAATCTTTTGAGTTTTGAAATAGGTAGCTTTTCTCCCTTTTTCATGTTTGAGTTTTAAAATCAAGGTCAAAGGTTATTTAAAGTCAAAGGCCAATGTAAAATCATTAAGTTCAATAACCTTCTTACTTGTCAATCCACTTTAGAAACATGATCATCCACAATGGAGTTATTCAAGTGAGTTAAGTTAAAATCATTAGATTTTTTCAATATTTTCTAGATGATACAACCTAGACTCAAGCACAAAATATTATTTCAAAATCATTGTGATTAACTAAATGCTTTGATACTATGTGAGTATGAAAGGGTGTAATGAATATTTATTCCCAATTCTCCCTTGTATCAGTAATAGAAACATACTCATGAAGAATGGATGAGAAAAGATGAAGAATTGACAGAAGAGGTGTATCTATCGACAACAAGAATGTGCCTGTTGACAGGTACTAAATTCCAGAAGAATGGAGGTTCTGGGAGAGGCCATCTGTCGACAGGTAGAGTGGGGCTGTCGATAGCTACCGAATTTCTTCAGAAATCGGGTTCTGGAAAGGCTTGGCTGTCGACAGATAGGATTGTGGCTGTCGACAGGGACTTGAAAAACTCAGTTTAAAGGCTTGGGATTGAGAGAAATTTGACTTAATTAAAGGAGGGATTATGACACATTGAGTATGAAGGGTTACCCATAAGAATTTCACTCACTTAGCCTAAACTTACTCCCCTATAGTGTGTGCATGTGATGACTTACATTCAAGTAAATCAATCAGGAAGATATACATCCATACCAAGCATTTGCACACAAAAGAACATCCATAAGCATGTGAGCACCAAAAATTCATTTTCATTTTTTTTTAGTTTTAAGGAGATGTATGTGACAAAATTAAAAGAAACTAAATACTTTATTATGGAGTTAATGACCTTTATGTATAAGTAGACTATGGATACTTGGCGGAGTATGTTTACTCACGCATAATGATAGTTTCCAAACAAGCCTAACTTGTTCTTCCACATGTCAAAATTTGATATACCTCATAGTCACTACACACAAGGATTCATTGAATTTTGCATAAGCACATTTCTCTTCTCAGTGATGTAATCACACAATTGACTAATGCTCAGGAGATTGTGATTCAGACCATCAACTAAGAACACATCATCTATTGAGTTGGAAACATAATTACCTACCTTACCTGTGCCAATTATTTGGCCTTTATTGTTACCTCCAAACACAACTTGACCTCCATCTTTTTCCACCAGCAAACAAAATTTATCTTTATCGCCCATCATGTGCCTCGAACAACCACTATCCAAGTACCATTTGTTTTGATTTTGGGCTGCTAGGCATTCCTACATAGATGGGTCAGACAAGAGGTCTTGGTACCCAAATTACTTTGGGTCCCAATGTTTTATTCATGCCAAAAAATAAATGCTTTGGAATCCAAACTTGTTTGCATTTCAGTTTGTTCAAATTATTCCAACATTGTTTTTCAATGTGGCCAAGTTTTTTACAGACATTACATGATGTTGTTTTACTCAAAACATTTCTTTTGCTGATATGTTGAACTTGTGTTTGCATTTTTCTTTTTTGTTGCCTGGATGGTTTTCCCTTTTGAGTGTACTTCCAGGCTTGTTGAACAGAAGAGGTCTTTTGATTGTTTACCTTTAGCCTGGGCATTCTTGCTCTTGGGTGGAACTTGTTTACTTGAACTTGGACTACAATGAACAAAAGATGTAATCAATTTCTCTCCTAGTTTGTTTTGTTTTTCTGGTTGAAATCCAAGCCCATGCCTAGTTACATTTGGTTTAACACCCAAAACAACATCAAGATTTTGCTTTCTTTTTACAAATCTTGAAAGATCTTCAGATTTTCCTTTTAATTCCTTTTCAGCTTCTTCCAACTTTTTATGAATCTCTTGATTTTCATGTTGAAGTTTTTCAAGAGAATTGATTAGACTTTGTTTTTCCTTTTCATTTTCTTGCAATTTTTCTTTCATGCAATCCATTTCCTCATAGTGACCTTCCTGTTCAATTTTCAGCAATTCAATTTCTTTAGACATGATTGCAAGTTGTTCATCAGTGTTTGTGGTAGACACAAGATTAGTGAGTTTCTTTTTCAGTGCTTTATTTTCATACTTGAATTCACAAAATTTTTCAAAGAGCAAAGTGTATGCCTCTTCCCATTCATCAGCTATATAGTTTTCAAAGGAAGAGTTTACCTCATTTGAGTCTTCACTCCTTGCCATTAAACACTGAATTTCTTCATCTCCAGAGCTTCCTTGAGCATTGTTGTCTTCATCTTCATCACTCCAAGTCGCCATCATTGCATTGGCTTTCTTGAAGGTGAATTTGTCCTTTTTCAGCTTCTTCGTGAGCTCTGGGCATTCACCTCTCAAGTGCCCTGGTTTCTTGCACTCATAGCATACAATCATATTAGATTTCTTGTTAGACTCAAGCTTATTTGTAAAATCTTTCTTTGGAAAAGTTTTGGAGTTACCTGCACCTTTCTTTTTGAACGTGAGGAATTTTTTGAACTGTCTAGTGAGCATGGCCATCTCATCATTTCACTATCACTAGACGATTCATATTCATCACTTTCCTGTTGTGCCTCTTTCTTAGAACTTGAAGAACTTTTGTTAGAGGCTTTTAAAGCAATGGATTTCCTAGGATTTACTTCAGTTTCTTTTCTTTTCAGATTTATTTCATACGTCATCAGGGATCCAATTAGTTCATCCAATTTCATTGTGGAAAGGTCTTTAGAATCCTCAATGACAGTGGCCTTACTATGCCAAGAGGATGGAAGAGACCGAAGTATCTTCCTAACTAAGTCACTTTCTGAGTACTCCTTTTTAAGACCTTTCAACCCATTTATTATTAGCATGAATCTAGCAAACATATCTAAAATGGTTTCTTCAATTTTCATTTTAAACATCTCATATTCAGATACTAGCATGCTTGCTTTGGTTTCTCTTACCTCAGACGTACCTTCGTAAATGAGCTCAAGCTTGTCCCACATTTCTTTTGTTGAGTTACATGTGGAGACTCTTGAAAACTCCTTGGGATGCACGGCGCACTGCATCATGTTCAATGCACTCCAATTCAAGGTACCTTTCCGAATCTGTTCTCGAGTCCAGGTATCTTCATCAGCGGGCAACTCATATGCTCCCTTGCTGACGATTTTCCACAGCTCGTAGTCTTGAGCTCTCAGAAAAACCTGCATACGATTTTTCCAATACGGATAGTCAGTGCCATCAAAGAAGGGTGGCCTGGACACTGAGTGTCCTTCAGCCATAAACCCCTTGTTAGTTTCCATGAGATCGAATTTCTCCTGATCGTGAGATCAAGCTATTAAAGCAGTAAATCGGAGAAACCTGGCTCTGATACAAATTGAAAGATATGTGGAACTATCTAAAACAGTAATCTAGAGGGGGGTTGAATAGATTACTACCAATTAGAGACACTATGGCCTTCTTTTGATCCAACGCTGACTTATCAAAAACTTAAATAGATTTATATACAATTTGAACTCTGATGTGTGTGCTTATTGTGAGTAGAACAAACAGCAACCTATCTAGCATGTGAGTAATCAACGTGCCTACCAAACATCTATCGTGAAACATTCAAACCACAGGACACGAAGATTTAAGGTGGTTCGGAGTACACAACTTGTGTATCCTATGTCCACTGTCCACACACATACACAGAACGACTGCTTATGAGCGAGTTCAACTCTACAACACACACACCCACATTGTCTGATGCAAACACGCAATCAGAACAGCAATCCACACGTGGATCAAGCACAAGGAACGCTTGAACCACTACTACACACACAAAGTAGTGAAGAGTGGAAAGAAAAGAAGAATTCTGAGATGTAGAAACAAATCCTGATGAAACATTCTTCGTGGTGGTCGTCCAGAAGAACTCCAAGCTTCGTCTTCATAAGTATCAGATGGTGGAGAAGTTTGAACCGTGGACGAACCGACTTCAACTCCGCTCATGAGATGGATCTTCCACGAATAGGACGGAGGGTTGAAGCAGAGCAGTAGGGAGAAGCTCTTCTCTCGGGTTTTGATTAGGGTTTTGATATGGTGGCTTCTTGCTACGAAAATACCTTCATATGATCTATATATATGGGTGTCCAAGTATGGAGAGTCGTGCTTGAAGGGATCACCCTAATACAGATCATATCCTGACCATCAGATCTGAGTTTCTCTTCTTCTGTCGAAAGGCACTTTATAGCTGTCGACAGCTACTGCTCACTTCAGGTTTCCAGAACCATGTAAGTTCTTGGAATACAAGGGCTATCGACGGGCGATCCCTGGTTGTCGATCGGCACCATGTATCTATCGACAGGTACATTGCATCTGTCAACAACTACTGCTCTAATTCAGCTTCTAGTAGCTTGATTGTTCTGGATAGGTCTATCTGTCGACAGGTACATTCCTGGTTGCCGACAGGTAGTCACTTGAAGTTCATTTCTTGTTCTTTTCACTTGGTTCTTGTTGCTTGACTTGTATGCATTCACACCTACATTGAGAAACATTCTAAGTGAGATAAAATGAATACATAGGTGATCAATAAAAGCATGTTATCATGTTTTGTTTCTTTCATGTCTTTGTCATTGTCATCATGTTTTAACCATTCACACAACATCAATTAACATTACTCATCATCAAAAATATTTAAGCACATGTTGTAACCCAGCATCCTCTTAGCTTGTAGTGCAGAGATGAGGGATAGTCTCCTACAGTTTCTATCTCCCGAGAACACTAGCTTTGGATGCTGACTAAATGTTACCCACTTTTCTTACATTTGACACTAGCCCCATGTTCAAACAACCAGTCTGCTCATAGTATCATGTCATAACCCTCCATGTCCATGCATATTAAATTTGTAGGAAAATTTTGGGTGCCAATTAACACCTCACTAGATGGATAGTGGTTCCTAAGTTTGGGGCCAGGACCAATAGGGGTTGACACGACTATCCTAGATTTCATTGGGACGGGTTTTACAAGTAGGGTTTCAGCAAATGTTTGTGATATGAAAGAATGAGTAGCTCCCGTATCAAATAGTACGAATGTAGAACGGGATAAGATAGTAAGTGTACCTTCAACCACACTACTTCCTCTGATGTAGTTGGTTCTTGTAAAGCCTGTAGCCTGCCTTGGCGCTTCTGGCCTTCCTGGGGTGTTGCCGATGTTTGGTTCATCATACGCGGATAGTTTGAGATCTTGTGACTCTGACTTCTGCAGCGTAAGCACCTCCCCAGTGCCTTCTAATAGTCCTCAGACTTGCGACTAGCCTTGTCACAGTGCTTGCATAGTTCCCTATTGATGGGGGCCTGCTGATTACTGCCATCCCTGAACTTTTTATCGGTTGGTTTCTTGCTTGGCCCATCGGCCCCTTTGTTCCGACCACAACTGGTGGCCTTTTGGATACGGTTCCCTGATCCCTCTTTGCCATACTTTTCTTGATATTCTCTGCTTTGGCCAATGAGTCTTCCAGTAGTAATGCCTTCCTCACCATTTCTGGGTAAGTTTGCAGGTCCATCGGTCCTAGTTGTGTGATGCACTGGGGCCTCAGACCACTCATAAACTTCTTGGCCTTCAATTGCTTGGTTTGGACCAAGTGTGGGGCATAACGAGCCAGTTTAGAGAACTGAGCCTCGTATTCAGCTACGGACAGACTCCGTTGCTTTAGATTGGCGAACTCCGCCGCCTTCCTCTCTTGTATTCTATCGGAGAAGTACTTATTGTTGAAGTAGTCCTGGTGTGGCAACCCGCGGCCGATATTTTTCCTAAGTAAATAATTCAAAATTTTAAAGGAAAATGATTTAATTAAAACCCATTAAACAAAAAGAAGTAATGGGCTTTGCAAAATAGATCACATAAAAGTTATTGGGCCAAAATAGAAATTTTGAAATATGGGTTAAGAGAAAAATAACCAAAATTTGTAACCTAATTGTTTCCTAAATTGAAAAGAGTAAGAAAATCATTAATATAACTAATATATATTGG
Organism: Colocasia esculenta; assembly: GCA_014218235.1. Lineage (NCBI taxonomy): Eukaryota > Viridiplantae > Streptophyta > Magnoliopsida > Alismatales > Araceae > Colocasia > Colocasia esculenta. The sequence goes on from CM024757.1 coordinate 163,061,378, forward strand.
AATTGGAATCCTAAACCTACCCCAATTGGCTAGTTTTGAATTTGGAACCCAACCTAACCCAATTAGGAGGAGGAAAGCTTGGAAGGTTGAAAGAAATAGGGAAATTCGGAATTTAATAAGAGTTAGAGTTGTAGTAGGAATTAGAAACACTAAACGCTTAAATACACCCCAACCTCTTCATGGCCGACCCTATTGCATTGTTGAGATTTGTTGGACGTGGAGGAGAGGCCAAAGGAAGGGAGAAATCGTGGGGGAAAGGCTTGCTCAAGATCTACCAACTGTTCTTTGAGTTCTAAGCCCCTGAAGTCAAATCGACCCAAAGCTAGGCATTCTCACAAGCAAAACCTAATTAATTTCGTCTGTAGGATGTTCTTGACATCAGAAACAAAAGCCCTCTATTTTCCCTAATTTTCATTGACCCTATCTTGAGATATTCATTTTTGAAGTTTTGTTATCATCATGACCCCGAACTCTCATGCTGATCCTAGATCTCTTTGTACACTTGATATCGTGCTACGAAATTTTTACTGTACATGTTGCTCGATGTCAGAAATAGTTTACCATCCTTTTCCCCAAATTCTATTGAGTATCTTACTCAAATTAAATCTTTTTCCATCACTGCATCATGTCTTGTGTACTTTGTGAAAGAACTTGATCAAAGCCTGTCAAAACCATGATTATTTTCAAATTCCTATTTACTGTGTATACTCTCAATGTCTAAATTCATTTAAAATTGGTTTCACGATTTTCATCATTTGTACACCAAGATTTCAATTTTTAAACTACCTTGTATCAAAGCTTGAAGAACCTAGACCGCAATCCAAGGCAAGCTATTTCCTTTTCGGGCTCAGGCGCCACAGGACCTGAGAATGTGACGGCCCGATAGGCCGCATTCTCAGGGGCTGATCGTGACCAGAAACCTATCACATTCTGAACACAACAGGCCCTAGCGTTGCGTTCTGGCCACCTGTCCTAACAGACCCATCGCATTCTGTGAAAGACCCTGTTGCGTTCTATATGTACCATGTTGCGTTCCATACAGGGGTACGTCGCCTTCTGGACTTTTATACATAAACCCTAGATTTTTGGTGCTATTATCTTTCTACAGTGATTATACCTCCTGTTAATAGTCTTAAACGCAGTAAAAGAAGATGCTATAATGTGAACTTGTATTGATTAATTAAAAGACATACACATGATCTTTTCATATCTATGATTATCTTTGTCACATGCACATACTTATAACCATCCATTATGATTTGACTTGGCATGAAAATATCTCATAATATATCTGGTAATTTACTTCAATAATGTATTTAAATTGCTTTATTTTTAAATGGACTTGTCTTCGTTTCTCGCGATGTTTTGGAATACCGTTACCGACGCTCCACTGTTCTAGAATTCCTCTGGAACATCGAGCACTTTGTTTCTATATATACACACTTTCTCTTGACTTGGACAAACTCTCCGTCGGATATTTCTTCTGCCGGACTAGTGAATCCTTGTTCAAGGCCTCCGTAAGTCTCTTCTGTCCATAGATTCCCACATGGTCGACGAGCTGGTTGTACCCTCAATACCTATGATACCCTTTAGGGATCAGTAAGATCCAAACAACCTTAGAATGCTCTCTCTCTTATCACAAGATTATGCTGAACCTCTGGACTATGTTCGTAGCATGGCCATTGGTTGGTTAGTGAATTCTACCAGACTGCTAGCACCAAATCATGCATGTTGTGCAACCATTACTATCGCCTATTTAACGTTGTTTCATGTGCAATGACCACTAGCTCTCATCTATACTCTACTCGCTCATCTATTCACATTCTCTACACTCTCGTTTATTTTCATCAAGTACTCTCATCTATTCTTGGTACTCTCTATGGCCATTTGACTGATTGTCTAACGATAAACAATATGACTAATGCTTGGCAATATAAAGGGCTCGGTCTGGCCCTGGGAGGTGCGCCCAAAAGTGTTAGTGCCCGCGGGAGTTAATTGACCAGAGTGTTTGACATTACACTCAAGTGCTATCCATCTCGACTATCTATATGACAATAAAAGTGCTATGCTATACTTGACTCGTTGTGCTATCATGACCTATATTGTGATATTTGTGCTATGGCCATCTTGCTCTTTGTGCTATACTCGACACTTGTGCTATATGAATCATGTTATCGTGCTATCACTTTCTTGACAATACTTGACTCTCGTTCTCTATCATTAGTTACTCTACCTTTTAATACATTAATCATTTAAAGCATATCTGATCATGAGATTTAAGACCTACTGGGCGTTATCACTCACCCTGCGTTATTTGATATGTGTTCTCAGGTGAAACCGAAGAAGATATCTACACTCATGAGGATGGGAACGACCAGGAGTGAATCAAGAGTACCCTGGAGCATTAGTACTATGTTAGAGTCTTAGTTTAGTCTTTTACTTTCGTTCAATGTAATGATGACAATTAAGCCCTATAGAATGGCTCTGATATTAGTGGTTGTAATAGACATTTGAGGAATTTTTAATGAAATACATTTGTTTTAGTGTTTATTCTTTATCCAATGGTTTGATGTCTATTATACGCTCTGTATTCGCTTACTTGCAACTGCCTCACGTTCTGATATTCTGCGTCAGGGCGTGACACCTGGAATTGTGCCCAAGTGGCCTGAGCATCACCTAGGGTAGCCTCAATTGACTCCCACCAGGCGAGGGCCTCCCTCTCTAGCTAATATGTAGCCAGAGTAACTTTGTTTGCGTCTGTGCATCCCATTACATGGAACACACGTTCCATTTCCTTGAGCATCTGAATTAGTGCTACCCCCGAACTTGGGTGGGTTCATACTCCAAAAATTCCTGTGGAGGTCTCCCTGGTTTTCAGCTCTACTCTGGGTGGCTTGCAGTAGTGCTTGAGTCAAAATCCCAATCGTCCTCTACATATCTCTTTCACGTGCAACGACTATTGAAGTCCTTCAAGATAAAAACATCATTATCATTAGGTATTAACCTTATCTCACATAATTCTAACTATTTGTCTCAACCCAGGTTTCTACCCCAATCTCGCTGTTGATTTTCTAACAAGTCTACACATGGGTTTAGTTTTGGGCTAAGTCTGACAGTTTCCTATTTGCCTTGAACTTAGGGGAAGCCTAGGCTCTGATACCAACTGTCATGCCCCGACATTTAGCAGCGGAAATAAATGTCGAGAGCGTGAGCGATACAAGTATGTGTATCACGGTCGAGTAATCTAGAGTGACAACTAGGTATAACAGAAGATTTGAGATAATAATATTGCCAGCCAAATACTCTTTGTTTCACTTCCATCATTCTCAAACTACACCCATGCATAGTCAGAGCCAAACACAGGGCCCATTACTTTATTTTAATATGTACGTCAGCTAGAAAATAATCCTAATTATTTCAGACTCTACGGTTTTCTCTCTGGAGGCTGACATGATGGGTACACTCGAGAAGCTCTTCACTCTTCCCCATTTCCATCATTCTCTAGTTCTTCATAGTCTTCACCTAAAAACATTCAGGAAATAGGTGTGTGCGCACTAGAGCCCAGTAGGAATTACATCTCATGGTACGGGCATGCTTTACGTAATTAGCATGTTAACAGGTAAGATGCTATCATGCAGTGCTCATGACAATAACGATAGTGACAACTCTAAACCATGACATGTACGAAGATGGTTCAGTAACAATTTCCATGATAGTTCTCATGCAGGACGGAACGATTATCAATGAAAGGGATAACATTACGATCCTTTATCATTGGAAGAGATTCAATAACATGTAGCATGAACAATAGATATCTCAAGTTGAATTCTATAGAATTTCAGTGGACAATGACATATTGTATGCAATAACGATGACATGTACAATAGATTTGGCCATTTCACATATAACAGTTCAATCAATCAGTCGTTCAATCAATCAATCATTCAATAACAATTTGGAAATTTACCCAGATCATTCTTGCATTCAATTAGGTGATTGTCAGACACCTCAATGGATCATATACTCTCGCGATTTACAAGTATTTCGGGTGCTCCTCCCAGGACCAGATTGGCCCTACTTGCACAGGCTGGTTGTGAACCGTCATTTATGGTCAATACGAATTCCAATCAATGAACAGTATCATATACTCTCGCGATTTACAAGTATTTCGGGTGCTCCTCCCAGGACCAGATTGGGCCCTACTTGCACAGGCATGGTTGTGAACCGAAGTTCTAATATTTTCTGGTAATTCCATTCATTCATTTATGGTCAATACGAATTCCAATCAATGAACAGTATGTACGAGAGATCATGTCAATGATTATAGAGAACAAGGTAAATGGACATGATCCTGAGTAAATTTCGGTAGCATAACGACTTTAGTACATTAGCTCAATCTTTACACTTAATGACTTAATTACGATGTGAAATCACTCCCACGAGAAGATGATAAGAAGAGGAGTGCATTCTATCACATGGTTGCTGTATTTTTAGCATATAATCACTTTCCAATTATGGACCAGGTAGATTTTAGCTCATATCAATTACATGTAGATGGAGGTAAAACAATCAATTACAACTCTTAGAATAGATGTTCATATTCTTATGACTTTCATGTTGGTTGATCATTTTTAGGGCGTTGAATAGCTACATAACATGATATAACAATAGGACATGCATATGGTTGACTATACAACTCAATAAAATAGTCTCGAGTTTGGCTTTTAAATCGCGACGGATTTAGTCGTTGCACTTCAAAGAGCCGTACACGGTCGAAACAAGACTATGTACAAAGTTTCTAAATCGCAACGGACCTACCGGTCGCATCTATAGATAGTCGATACAAATGATCGATTCGGAACAGAAACGCGACGGTTTACACTGATGTGTTCTTGGTAATCGATTCAGACATCAATTTGTAGACACAAAAAAGTGACGGTCACGATGGACGCATTCTAGGGTAATCGATGTAGACATCGGTTTGTAGACACAGAAAAGCGATAGTCATGATGGACGTGTTCTAGGGTAATCAACGCAGGCATTGACTTGTTGAAAGTGCAAATCGATGTTGGAACGACTACTACCAGAATCGATGTGGGAACGATTCCAACCAGATTTGATGTATAACCAAAATCGATGTGGGATCGATTACTATCAGAATTGACGTGGGAACGGTTAATGATAGAGTCGATGCGGGAACGATTACTGGCAGAGTCGATGTGAGAACGATTACTGACAGAGTCGGTGTGGTGACGGTCACAAACAGAGTCGATGTGAGAACAATTACTGACAAAATCGGTGTGGTGATGGTCAAATAGAGTCGATGTGAAACGATTACTGACAGAATCGGTGTGTTGACAGTCCACAAATAGGGTCGATGTGAGATCGATTCCTTCTAGAGTCGATGCGGAACCGAAATCGATGTAAACTCAGAAACGCATCGGTCACGATGGATGCGTTTTAAGGCAATCGGCACAAACACATCTATCTTACGACACAGAATCGGTGGGGGCACAGAAATGCGACGTCTAGAGCGGTCGTGCGTTCTTGGATCTTGCTTGAAACCCAGAAAAATGCTACAATCTTTCAGAACGGCTTATAACTCGAAGTGTAGCGATCTTTAGACAAAACTCTGAACATGAAAGGTCTCAAGGATATAAGTAGAAGAGATCACAGTTTTGTTTGACCCAAGTTGGCCTTGGTTTGGGTGAAAAATAGTAAGAACACATAAAGCTCTAAACATGTGCGACTCTTAGAAAACGCTTATTATGACTCACAAGGTTCATAAAAATTGGAAAACAAAAACATGCATATGAAACTAGACTCAATGCTCTTACTAAAGGTATGTGCAATGTTTAGATTAAGCCTGAGAACACCTACCTTTGTGTAGTTCTAAGATGGGATGTATAACCAGAATCGATGTGGGATCGATTACTGTCAGAATTGATGTGGGAACGTTAATGATAGAGTCGATGCAGGAACGATTACTGGCAGAGTCGATGTGAGAACGATTATTGATAGAGTCGGTGTGGTGACGGTCACAAACAGTCGATGTGAGATGATTACTGACAAAATCGTGTGGTATGATGGTCACAATAGAGTCGATGTGAGAACGATTACTGACAGAATCGGTGTGGTGACAGTCACAAACAGGGTCGATGTGAGATCGATTCCTTCTAGAGTCGATGCGGAACCGAAATCGATGTGAACTCAGAAACACATCGGTCACGATGGATGCGTTTAAGGCAATCGTACAAACATCAACTCACGACACAGAGAATCGGTGGGGGCATAGAAATGCGACGTCTAGAGCGGTCGCGTTCTTGGATCTTCTTGAAACCCAAAAAAATGCTACAATCTTTCAGAACGGCTTATAACTCGAAGTGTAGCGATCTTTAGACACAACTCTGAACTGAAGGTCTCAAGGAAATAAGTGAAGAGATCACATTTTTTTTGAACCCAAGTTTGGCCTTGGTTTGGGTGAAAATAGTAAACACATAAGCTCTAAACCTGTGCGACTCTTAGAAATGCTTATTATGACTCACAAGTTTATAAAATTGGAAAACAAAACAGGCATATGAAACTAGACTCAATGCTCTTACTAAAGTATGTGCAAGTTTTTAGATTAAGCCTGAGAACACCTACCTTTTTGTATGTTTCTAAGATGGCACTACAGGAAAACCAGGCTTTGCTTACGTCCAAACACCGTAGGTAGATAACCAAAAACCGTAAGCATAGTCTTTGCTTATGGTGTTACCCTACGGTTGGGTTTCGTCGGCAGAAGACCGACGGCAAAGGCCTAAGGCTACAGTGTTTTAAACTCCGTAAGTATAAAGCTATAGTGACGGTGTTGGTAGCCGTAAGTAACACCATAAGGAAATCTGTTTTTGGCTACGGCGATGTTAACCGTAGTCATATTTTTTGTAAGGATAGACTCAGTGACGCCGAATATCCCTACGCATTTGAACCGTAAGCATGTGTCCCTACGGCCACGTACACCATAAGCAAGTATGTTTCCCTACGGCTAAATAGACCATAAGTAAATATGTTTACCTACGACCACGTACACCATAACCAAGTATGTTTACCTACGGCCACATAGACCATAAGTATGTTGTTTCAGCAAAAAAAAATAGCATTATATTTAAATGGATCCACATTCACCTACATTCACAAACAATTGGATCAACATGTACACATCCACAATTAATCCACACATTCACATTTGGATCAATCAACATACACATGCTACTTTAGTTCCACACACACATCCACATTTAGTTCCACACATACACATCCACCTTTAGTTCCACACACACATCCACATCCATATTAGTTCCACACATACACATCCACATTTACATCCACACACATTCACACCCACTCATTCACAATGCACAACACCTTAATAATATAAAACACATTAAAGTTAACAAACAATAATGTTAATAAAAGATGACATAAAACATCATTTTTCACATTCACATGCTAGTGCTAAAGTCTGTTCAGAAGAGCAAGTTAATTGTTAGTAGATGAAATTGTTCACATGTGGTGAGAGGAGATTTGTGAAGAGTTTGCTTTGTCCTTGGAGGAAGACAGGTTTCAGCAGACATATTTCCTGCAAAAGCAAAAATAGGTGTTCAATAAGTACTGTGTGAGGAAAACCAGAACAAAAGAAACAATATGCTTAACAAACAGTAATGCAAGAAATATGATCTCCTCTGGTATGCTAGATGTCACAATTGTCACATGGTAACATAGCCACTTATGGCTAACACTACACAAGATCAAAGTATGATCTCCTCTTCCTGTCACTCTGTTTCATCATCTGCCAAGCTCATGCTAAAGGAAAAAGAAGAAAAGCCCACCCAAAACTGAGCCCGGACCTCTCTAGCTCGTGTTCTTCCACTGATGAGATCAGATCCCACCTCACCCAGCGGTTTCACTTCAAACTGGACTTCATGATCAGTGTGATGGATGCAAAGCACCTACTGCTGCGGTTCCAGGATAAAGAGGACTTCCTCCAGCTACTGTTGTTCATGAGGAAAGTGACATATGCAGGGACATACTGGATCTCAGCCAGCACTTTTGTTTCCACATGTGTATTTGATTGTATTCACTCCGGCCAATCTTTGACATGTTATTCATGAGCTCATGTTCCCTCTAAGTACTCTTTTTTTTGGAACTGTGTCTTGGGGGTGGATAATTGCATAAGGAAGTAGAATTATAGGATTAAATAATGTATTTTAGTGATTATGCATGTTTTATCTTGTTGATTTTGTTTTACAAAGTGGAAAGGCTCATATTCGTGTAGAATCATGGCCTTCAATACATTTGTACTTACTAATTTTCTTCCAATATCTACTTTCCAATCCCTACTTTAACTGTAAGCCAGTGGGTATACCATTTGAGCTTGGACTATACCATAAAACCCAAAGTATCAGCTGCCTCAGGTGACTGAAAAACTCTCACATAAAACCCATGTTAATAATGGTTGATCTTTGTGATAAAAAAAACTTACAAGTTTTGTAACCACACATAACACTGTCTACATAGAGTTCCAGCTCAAAATGGAGAAGCAGAAATCTACAAGTTTATGTAACCACACATAACACTGTCTTTCACCCAACCTAGAATGGGTGAAAGACAGTAAAATCTCAGATGCAACTTACCAAAGAGGGTGGAGGTGAAGATCAATCATCCTCAAGCTCAACCTGTTACATGTAAAATGTAACTAACATCAGAGTTGACAATTAACAACATATAAATAAGAATGAGATAAATGTAAATAAACTTACATATTCTCTGAACCATATTATGTGACTCCCAACAGCATCGTTCATATTTTTTCTATCTGCATCTTTGATAAACAAAGATGCAGTCGGGTCATGGGCTATGAGTATAGAAACCTCATAGTACTCACCACCTAACTTCTTCCCCATGACCACATTATCATTATCATCAGAGATAAGAATGCCGCTGGCAACTACTTCTCCAGAGAAGTTTAGGATCCTCACCCTCCTCCCCGCCAATGAATCCTGTTAAAAATTTTGAATATGGATGTCAGATATACATGCATTCCAACATATTAACACGGTTAGATTTCATTTACCTTTTTCTTTTGAGCATGACAAACACTTGCAGAACTCTGCACAAGTAAATGTAGATTGTCAACATTAAGCAATGTTAATAATGAAGTATGTCAACAGAAACTAATTACCTCATTATTGCCACGAGACTCAATTTTTTCATTCTTTCTTCGAGAGCTTCAATTTTTTCTTTTAGGCTTTCATTGTCCTGTCGCAGCTTTTGTTCACTTCTTGAACCCCACAAGCTCTTTGGGGTAGGGCCCGTGCCTATGCCACGGATTCTTCCAGTTCTGTCCCGTCCCATAACTTGCTCATAAGCGTCCCCCACGCTTGCAATTGAGCTTGATGTAGTTGATTGCTGCGTCAGCTTAATGTCTCGAATTTTATCCTACAATTTGAATGAAAAAATATGAATTTGCAGCACTATCGTAAATAGAATTATGTCAACAAAGAGCTTCCATGCATAATGAGAATAATGTTAAACATTAGACAATTAATAAAGCTAATTCATTATACAATCATTGCAGCACTCTCGTCATTAACTGGACCGCCAGCTTTCTTCATACGGGTCCTTATGAATAAGTCCCCACGATCAAGAGTGGCCCCAGTTTTTAGAAACTACAACATTGTACAGAAGATAACTTAGAAATAAACATAATTATTTTGAATTGATCAACTGAGATGCATATAAGACAATATATATGTTACCTCATCGTGGTATATGTCAGCAAAACTTTTACTACCAGCGCAGTGAAAAAATGTGTGTTTGGTCTTATTTTGCTTGTTTGTTTCACTGCGTTTCTATAAATCAAAATGATAACTATTAGAATAATTATTTTGTATCACTATATTTAGACTAATTGTAATCCAATTCCAATTACCTTGAATTCCTCCGAAGACCATATTTGAACAAGTTTTTTCCATTGATCTTCAACCACTCTTCTGTCTGAACATGCAAAGTGTTGTTGCGCTTTTTGATATGGCGTGAAGAACTTTGTCCTCAAGTCATACTTCCAAGACCTCCATTTCTGATCTAGATCCTTCATTACAAAATCTCGCAAGCTGATGGGAACATCAAATTTTCTCTGTATTTTTTAAAAAAACAGTTAGATGTAATCAAGTGGAATAGAAAATTAAACAAACACATGTGTTACATCACCTGGATATAATCCCAAACATCGTCCTTGTTAGACGATGGCATTACCCTCCAAGAAATGCAATCGATCGGCAGTTTATCCCCCATCCTTGCTACAGTCCCCAAAAATTGTTTTAGTAGCTGCCCCCCCTCTTCTAGTGGCTACCCAACTGATTAACATTCACTGGTATGCGTTCATTACTTTGCAATCCATGTACAGATCTTAACAATGTTGGGCCTCTCTTAACCTTCTTAGATGTGGAGGCAGACTGAGCATCTATGTGAATTATTTTCCCTTGCAGGTCCTCTCTAAATTTTTCATACTCTTCTCTTGAGAACCAATCAGCTATCAGCTGCAAAAAGAAGATATTCAACCAATGAACAGAAGTACATATATAGTTTGACAAAAGAACTATTAACATTATTCAACTTACAAAAGATGGGTAGTCATTTCTGCCAAAGGATGTAGGAGCAGCGAGTATGAAACGGAATATGAAATAAAGAACCATAAATCCACATTCTGTGCTCCCCTTTTGTTGGGGCACCTACAACATGAAAGATATTAATGATACTTTTATTCCGTTTACATATGCAATTCAAACACCTCAAATTTAAAAGATTACCTTCGGCACGTGTAGATCAATTACTTTCATCTCATCGGCCAGTGCTGTCATCCCTTTCCCTTCGTATGCAATCCTTAAAAAACTGCACCATCATACCAAACATACTTTATATACATATATATGTTTCAAAAATATATATAAAAAACTAGAAGATATTACTTTTTCAACTCATTTTCGATCCTAGTGTGTTCCCCCATGTGAAGGGAGTCAAGGAGCATAAGGAACGGCATGTCATTATCCTCTTGCTTACATATGACAACAACCTGCCAATGATTCCTACAAATTAACAAAAAATTAAACAATGATGATTTGTTGCTGAATTAGTGATGGATACTTAATACATAAAAAGGTTTAGGCATACCATATGCAAATTGGAAGTAGAGAGTATGACTTCTCCAGCAAAGAATTCTTCTGTACAATTGATTTAATTCTATTCACACCATCAGAAGTCAATCTACAAAAGTTAAACCATAAACTATCGAATATCTCAAAACGCTCTAAAAGCGTTGATGGAATCACCCCCCACAAATACCTGCAAGTTCAAAAGTAATTAAAACACAACAGAATCCCTATATTGGTGACTCATGCTAGCCTTGGAAAAAATATTAAAGAAAACTTACAACACACAAATACTCACTCCACATGTTCTTGAAATATTAGGGTGTCCAGCATCTCTGGCTCCCCATCATACACTTCTTTCATTGTTTTTTTTTTTGCCTTTTTTGCGTCGGTGTCGCATGATGGCCCAGTTTTCTTTTTTGGCGAGTCTTCTCTGTCTTCTTTGGAATCTACCACCGCAAATCTCTTCCGTCGGCCCCTTCAAATTGCAAATAACATGTTAACATCAAGCAAAAAAAAATAACACTTAACATATTCAGTTAGAAAAATAACACTTTAACCATTAGGCTTACATTTAATGTCGTCTCACTTCCTTGGCAACTTGTAAACTGCAATATTAAGAATTTGACGAATGAGAGGGTAAAACACAAGTAATATAACAAAGTCCCTTTTCTTATAATACTAAGAAAAACAAAGACAATATGAAGATAAATTATTTGTTCATCAGAAGCATATGTGTCTGCAGATTGTGCAGGTATTCTCTGCATAACAGAAAGATTTGTAATCCTCATACAAAAGAACATGTAGAACCACCAACCTGCAACCCACTTGTAAATCCCATCCCCCACCCAGCACCACCACCACAGAAAAGGAAAAGAAATGTGCTATCAGCATAGCCTGTAAGGCTTAACACAATGAATATTGACCAAAAAATGGGAAGGCATGTATGTGCTTGGGAAGGCTCAATAATATATGTCTTCAGATTGGGATTTCTACACCATCAATGTCGTCTCTCTTCCATGTGATGTTTATGTCATAAAAAAAAACAACATCATCATCAATCTTTACATCTTTTGCATCATTTTCAGTAACTTCTTCATTTTGCATGTCAAAGTAATTTCTCGGCTTTGTTTTCCTCACAACAGACCATCCTTCCATTTTGGGATCCTCCACATACCATACTTGTTCCACTTGAGAGGCCAAAACATATGGTTCACTTGTACGTAATTTATAGTGTAGGTTGACCAATGTGAAACCTTCATCTGTCATTACTCCTCGCTGAGTATCAACCCAGTCACACTTGAAAAGTAATACCTTTCTTTGATCTAATAGTTCAACTCTAATATTTCTTGAAGAACACCGTAATATGTCACCTCATCTCGAATAGGAGCCTTGTCTTTAACACTGGAAAAACTTGAAGTTTTTGCAGACATAACAACCCCACTATTCTGTGTCTTCCTATGAAGCTCAATATGCTGAGTCTGAAAACGGAACCCATTTACTAAACATATGTTAAACTTCTTCCCCACATTCAATGGTCGATCTTTCAGCACAATTGTGTTTGCATGTAACCCATTCCTGTCATTGTCTTCTAAAGATTTGACCTAAAAAAAAGGGTTACATGTCGGTTATCAGTAAAACACATGTGATGTGCACTAAAGAAAATGTTATATATGTTTACTTACTTTACACTTAAACCAATCTGGAAACTGTAATGTATGACATCGCTCAATTTCCATTTCACTTGCTTGTGGTCTTGTTTTCCTAATTTCTTCAAGATGCATACTACATACAAATTGTGGACAATACATTAACGATCTTCTCTTGAGAAACAATACTTTAAGGGTGTTTCATTTGACTTACCTTATGTAAGGAGATATGTCCTCACAATTAAATAGTACATAGAGATGAGCTTGGTTCAACTCGTCATTCCTAAGATGACAAACGGTTCCACCACCTAAACATCGACCATTTCTTGAAAAAATATCCCATCCTTTTTGTGTCATTTCTTCAGCCCCTTCATCTTCATTTCTTAAAGGTTGGTTAAGCCATGTCTCAACATCATCATCTAGATATCTCGAAGAAAAGATAAGAGTCTCCTCTGCTATATACCCTTCTGCCATTGACCCCTCTGGACGTGCCCTATTCCGTACATAGGACTTAAGTTTCACCAAATACCTAGTGGAGATTCAAAAAAAATTCAAGTATTAATAGCAGTAGTGTACAATTGTCAGGCACAAGTGTAAGATTAACGCAAACCTTTCAATGGGGTACATCCATCTGTACTGAACTGGGCCAGCAAGCCTTGCTTCGTCAGGTAAGTGGATGAGAAGATGTACCATTATATCAAAAAAGCTTGGCATGAAGATCATCTCTAATCGACACAATATGTTTGCAATTTCTTGTCTAAGCTTATAGAAATCACTTGACGATGAAGTCTTCGAACATATTAGACAAAAAAAATTGCATACATCATTAATTGCAGATCTCAGCTCCTTTTGTGTCACTCCCCTCATTGCTACTGGAAGCAATTGTTGCATGAGGACATGACAATCATGACTTTTTAAACCCCAAATTTTCTTAGGATCATTGGGATTTACATGCCTTGATATGTTTGATGCATAGCCATCTGGAACTTTCACACTTTTCAAAACATTGCAAATCATATCCTTCTCCATCTTGCTCAAAGTGAACATGGTAGGTGGCAATAGCAATCTGTTAGAATCCAGAGTTTGAGGTTGAAGAGTGGCCCTTATACCCAAATGTTGGAGATCATGTCGAGCTTTCAAACCATCTTTTGTTTTAGCATCAACATCTAACAAAGTTCCAATAATACTATCACAAACATTCTTCTCGATATGCATGACATCGAGATTATGTCTTAATAGTAAAGACTTCCAATATGGTAAGTGAAAAAAAATGTTTTTCTTCTTCCAATTGGTATGACACTCAAAAGTGGATGATGAAGTTGCAGCTTCCTTTCGTTTTCTTCTCACCCCCACTTTAAATTTGGGAACTTTCCCAAAAGTAAATTTACGTGGATGCAACTGCTTAAGTATATCAACCCCAGATAACACACTTGGTCTGCCTCTCATTTCTTCTTTTCCATCAAATCTTCGTTTCATAGAACAAAACTTATGACCCACACCTAACCATTAACGATGATTAGTGTAACAGAATTTTTTACTACCTTTTAACCATAATGATGATGTATCTTCATTACATGTAGGGCAAGCTAATCGACATTTAGTGCTCCAACCAGACAGATAACCATATGCAGGAAAATCGTTAATTGTCCAAAGTAGTGCAGCACGCATGGAAAATATTTCACCCTTATAAGCATCGAATGTTTCAACTCCGTGCCAAAGAATTTGTAATTCTTCAATAAGTGGCTGAAGGTAGACATCAATATCATTTCCCGGACCTTTAGGACTCGGAATGAGCAACGACAAAAAAATACTTTGTGGCTTCATACACAACCATGGAGGTAAGTTGTATGGTGTCAACAACACAGGCCATTGACTATGACTCGTACTCATTATCCCAAAGGGGTTGAAACCATCACTTGCCAAGCCTAGGCGCACATTACGAGGTTCTAAACCAAAAGCATCAATCGCATCTAACGCTTTCCAACAAGGGGAATCAGCTGGGTGCCTTAGAATGCCATCTTCTTGGCGTTCATCACTATGCAACACATGGTTGCAGATGATTTACTGCAAGTGTATAATCTCTGCAGTCTTGGAATCAATGGAAAATGCCGAAGAACTTTCTTTGCAACCTTAATCTTCTTAACCACTTCTTTCAGTTCCTTTCATCCATCTACATTCTCCACATTGAGGACAATGATCATAAGACTCATACTCTTTCCGGTACAAAATACAATCATTAGGACATGCATCAATTTTGTGATAGTCATATCCCACTTTACCAATGATTTTTTTCAATTCATAGTAAGTAGCTGGCAACACATCACCTTCTGGAAGAGCCTCTTTCAACAGCTTCAGAAGCATGTCAAATGATTTGTTGCTCATTTTGCCTCTGCATTTTATGTTGAACAATCTGACTATAAATGAAAGCTTGTTGAATGTCTTGCAACCAGGGTACAAAGGTCGTTCCACACCTGCTAACAACTGTTGAAATTCACCATATTCTCCTTTATTATCATCCATTGACTTCACTTCTGGATGTTTTGAATTTTCCTCACCAATGACATCCTCCAACATCGAATGCAGACCAACATCCTTCGGAAGTGTTGTACGTGTAAAATCCGTAAGCATGTGACTGGAAGAAGACTACTCCCGTGGAACTTCCAAAATTGTTTGTCTTTAATGACTCCATATTGAAACAAATGTTGTCTTACTATTTCTTTTCATGTTTCAAGAGGCATACACACTTCAAACAAGGACACTTAATCTTTGTTGATGGAGCAAAGTGAGAAGAAGCAAATTGAATGTATGTGTCAACTCCATCCATATATTCCCTTGTATTCTTCAATTTATCCATCCAACTCCAATCCATAACGTCTAACTACAAAAAAAAATTCATTTACATTATATTCTTCATACTAGAAATGTTGCAAGATGTCTAATGAATTGTCTTACGATAGGACAAGGTAGAGTACATGGCAAAGAACATGCCAAAAAGCTGAAAATAGAGTGTCCCAAGGCATGACTCAACTACGGTATGATATATCACTGTTATTGTTTTGATATAATTAGCATATGACACTAAGATTAATAGGACAATAAAAAAGGAGTGCCAGAGCACAAAACATACAATGAGAATCATTGAAATGGCAAAGATGTTCTCCATTCTTACCACAGAAAGAAAAGTTCTCCATTCTTACTCCTAGATCACCATTAAAGGAGGGCCATTGCAATTAATCAAAGACAAGTTGCTAGGAGGTGAGGGCTTACACAGTCTATAATATTCCTTTTTGGGCCAATAAAAAAGCATACTTAATAAAAAGTTGGTTGGTATGAACTGATTTAATGCTAGTTTTATGAGCACAGTTTGCAGGCCAACTGGTGGTGGCCGCTCTGTGCATGCATGCCTTCCTGGTACTAGATGGACTGTTTCCTCTTCTGAGAAGAGAATTCATACGATATGTCAAACGTACGATTTTTAAAGGGCTCTTCTTTTGTGGCTCACTTAACTCTTCATGAGAGAGTAAAAACTATATATAAGTTGAAGAGAGTGGGCTAGGACAGTGGCTATTTATGCAAGTGTATATATATATATATATATATATATATGTGTGTGTGTGTGTGTGTGTGTGTGTGTTTTACTTTACTTTGGCTCAACGCCAGGAGTATTATACTACTTACCCTGCCAGGAATCGGAATGTCTAGCTCAGTGTTAACTGGAAAAGTGGCATTTCAATGTACAAAGATTTATAAAGAAAGAAAAGAAACAACATGAGACAATCTACACCGGATACGGCAAACAGATGGGTTTTTCTTTTAAGAAACTAAAGATAATCGGCTAATATAAAGGAGGCCTCTTTGACGAAGAATGCGGCGGAACAGTAAGTGATTGCAAGGCTCATGAGTTTTGTTAGCATGCAGAAGCAAACAGATGGAGACCTTTTTAAGCTGCTGATCTCCCATCATGAAGCTTAATAAACTATTGGGGATCACAGTGGAATGTTGCATAAAAAATGGGATGACACAAGTAGAGATACTATTAAAAATTGACCAGACTCCTAAGAACCGGGGAAGAAACCATTTTTCTATTAAACAAGCACCCGATTTCACAACATCAGAAGAAAAAAAAGGAAGATTGTTCCAGAAACTGGCGCATAAACAAGGGGATTTGGAGTACCCAAGACGGCACACAGGCAGTTCTTCTGACTAGTCTTAAAAAGTCCCTAAACTCAACCCCATGTAGAAAAGATCGATCCCTTGTGTACTGCAGGAGGATGGCCAATGAAAGGGCCGAAATCCGGCCGAGGGGTCATGCAATAAGCATTTGTCTATCAGAAATCTTGACCCTTTTGATGATGCGGCAAACACATTCAACCTAACCCAAACACGAGGGAGACAAAGAAGCTAAGAAAACGGAAAAGAGTACTCACCTTCGCCGCGATGGACTCACCTTTGGCGATCAATCAGCCCACAACTTTGTAAAAAACAAACCACATGCAGCAGCACAACGTTCGTGAGAAAACGGGCAATGGGGGACGAGCAGTCGGAGAGGCCAAACACCCGCTACGAAGCGGAGGAGGAAGAAGGTGATGGGGTCGGCAGGAGAAGGAGGAATGGGTGGCCGGAGTTCCCCTGCTGTCGCCGCAAGTTCGCCGCCTGCAAGTTCGCCGCCGTTGCTTGCCCTAAACCGCTGACGGCGCCTTCTCCGCAAGTTCCGCCGCGCAGCCTGCCTGCTACCGCCTTCTCCGCAAGTTCAGCAGGAGACGCCATTGCTTGCCCTTTTGCCGTTCTTGCCCTATCGCCGCTGCTGCCCCTTTTCCCTTTTGCCGTTGTTGCCCTTTCGCCGGCAGGAGGCCAGGAGAGTGGAGAGGTCGAAGGAGGAGAGTGGAGGCCAGGGGTCGAAGGAGGGGTTTTTTCTCCCTTCAATCGGGGCGTGGGACTTCCAAGTTGAATGGGCGCCCAATTAAAACTTCGTACCTAAATGAAATAGTTATGTGCTTACGATATTACGCCATAGGGGTAGGCATATCTTAAAAGTTTAAGAACAAACTTTGTCTGATGTACTTACGACATGTATAGTCCGTAAGTATAGATATGTCTATCCATACGGATACCTTACGAATATACTGAACCGTAAGCAACTTTTGTAGGCAGAGCTAAGATTTCTTGTAGTGTGCGATGTATAACCAGAATCGATGTGGGATCGATTACTGTCAGAATTGATGTGGGAACGGTTAATGATAGAGTCGATGCGGGAACGATTACTGGCAGAGTCGATGTGAGAACGATTACTGACAGAGTCGGTGTAGTGACGGTCACAAACAGAGTCGATGTGAGAACGATTACTGACAAAATCGGTGTGGTGATGGTCACAAATAGAGTCGATGTGAGAACGATTACTGACAGAATCGGTGTGGTGATAGTCACAAACAGGGTCGATGTGAGATCGATTCCTTCTAGAGTCGATGCGGAACCGAAATCGATGTGAACTCAGAAACGCATCGGTCACGATGGATGCGTTTAAGGCAATCGGTACAAACATCAACTTGACGACACAGAATCGGTGGGGGCACAGAAATGCGACGTCTAGAGCGGTCGCGTTCTTGGATCTTGCTTGAAACCCAGAAAAAATGCTACAATCTTTCAGAACGGCTTATAACTCGAAGTGTAGCGATCTTTAGACAAAACTCTGAACATGAAAGGTCTCAAGGATAATAAGTAGAAGCGAATCACAGTTTTGGTTTGACCCAAGTTGGCCTTGGTTTGGGTGAAAAATAGTAAGAACACATATTATTCACAATATTAAGTTCATGGTTGCTCATTCCCTTACTGACATTCAATTCAAGGTGGAACCATCTCCTACGGACCTGCAAACTCTTCAGAGTTTTGGTTTTTCTCCTAAATTTGCTAGAAAGCAAACTCATCTGATCAGGTGGATACCTCCATTAAATGATTTCTGTTTGAATGTGGATGGAGCTTGCAAAGGTAATCCTGGAGAATGTGGTGGAGGGGGTTCTATCAGAGATAGAAAAGGTTCAATTTTGGTGGCGTTTGCCCACTTTTATGGCCAAGGGAATAGTTTCATTGCTGAAACCAAATCTTTGTGCGATGGTGTCCGTATAGCTGACTTTCTTGGCATCCACTTGTCTGTTGTCTACTCTGACTCAAATGTCTTGGCCAACTCTTTTTTATCTAGCAGCTGCCCTTCGTGGCAAGCGCTCAGATGGTGGAGGGAAACTGATGAACGGTTGAAGTCCAGAAATTTATCCGTGCAGCATTGTTATTGTGAAACAAACAAGGTGGCCGACACCTTGGCGAATGTTGGTTGCTGGTCTAGGGAGTGTAAGGTTTTCTGGGGTTCCTCTAATATTCCCCAAGTTTGTAAAGGCCCTATTGTTCTTGATAAAACCAGTCTCTATCATGTTAGATTAGCTTGACCGGGCTGCCCTTGTACCTCCAATCTTTTTATATATATCATTTCGGCCCAGGATTGATCTGGTGGAGCGAGAACATTCTCCCTCCCTGAGGGAGGGTGCGCTCTCCTAGCATCTCTCCTGAGGACCTTTAAAAAAAAAAAAAAAAAAGATGGGTGAAAATGCATGTCGTAGCAGAGAGGAGTTGGGGAAGAAGCTCTGGTTCTTGGCCGATCTCCTCTCCTCCTGGTGCCTAAGCTCGCCGACCCCAACTCAATGGTAAACCTTCCCAACTAGTCTCATGTCGATTATTTATATGATTAGAGTTGATTCCAAGTCCTAAAGAGATTAGGAAAGAGGGTTGCGGTTTTGGCTTGGCCCCCTTTCTTGTTTTGGGGCTTCTTCACCCAATTGAGGTAGGAATGCTATTAGGAAAGCTCCTAACATGGCTGGGTACGAATTAGGTTGCCCAACATGGCTAATTACCTTTGTTGTAGCCCTAAATTGCCCTTTACTATTTCTGCATAATTACAGCTACGAATTTTGGGGTTTTAATGTCTTTGGGTTTTGTTCTTTGGCCCAAGTGGAATTGTCTTGGCCCAATATATTTTAAATGGCTGATTCTTTTCTTTTGGAGTTTTACCATACCTTTTATTTTATTTCTATTCACCATTTTATTTATTACAATTTTCCTATATTTTAAATCATTTAAATTTTCGTGCATTACACATCCT
Organism: Colocasia esculenta; assembly: GCA_014218235.1. Lineage (NCBI taxonomy): Eukaryota > Viridiplantae > Streptophyta > Magnoliopsida > Alismatales > Araceae > Colocasia > Colocasia esculenta. The sequence goes on from CM024757.1 coordinate 163,081,357, forward strand.
ATGCAAGGTCATCATTGTGCTTCAAAGTAAGTACCAATTAGGTACCTTCGTTAAACTGGTATTGTTTTAATTTTTATGTATTTACTTAAATGTTTAAAATCAAAAGTTTCATCTCATTCGTACTCTCTTCTTAATAGATGACCTCTGATAGTGGCTCCCACTCTCTTGGTGGCTCTAGGGCCTCTAGACATCAGACTTTATCTCTACATCCCCCGTTTAGGTGCTTGAGGGCTCCCATGGATATTCATTTACGTCCACATCTTGTGTAGCATGTATATATGCATTTTAATTTCTTCAGTTCATTTATGTAATATTTTTATTACATAATCTAATATAATTGACTCCATCGTTTATGTTTAAATAGGCTCTTCATCTAGAACACTTACTTGGGGAAGGGGCTCTAGTCGTTAGGGGCCTACTAGATGCATTATAGAGAGGAAGTTGGGCGAGGATGAGCAATAGAATGTCTCGCTCATTCGAAGGTACAGTGTGGGGGATAGATGGATACATTTACGAGTCGAATGAGTGTCGTTGCAAAAATACATTGCAAGATCTGGCAAAAAGATTTTGCCAAGCTTCCTACGTCGATCGATGAAGGAGGCAATATTTAGAGATCTTCAGACAATAATATTTAAGTGAACGATATATACCTACAAAGCTTTTTTAAAAATTAATTTTATGATATTGTATAGCTGACATCCCATTGGGACTAGTCGATGCAGGGTCCTACTTGCTCACATGAGCACCAAGCATCGTAGTTAGCATAGTGTGCAGAAGAAAAGAGTAAGCTAATATATTTACTTTCTCATGTAGTTTATGTTTTTTCTTATATTCATATATTGACATGAAATTTGTTTTATATGTTAATGGCAAGTCTTTGGATGATGCTATTGCCTCCATCCCGATGGGTGTTAATCCATTTGATTGGCGGACAATGTGCGAGATGTGGAGCACCAAGGCAAGAGGATAATAATGAAACTTCTTTGGTTATAATTATTTATGATTATGCACTTTATATAAATTCAACAAAAAATGCATATCCTTTCCTTTTTAGAGGATCACTAAACGTAATAGGTAGAACCGTTCCCATCAGTCCATGACGTACAGATGGGGCATGATTAGTCATTATCAATTGAAGGACGATTTCGTAAGTTCTTTTTATGAATAATATTTTTCATTTATATCCATATGTTGTAATTTCTCTTACTTATTTTGAGATAATTTAAATAGTCCCATCCGCATTGACGTAATCCGCATTCTCTTGAGCTTTTCAAGATGGCTAGATATAAATATCTTGCTAATGGTAGTCAGAGCTGGGTAAATGACGAGAGCATGAAGCAATATGTAAGTAACTTTATTTTCTTATTTAGTTTTTAGGTGAATACTTCTCATATTAAAATATTATATTTTATAAATATTTATTGCTTTGCATTTGACATAGGAGTGCATGACACAGTTGATGAGTCCCCACTCTTAGACGTCGATGCCGAGATCTGTACCCCTCTTATCACTGAGGAGGCCATTTCAACCATATATGGAAGAGGCTGGTCGGGCTGTGTTTGCTATGCAAGCGGTGCAGAGATGTTGAACACATGGCAAGGGTCGACAGGAGCATCTAGATCTGTAGCCCAACAAAGGACAATGGAAGAGTGACTGAGGGCACAAGGGAAGAGTGGAGCCAAATGCAAGCACAATGGGTTAGATGGAGTAGAAGTGCAAACAACTTTCTCAGATGGACCGAATACTTGTGCAATTTGAGCTGATGAGTGCACACCTCACCTAGATGAAAATGTCATAGGATTAGAACTACTGATCCACCAGTTTAGAGCGACAACGAGATGGACAACGGGGCAAATTATTACTCTGATCATGATGATGCCTTTTGATTTTATTCTTTTGTACATGTATTATAATCATTCTTGATTTGACTCTTTTTGTATTAGTACTTTGGTTTTGTTAATATGTATATTCCGTTAGTGAATATATGACATTTAGGTTAGTGTATGGATTGTTTAAATGATCCAATGAATCTAGGTGATGCATGGCTTATTTTGTACAAAAAATATGTGGTGACAAATATTTAAAATAGTATATAAATTTCAATGCAACCTTTTTGAGTGGGTAGTATAGCTGCTAACATACAAGGGAGTCGATTTTCAAAATCGATTCCAACATATATCAATGGCTATTGAATCCACTGACATAAGTTCGGAGTTGATTTTGAAATGAGTCCGTCATACAGCTATTAACATATACGCTCAGAGTCAAATTTTAAATCAGCTCCCTCATATGTCAGTGGCCGGCTACTTATATCATCGATTGGAAAGCTGACATATGATCATAAGTTAGTGGCTAATCTACCTGTTGACATATGCATATGTCAATGGTCTAATTCCCAAATGATCACTAAATTGGGCTTCAGTTATTTATTTTATAATTGTAATAAGAAGAAACCCAGCTGCCATAAGATCTAAGCCAAATCATGAAGTGCCATGAGTCGTGGATAAATCGCGAACAGTTTAGCGAGACTAGTAGCTCAAGCGATGGGAAGTCAAATACATATATCTGTCCATTGATAGCAATAGTTGTACTCGTAAAGCATCAACACATGCAGAAACCGCTGGACAAATATTTGACGGTCGATGGTGTACTATATCTTACTCGGATTCTTTTTTTTTTTTTTAACAAGGATTAATATCATACTCGGATTCGCAACAAATCCGTACATGACCATTTTATTGCACTTATAAATCTGCCAAATATCCACTTATTCATCATATATATATAGGATATCATGAGTAACAATATCCGATGTGGATTATAAGAGACAGCAACGTTCAATCAAAACTCTAGCATTGGCGGCTGGGGTCATGGCAGGTCGTGAAGATGCTTTTGGGGTCGGGCGTGTTCCAGCATTGCTTGAGCCGGGCGAGGGACCCATTCCGATCACTCAAGAACACGCAGTAGCAGTCGTCGTAACTCTTCAACGTAGCGCAGCACCCGGCGGATGGACCCCCTGCCCCTCCGGCACCCTTGCACGCACTGCAAATGTCCGGCAAAGTGGCGATGCACGTGATCTCAGAGTCTACGTGATCGGCCGCCGCCGGCACCACCTCCATGGTGGCTTGCAGTAGCAGGACGAAGGAGATGGCGCATGACAGTAAGCTTGATGGACACCTCATCGTCTTCCAACTAGCTAGCTAGCCAGGTTAATTAATTTCTACCGTCGATGGCAACAGAAGCGGGGGCGTTGCAACATATATAGCTAGAGCGATCTATTTGTCTGTCTATTTATACTACTGTACTGAAAAGGGGACTTACATAACAGAGTATCTGATATACTATTTAATACTATGTATCCATGAGTCAAACTATATATGACTATTGAATTGATTAATTTTTGCTTTAAAGACCAAACTTGTTAATGTGAAAGATCCGCAAATCCCAACGAAATTAGTTTCTGGTCTAAAGGGTACTGCGTAGCAGTTTCACGACCAAAATTAATATTATTGTCTAGTGTTTGTGAAATTAACTTTCGAAACGGACAGATCTTGATCATATTATTTTAAATTAGAAGAGAATTTAAATGATCAGATATACATAGATCAAGAGCAAATTTAATAGTCAAATTTTAGATTGGGAACAAATCTAATAATTGAAATCCGATTGATAATAGATATAATAGTAAAATTTTAATTAAAGTTAGATCGAGAGAGAATCCGACCGTCAGATTTTGATCAAACTTTAATCTAATAGTTAGGATTTAAATCCATAGTAAATCTAACAAGTGGATCTTGATCAAATTTTTTTAGAGTGAGAGCAAATCTAACTGATCATACGTACATAAATAGAGAGTGAATCTCAAGATCGGATTTTAGATTGGGATCAAACCTAACGATTAGATTCCTATAGATAGTAGATTCAATAGTCGGTCCTAATAAAATATAGATCGAGAGCGAATCTAACTATTATATCTTGATTAAACTTAAATCTAATGGTTAGGATTTAATCTGGAGTAAATCTAATAGGTAAATCTTGATCAAAATATTTTAGATTTGGAGCTAATCTAACTAATCGTATGTATATAGATCGACAGCAAATTCAATGGTCAAATTTTAGGTTGAGATCAAATCTAATGATTAGATTTACATAATTAGTAGATTCAATAGACGGATCTTAATCTGATGTAGATTAAGAGTGAATCTAATTGTTAGATCTTGATTAAAATTAAATCAAATAGTTAGGATTTAAATTTGAAGCAAACCAATCGGTGAATCTTGATCATATTGTTTTAGGCAACGTTTGGAAGTAATGTTTTGATCGATTTTGGACTTAAAAATTTCTGACAACATCAGTTGTGTTTCCAAATGTTACATGGTCTTTATGGGCTTTTGCGCACAGCGCTTTTCAAACTTAGCAGAGAGACAAACACAATGGTTTTTCTCTCTCCGACTTGTTAAAAGCAGCCACCAGGCCGCTTTTCGCGTACCTCACCCCGATTTCTAATGGGAAATCTCTGTACTGGACGTTGGCTCCAGCCTTGCTCTGCTACATGTAGAGACATCACAAGGGTAGTGATGTAAATGCACAGATAAAAGAGCACGGACAGTTCACATGCTTCCAAACAAGTTGTAGCGTTAAAAGTGAGACTGTCAGAAATCTGGGTGTGTCAGAAATCACAGTTTTTTTCGATTTGGGGAGAAACCGAAAAATGGAATAGCGCTTCCAAACGGCACCTTAGATTAGGAGGGAATCCAACTGATTATATATGCATAGATTAAGAGCGAATCTAACGGTCGAATTTATGATTAGTATCAAATGCAATGATTGGATTCTAATAGATAGTAGATTCAACAGTCAGATCTTGACCAAATGTAGATTGATAGTAAATTCAACTGTTATATCTTGATCAAATTAAGACCCAACACTTATGATTTAAATCTAGAGAAAATATGATGAGTGAATCTTGATTAGATTAGTTTAGATTGGGAGAGAATCTAATTGATCAGATGTACATAGATTGAGAGCGAATCTAAAAGTTAGATTTTAGATTAACATCCAATTTAACATTTGGATTTTAATTGATAGTAGATTCAATGTTTGGATCTTCATTAGATATAGATCGAGAGAAAATCCAACTGTAAGGTCTTGATCAAGTTTAAACCAAATGGTTAGAATTTAAATTTGGAGCAAATCTAACAGGTGGAGCTTAATCACATTATTTTAGATTGGGAGCAAATCCAACTGATTAGATGTATATAGATCGAGAGTGAATCTAACAGTTGGATTTTAGATTGGGATCAAATTCAATGATTAATTAGTTGGATTCCAATTGATAGTTGAATCACCAGTTGAATTTTGATTAGATGTAGATTGGGAGCGAATCCAACTGTTAAATCTTGATGAAACTTAAATCCCATAGTTAATATTTAGATATGGAGCAAATCCAACAGATGGATCTTGATCAGTGTATTTTATTACCATGTTTTTATTATTTAATATTCATAGTTAAATTTATTGTTGGATCCCTTAGAGTTTTGATTGATCACAAAACACTTATTGTGTTGGGTAACAAGTTCTTGAGTTTTTATGTAGCTAGCAGGACATTTTCCAAGAGCATTGGATCTCCAAAAGAGATTTGTTAATTCATGTCTAAAGGAGTTCATGTTTACCATTGAGACTAAGTGTTCTAGTAGGTCCAAAAAGGTCCATGTGCAACAGTTCTTATGGTTTTCAAGTGATTATGGGTGCATTGGATTTGAATGACATCCTTGTTTGTTTTCCCTGTACGCATGCATCACAAAAACTCACATTCTTATTGAAATGAATTTCAGGAAGTCCACTTACCAGTTTCATCCTCATGATCTTGTGCAAAACATTGTAGCTTCCATGGCCTAGCCTACGATGCCACAAAGACAATTCATCTTGCTTATTTACAACAAGACACAAGTTTTTGTTTTCTGGTTCATCTAGATCAACTAGATAAATAGTATTCACTCGTTTTCCAGAAAACTTGACACTTCCTGAAATTTTATCAATGATTTGGCATGCATTTGACTCAAAAATGACTTAATGGCCTTTATCACACAACTCACTGATGCTCAGGAGATTGTGATTTAGACCATCAACTAAGAGCACATTTTCTATTGAGTTGGAAGCATACTTACCTACCTTACATGTGCCAATGATTTGGCCTTTATTGTTACCTCTAAAGACAACTTCACCTCTGTCTTTTTCAACCAGTAAACAGAATTTTTCTTTATCACCTATCATGTGCCTCGAGTAGCCACTATCCAAGTACCATTTGTTTTGATTTTGGGCTGCTAGGCATTCCTGCATAGATGGATCAGACAAGAGGTTTTGGTACCCAAATTACTTTGGCTCCCATTCTTTCATTCATGCCAAAAAGTAAATGCTTTAGAATCCAAATTTGTTTGCATTTCAACTTATTCAAATTATTCCAGCATTGTTTTTCAGTATGGCCAAGTTTCTTACAACAGTTGCATGATGGTTTTTGAGTATGTACATTTCTCTTACTGTTGTGTTTGACTTGTGATTATTTTTGGCCTTTATGGTGCTTGGTTGTAGTTCTTTTTTCTGCATATTTCTAGGCCTATTGACAGGTCGCTTTGGGTCTGTCGACAGTTTTCTTAGTTTGTTGAACAGATGAAGTCTTTTGTTTATTTTGCAATTGCTTACCTTTAGCTTGAGCATTCTTGCTTTTAGTTGGAGCTTGTTTACTTGTACTTGGACTGCTATTTACAAAAGATGTGATCAAATTTTCTCCAAGTTTCTTTTGTTTTTCTGGTTGAAATCCAAGTCCATGCCTTGTTACATTTGTTTTAACTCCCAACACAGCATCAAGATTCTGCTTTCCCTTTACAAATCTTGTGAGATCTTCAGTTTTTCCTTTTAGTTCCTCTCTAGATTTTTTCATTTCTTTTTGGATCCCTTGATTCTCATGTTGAAGAGTTTCTACAAGTGTATTTAGGACTTGTTTTTCATTTACATTTTCTTGGAGTTTTTCTTTAATGCAATCCATTTCCGCAAGGTGGCTTTCCTTTTCAATTTTCAGTAACTCAATTTCTTTATTTAGGATTGCAATATGTTCATTATTAGATGTGCTATGAACAAGTGAGGTGACTTTCTTCTTCAGTGCTTTATTTTCATATATATATTCATGGAATTTTTCAAACACCAAAGTATAAGCCTCTTCCCAATCATCAATAGTGTAATTTTCAAAGGAAGAGTTTACCTCATTGGAGTCCTCACTCCTTGCCATTAAGCACTGGATCTCTTCATCTTCAGAGCTTCTTTGTGTGTTATCATCCTCGTTTTCATCACTCCAAGTCGCCATCATGGCCTTGGCTTTCTTGAATGTCAACTTATCCTTTTTCAGCTTTTTCTTGAGCTCTGGGCATTCACCTCTCACGTGCCATGGTTTCTTGCACTCATAGCACACATTGATGTCAGGTTTCTTATTAGAATCAAACTTATTTGAGAGATCCCTTTTTGAAAGAGTTTTGAAGTTACCTGAGCTTTTTCTTTTTGAACCAGAGGTATTTTTTGAACTATCTAGTGAGCATGGCCATTTCATCATTCTCACTATCACTAGACAGTTCAGATTCATCACTTTCATGTTGAACCTCTTTCTTGGGGCTTGATGAGGCTTTATTAGATGCTTTCAATGCAATGGATTTTCTAGGAATAACCTCAGTTTCTTTCCTTTTTAGGTTTATCTCATAAGTCATCAGGGATCCTATCAATTCATACAATTTCATTGTTGATAGGTCTTTAGAGTCTTCAATGACAGTGGCCTTAGTATGCCAAGTGGATGGAAGAGACCGAAGTGTCTTCCTTACTAAGTCACTCTCACTGCACTTTTTTTAAGACCTTTCAACCCATTGATTATTATCATGAATCTAGCAAACATATCTGAAATTGTTTCTTCAATTTTCATTTTAAACATTTCATATTCAGATACTAACATGCTAGCTTTAGTTTCCCTTACCTCAGACGTACCTTCGTATATTAGCTCCAGCTTGTCCCATATTTCCATTGCTGACTTGTATGTTGAGACCCTAGAATATTCTTTCAGATGCACGGTGCATTACATCATGTTCAATGCACTCCAGTTCAAAATGCCTTTGCGGTGGTTGCGAGTTTCGAACTTGCGACCACCACGCACGTGGAGGGCCCGCGACGCCGCCCACCACTGCGCTACCATTTTTTGGGTATAATTTCATTATTTATATAATTATATATATATAATATATATATATAATATCTATATATATAATATATATATTCATTTCATTTCGGTTTCCCAACCTGAAATCGAACTGAACCACCAAACCCATGAAACCAAACCGAACCGACCGGTTCGGTTTAGTTTTTCGGTTTGGACCATATTTTGTACAGCTCTAGTTTTGAGGTAGCGACTACTGTCTTGGACTTGAAATAGGATTTTACATGCTTTCCTTTTGCACATGGCTCACAGATACTATCCAGTCTTGAGTTTATCTTTGGCAGGCCTTCTACTAGATCATGTTTGATGAATTTTCTTATTCCATCCAGGCTGCAGTGACCTAATCTTCTGTGCCACAATTCAGCATTCTGCTCTTTGCTTGCTACTAGATAGATGTCTTGATCCTTTAATTCTTCTAGATGTAGTACATATAAATTCTTTTCTCTGTTGGCTTCGAAGATAGTTGCACCATCCTTAATGATCAAACACTTAAATTCCTGAAACTTGATCTGGTGACCCTTGTCGCACAACTAGCTGATGCTGATTAGATTTTGCTTGAGTCTTTTGATGCATAGAACATCTTCTATAAGGATTCTGTCTTGACTTCCAATGGATTCACAACCAATTACTGATCCTTTTCCATTATCGCCAAAGGTTACTGTACCTTCTTCATTTTTGATGTGCAAGAACAGTCTTTTTTTCCTATCATATGCCTTGAACACCTGCTGTCCAGGTACCACTTTGATGCTCTAAGACTTCCCTATAATAAATCAATGAGATTTAGGTACCCAAGTTATTTTGAGTCCTGGTTGGTTAGCTTCTTCACAATTTCTTTTAGGAATCCATTTTAAGTATTTGGTTGTACATGTTATTTTAGTGTGACCTAAGTTGTTACAGTGTGTGCAGCAAGGAATATTGTTTATTATCCTATTTGGCTTATAGTTCTTATTTTTATTTATTTTATAATTAGAATTTTGTTCAGCTACGAATTTTAGAGTTGGATAAATTTTAGGATGAATTATAGTTTCTTCTTTTTCTGTTGGAGTATATCCTAAGCCATACTTTTTCCTACCTGATCTTCTTGCTCCTTTTAATATTAATGATGATTTCCCATTTGTGAATTTTTCAGTTGTGGCTATTAAATATTCATTGTCTTTTGTTAGTGTGTTAATTTCACTTTTAAGTTTGCTTGTGGTTTCCTGATTTTCTAAGTTTGATATCTTTTCATTTTTAATTTTTACATCTTCGCATAGCAATTCATTTCTCCTTTTCAATTCAGAAATTTATTTTTCTAACTGTTCAGTTTCAGATTTTAGATCTGAGTTTGTTATTTCATGACATGCATAATTTTTCTTAGTTGTTTTTAAGAGTTTACAGACATCTTTATATTTACTATATAATTCATTAAAAGCATCTTCTAACTATTCGAATCTGATTCATTGCAAGAAGCACAGGATGAGTCAGAAGTTACCTCATCACCAACATTTTCCATGAAGGCCAGATTGGCCTTTTCTTCTTCTTCTTCGCTGGAGCTTGACTCACTGTCTGAGTCACTTTCGTTGTTCCATGCAGTAGCCATGGCCTTCTTCTTGTACCTTTTGAATTTCTTTATGTTGTCCTTCTTCTTGAATTCTGTCTTCTTTAGTTTTGGACACTCAACCTTGATGTGTCCATGCTTCTTGCACTCGTAGCATATCGGTTCCGATCTCTTAACATCTTTACCTTTAGATCTTTTAAAGTCTCTACCCTTTTTTAAATATCTTCTTCCTGACTGGTATTTCTTTTTAGCTAGAATGCGCTGCAGTCTTCTAGAGAGAATGGCTTCTTAATCTTCACTGCTCTCATTGCTTTTGTCACTTTCTGATTTCCCATCAGATGTGTCTTCTGTGGCCTTGAGAGCATTGATATGCTTCTTCTTGCTGGAGGATTCTCCCAACCTCTCCATATTTATCTCATCAGCCATCAAGGACCCAATGAGTTTTTCAAGTGACATTCTCCTAAGATTGTTGGCTTCTTCTATGGCTGTTACTTTTGGAGTCCATGAGGTTGGTAGAGATCTTAGTATTTTCCTTATCATGTCTCCAATATCATATGTTTTTCCAAGCCCATCCAAACCGTTGGTGATGTCTATGAATCTACTAAACATTTGAGAGATGGACTCTACATACTGCATTTGAAATCTTTCGTATTGAGCTACCAGAATATCTATTCTTGTTTCCTTTACCTTGTCAGCTCCTTCATATGTGAGTCTCAACTTTTCCCACATTTCCATAGCTGACTTACAGGCTGAAATCCTATTGAATTCTTTCTTACTCAGCGCACAACACAGTATACTTTTAGCTTTGCTGTTTTGAGATATTATTTTCTTGTCTGCGTCTGTCCATTTGTCTTTACTGTTGGTGACCAAGAGATCTCCTTCTTCAACAATTGACTAAAGTTGGAAATCGAACCTTGAAGGAAGAACTCCATCCCTGTCTTCCAGTAGTTGTAATCTTCACCGTTGAATAGAGGACGTCTGTTAATGGACTGACCTTGACCTTGAGCTGCCATTTATCTTTGTTCTTTAGATCGTGAGATCTACTCACTCGAAGGGACTTGGCTCTGATATCACTTGTTTTCCAGATAGCAAGCCCAAAGGGGGGGGGGGTTAATGGATTGCTAAAAATTCTTCTTCAATAATTCCTGTGAATAAATACACTTGATAGACAACACTAAGATCAATAGTTAGAGTTAGTGTTAATCAAAGCAAAGAGAACAATCACACAGACAACAGGAAATTTTATCCTGGTTCGGATCTCCTCTCTCAAGGAGTCCTACGTCCAATCCCCAAGCAACCACTTGGGGTTCCACTAAACAAGGGTACAGTCCCCCTTAAATACACTTACACATCCAATAGCAGTTGACCTTCTCTTATCTACTAGAAGAGGGATCGCTCCACCTGATGCAACAGGTCTTCTCTTCACACCCGAAGAGGAATGCTCACAGAAAAATGAGTTGAAAGAGAAAGGCCCCAAGACCAAGCTTATAATCACTGCTTGATCTGAGGTGAAGTGTGAGAGACACAAGAATATCACTAATGAACTCTCTCTCATATCAACGCAAGCTTTCAAAGGCAATACAATATTCTACAGAGAGCAAAGAGCTACAAAAGGTTGGAATGGACGAGCTGACTCTTGTTGTTTTGCAGGTGACTAAGAGGTTCAAGCTTCTCAAAGATTGAAAGTCCTATTGAGGTTAGAGTCACCAGTCTTCTTTTATCTTCTTTGAAATAATTTGACCGTTGAAGTATCCGTTGAAATATATGTTGTCTCACGTCTTCATGCACATTGGAGTGTCTGGTTTGAAGGAAAGAGCAAGTGAGCCTGCAACAATTAATGCTCGAATAGACAAATATACTCAAGAAAAGATTGTTTGAATCTTCTATCCTCTTGTCAGATTGACAAGTCCATCTTTTAGACTTGTGTTTCCACCGGAAACCCTGCACACAATAAATGCTGACACATAGACAACTTATCTTTGTCTAAACTGTCAGTCAACATTAGTAGCTGTGCTGTATGAAGATACACCAGAAGCGAAATGCCATTATGTCATGTGACATTGTGAGTTATAGGCAAGATAGGTAAAAGATATAGCAGAGGTTTTGTACTATCACAATAAATGTTAGAGAACAAGGGATACAACTTGCTTTCGTGGGAAAACTTGAAATCCATAAAGATTTAAAATTCATTTGAATATATGTGGAATGGAACTAAAGAATGTTTAAGAATGATTTAAACGGGAATGCTTGACAGCTGTCTAAAATGTAATCATTAGTGGTGTTTAGACAGGTTGTAACCAGAGAGAGAGAGTCGATGTTGATATTAAATCAATGATGTAATCCATGTTGAAATCAAGTCGATGTGAGCATAATCCTTGTATTAATGAAATAGGTGTTATGTACAAGATCGTTGTTTAACTGAAGTCGATGTGCTGGGAAATCGTTGTTGGAAATGAAGTCGATATAACCATGAAATCGTTGTTATACTGAAATCGATGTTTAAGTGAGGCGAAGTCGATGAAACAACCAAATCATTGTTTAAGTGAGGCGAAGTCGATGAAACAACCAAATCATTGTTTAAGTATGACGACATCGTTGTTGCAATGAAATAGATGTTGTGAAGTCGTTGTAACAACCAAGTCATTGTTTAAGTGAAACCAAATCGTTGTTGCAATAAAATCGATGTTGTGAAGTCGTCGTAACAACCAAGTCATTGTTTAAGTAAAACCAAATCGATGTTTCTAAGAAGTCGTTGTAATAACCAAGTCGTTGTTTAAGTGAAACTAGATCAATGTTTCTGTGAAGTCGTTGTAGCAACGAAATCGATGTTTAAGTGAAACAGAATCGATGTTTCTATGAAGTCGTTGTAGTGACGGAGTCGATGTTTAAGTGAAACAAAAACGATGTTTATATGAAATCGTTGTAGCGTCGAAGTCGATATTTAAATGAAACAAAATCAATGTTTCTATGAAGTTGTTGTAAGACCGAAATCGTTGTTTTACTAATGAAATCGATGTGCTTCTAAAGAAGTCGTTGTTCTATCAAAGAAGTCGATATGTAGTTAGACAGAACATATGCATTGAACTTCAAATAGCAGTGCTTGAATTATTGCTTGTGGATAAACTTCAGAAAATGTTGTTAGAAAAATATGTTTCAAGGTTTTGTTAATCACCAAAAACACATATAATTAATGATAAATTACATAGAGATGGACTGATCATCAACACCATTGTTACAACTTACTCATTAATATTCCTTTCATTCAAACTTTTACTTTAATTCTTTAATAATCTGTCTGTCTATTCTGCTCAATCTGACATTCCCTTATTAGCTTCTAAACTAACTCACCTTTTTTTTCCCCTCGTACTGTACACAATTAGCAAATATTACTGATTTGATCTTTAACACTATAATCTTCAAGAAAATCCTTTTGTGGAGTCCTTACAAATTGTCATCCATTAGTTGAGTATCTCTGCTTCGAAATTCTCAAAAATTTTAACTAAACACTGATCTTTCTTTACTCTCTCTACACCCAGCTACTCACCTCTACGCACACACTTATATTGAGCTTTATACCAAACTACATGTCTCCATCATCACTTATAACCATATTATTCTCAAACTTTCTGCTATAACCACTTCTAATTGCAAACCCATTTAACCTTAGTACCATAAATCACTGTTCCTTTCTTTACTAATACCTTATCTGATGCGGATCTGCCCCACTTAATCATTCAAAATCTTCCATATTACTATCGCATTATCATTTAAACTACTTCTTAACACTTACTGACACAAATCTCAAACATATCAATTATTCTTGCTGACTTACTCAATCACCATCCTTTCATGTAACAATCTCTAACACACATTGTTCCACATTATAACACTGTCTCGCTGTAACTCTATTACACAACTATTTCTGTAATAACTTCCTCTTATACATATCCACAGCCATTACCTTATACATATCTCTATAGTTGCTAAGACATCTTCAACACACTAATTCATATCATTCTCAAAGCATAACTCTACCTTTACTGAATTTTGTATCTGAACTTACCAATTTCTTCAATTTTCCACAACTGAAAAATCTTTACACAATCATATTTCTCTGCAACAAACCAACTTACTAACAGAACTCAGCAAACCATACCATTACCAACCACACCATTCCTCTGCCACCACTAGCAACTGCCAAGCTAACATACATATGCACACAATACTCATGCCAAAAACTCACATAAAAACCACACTGATTAAAAATCACACAAAACCGCAAACTTACTACCAGTAGTGGACATTAAACCATGTCTTGGGAGATTGTAATCTCAATGTCTTTTCATATTCTAACTGGACCATGCTCTGATACCAACTGTAGCGACCCTAGATATTTATGCCCAATAAGGCACCATATCCAAGTTAGCCTCCCGTGATCAGACCGAAGTCTCGCAAGGGATATCTCACACAAGTGTCCAGTAGAAATATAAAAGACAATTACAAGAATATAAGACACAAGAAAGTACATGTTCTCATATTCATTCACAACATATTACACTATCCCAATACATTATTACATGTCCAAGAGAAAAGTACAACTATGTGGGGCATACTCAAAGGGAGCAAAGCTCACACTATACACGACTACAACTCGACTGTTGGTGGTACAAGTCTGCCACAACATCGCTACAAGCCAAACACATGGCAAGCCCTAAAAAGAACTGTAGGGAAGTGAGCCTCAACAAGTCACTCGCTCAGAAAAGACCTCCCATAAACAACACCTGAAACTGAAGAGACCTCAACCCCAAAGGGTCTCACTGGCCACACTGATAGCCAAACCACCACATGCTCACATAAAGTACAATTAAACTGCAATTAAACATAAACACACCAACTAATATAATCCTCGGAAAGAAGAGGAAACAGCAGGACCAGAACAACATCACTAGTCCACCCAACAACTGGGACACCTCGACCAAGAGCCTCACCAGCAGACGACTGTGTAGGCTACAAGTCTCACAGGAAAACCACAGCATCGGCTATAAGCCTCACATGCAATCTACCCATGAAGGGTAACAAGACTGGCATCAACATGTCAATCCAACACACACCAAATCCACAATCGGAAAGCTACCTTAAGCAAGGTAAACACAACGAGGGGAAGGTCACACCAAACGACCACCACAGAACACAAGTTCACCTCAACACCTGAAAAGGCTAGTACATAATGTACCACAATAGTCAATAACCCACACCAGTTACAGGTACCTGAAGCCACAAGGTACCACAATAGAACCACAAGTGCCACTGTGCCACCAGCACAACACAAAGCAAACAATCACGACTCACAACCAGTGTGTCACCACTCATAAACAACAACTACTGGCAAAGCACGAGTCGAAAAGAACGACGCCACCACATAGGTATAGACTACTGGTTCATGACGCCAGTATCCAATCCGGACAACACAACACAAGAACTACCTCTCAGTCTCGCAGTCATGGATGAAAGGTTCAATTGTCGCTCCACAACCACATAGTAAAGACAAAGAACATGTAGCAACTTGAATTTTTGAGAAAAATAAAAATTTAAATAATAAATTAAAAACTCAGCTAAAGGGATATTCAATAAAAAGAGTATTAAATAAACCCATTAAATGGAAAAGAGTAATGGGCTTTGCTTAATGGATCCTCTAGAACTTATTGGGTCAAAATATGAATTTACAAAGGGAGAATAATAAGAAAATACCGTAAATTCGGAGTTTTATTATCTCCTAATTGAAAAAGGGGTTATTAAAGCAATAAAAGTGGCAATTAGAGTTGGAATTGGATTCCTAAACCTACTCCATATAGTCTAGCACGAATTTAGATCCCATCCTAACCTAAATAGAGGTTGTAAAGTAAGGAAGGAAGGTTGGAGTTAGGAAATCTCGTAATTAAGAGCAATTAGAATAGAAGTAGGAATAAGAACCCATACATGCATAAATACACCTCTTAAACCCTCTTGGTCGACCCTAGCTCATTGCGAAAGGTTCTTGGACGTGGAGAAGAGGCCAAGGAGGAGGAGAAATCGAGGAGAGGAAGATCCATCAAGCTTCTTCCTTCGTTCTTGGAGTTCTAAGCCCTATAAGATAAATCGAGTCAAAGGTAGGCATTCTCACGAGCAAAATTAAATTAAACTCGTCTGTAGGTAGTTCCAATCACTAGGAACAAAAGCCCTCTTGATTCCCTCTTTTTCATCGAGCCAATCTTTTGTTCTTGAGTTTAGAAGATCTGCAAACATGATAACCCCGAGACATCATGTTTAATTCAAATCTCTATGAATACTTGATCCCATGCTACGAAATTCTTGTTGTAGATACTTCATGTTGTTAGGGATCTTTTGCCCCTAAAAGCCCTAAATTTCATCGAGCATGCTGATCGAATTTAATCAATCTTTCTCTCTGTGCCATGTTTTGAATAACTCATTCTTGCTCATGTTCAAACCCTATATGAACCATGCTCTCTCTCTAATTCCGATTTACTGGAAGTACCCTTACATGTCTACTTTAATTTGAAACTTGTTTCGTGATTTTTCATTGACTATGTAATTAATTATGATTTTTCAAAGTACCCTGTGTCCAAACAAGTCAAGTTGGCACGCAATCCGATGTAGAACATGTTTCCCGCTCGAACTCAGGTGAAGTACCTGAGAACGTGACGGCTCGACACGCCGCATTCTCAGAGCCGTCGCGACCATCGTCTTGTCGCGTTCTGAACGCGACAGGAGACCCCGTCGCGTTCTGAACGCGACAGGAGACCCCGTCGCGTTCTGGCCGCCTGAGCAGACAGCCCTGTCGCGACCCGTACAGGACCCTATCGCGATCTGCCCTGACCCTGTCACGATCCTTACTGGCCTACGTCGCGTTCACAGGATTTTTGATGAAAACCCATAAAATTTATTGCTCTCACTTTCTACAATATTCTTACGCCTTTTTAACAGTCATATACACAGTAAAAACACTTGTTTTAAAATGGAGCTATATTGAATGCTTTAAAATACATATTCACAACTTCTTTTCTATCTATGATTTCTCTCTCACATGCACACACATGAACCATCCATATATGGCTGAAATATGGCATAAAATACCTCATAATGTATCTGGTAAATTATTGCAATAAAATATATGAGTTGCCCTATTTTAAAGGACTTGTATTCGTTTCTTGCGTTGTTTATATACCGATATCGACGCTCCACTGTTGTAGAATTCCTCTAGAACGTCGAGCACCTATTTTTATATACACACTTTACTTGGCTTGTGGTGAACTCTCTGTCGGATATTCCTTTCGCCGGACTAGTGAACCCTTGCACAAGGCCTTCGTAAGTCTCCTCTGATCATGGATTCCCACATGGTCGACGAGCCGGTTGTACCCTAACACCCATTACACCTTTAGGGATCAATATGATCCAAACGGCTATTAGAAGTTCGCTCTTACCTTGAATCACATCGGACCTCTGGACTTGTGCATAACATGGCCAGCGGGAAGATCGTGAGTTCCACCTGACTGCCAACACCATGTACGCGTGTTGTGCAATTGTTACTATCACCTGTTACTCGGAAGGTTACGTGCATTGTCCCTTAGCCCTCATCTATACTCTACTCGCTCATCTATTCACGTTCACTCTACTATCTCGTCTATTCATCTAGTACTCTCATCTATATTGATTGTCTACGATAAAAACATGACTATGCTTGGCAACATTATAAGGGCCCGGTTTGGTCCTTGGGAGGAGCACCTGAAAGGCTATAACTCGCGGGGGTCTAATGATCTGGGTGATGGCATACACCACTACAAGGAAAATCGGAAATAGAGACCGAAATATTCGGTCTCTATTCGGTCCCTAAACGTCTCAGAGACCGAATAGGGACCGAATAGTGACCGAATATGTCGGTCAAAAAAATGGTCACAAATCTGTGACCGACTAAATTCGGTCCCTATTCGGTCACTAAATAGGGACCGAATAGGGACCGAATAAGATCAGTCCCTAAATAGGGACCGAATTTATCAGTCCCCATTCGGTCCCTAAAATAGGGACCGAATAGGGACCAATTATTT
This sequence comes from Colocasia esculenta, assembly GCA_014218235.1. Classification (NCBI taxonomy): domain Eukaryota; kingdom Viridiplantae; phylum Streptophyta; class Magnoliopsida; order Alismatales; family Araceae; genus Colocasia; species Colocasia esculenta. The sequence continues at coordinate 163,099,241 of CM024757.1, forward strand.
TCGGTCCCTAAATAGGGACCGAATTGATCAGTCCCTATTCGGTCTCTAAAATAGGGACCGAATAGGGACCGATAAATTTGGTCCCTATTTAGGGACCGAAAATAATCGGTCCCTATTCGGTCCCTATTTTAGGGACCGAATGGGGACTGATAAATTCGGTCCCTATTTAGGGACCGAAAATAATCGGTCCCTATTCGGTCCCTATTTTAGGGACCGAATGGGGACTGATAAATTCGGTCCCTATTTAGGGACCGAATAGGGACCGAATTATTTCGGTCCCTAATCGGTCTCTATTTTTTAAATATTTTTTTTAAATATATATATTTTTAGGAAAATAACCTGCTTAAATAAAATAAATAATATCCACAACAATAATAATTGTCCACCATAAAAATATCTACAACACAAAAATAATAAAAATATCCATAACAAAACAATAATAAAATGTCGACAACATCAACAATAATAAAAATATCCACAACACAACAATAATAAAATGTCCACAACATCACAATAATAAAATGTCCACAATAACAATAAAAATATCCACAACATCACAATAATATAATGCCAACAACAATAATAAAAATGTCTACAACAATAATAATAATGAATTGAAAATCATGATGCCTCGTCTTCGTCTTCGTCTTCATCCTCGTGTCCTCCCACTCCACCCGATGAAGGAACCTACAATATATATAACAATAATAAGTTAAAATTAAATACTATTATAAGCAATAACTTATTTTAGAAGTATAAATTAAATAAAATTATAAGCAATGAAGGTCAATTAGATGAGTATTTCTAACATTGGACCCTAAAATCGAAGTTTTTCATTTTTAACTAAACTAACTTGGTTAAGACGACTTGGAGCGTCGAGGTCAAACCGGGAGTCCGAATTGAACTCCGTCAGTTTCCACAAGTCACACTCATCGGCCCGACCGTGCTGGAACAAACCGGAGTCCAATCGGATGAGTATTTCTAATTTGGACCCTCAAACCGAACTTTTCATTTTTTAACTAAACTAACATAGTTAAGACGACTTGGAGCGTCGCAGTCAAACCGGGAGTCCGAATTGAACTCCGTCAGTTTCCACAAGTCACACTCATCGACCCGACCGTGCTGGAACAAACCGGAGGCCAATCGGAAGAGTATTTCTAACATTGGACCCTCAAATCGAAGTTTTTCATTTTTTAACTAAACTAACTTGGTTAAGACGACTTGGAGCGTCGAGGTCAAACCGGGAGTCCGAATTGAACTCCGTCAGTTTCCACAAGTCACACTCATCGGCCCGACCGTGCTGGAACAAACCGGAGGCCAATCGGATGAGTATTTCTAATTTTGGTCCCTCAAACCGAAGTTTTTCATTTTTTAACTAAACTAACTTGGTTAAGACGACTTGGAGCGTCGAGGTCAAACCGGGAGTCCGATTGAACTCCGTCAGTTTCCACAAGTCACACTCATCGACCCGACCGTGCTGGAACAAACCGGAGGCCAATCGGAAGAGTATTTCTAACATTGGTCCCTCAAACCGAAGTTTTCATTTTTTAACTAAACTAACTTGGTTAAGACGACTTAGAGCGTCGAGTCAAATCGGGAGTCCGAATTGAACTCCGTCAGTTTCCACAAGTCACACTCATCGGCCCGACCGTGCTGGAACAAACCGGAGGCCAATCGGATGAGTATTTCTAATTTTGGTCCCTCAAACCGAAGTTTTTCATTTTTTAACTAAACTAACTTGGTTAAGACGACTTGGAGCGTCGAGGTCAAACCGGGAGTCCGAATTGAACTCCGTCAGTTTCCACAAGTCACACTCATCGGCCCGACCGTGCTGGAACAAACCGGAGGCCAATCGGATGAGTATTTCTAATTTTGGTCCCTCAAACCGAAGTTTTTCATTTTTTAACTAAATAACTTGGTTAAGACGACTTGGAGCGTCGAGGTCAAACCGGGAGTCCGAATTGAACTCCGTCAGTTTCCACAAGTCACACTCATCGGCCCGACCGTGCTGGAACAAACCGGAGGCCAATCGGAAGAGTATTTCTAACATTGGACCCTCAAACCGAAGTTTTTCATTTTTTAACTAAACTAACTTGGTTAAGACGACTTGGAGCGTCGAGGTCAAACCGGGAGTCCGAATTGAACTCCGTCAGTTTCCACAAGTCACACTCATCGGCCCGACCGTGCTGGAACAAACCGGAGGCCAATCGGAGAGTATTTCTAATTTTGGACCCTCAAACCGAAGTTTTTCATTTTTTAACTAAACTAACTTGGTTAAGACGACTTGGAGCGTCGAGGTCAAACCGGGAGTCCGAATTGAACTCCGTCAGTTTCCACAAGTCACACTCATCGGCCCGACCGTGCTGGAACAAACCGGAGGCCAATCGGATGAGTATTTCTAATTTTGGTCCCTCAAACCGAAGTTTTTCATTTTTTAACTAAACTAACTTGGTTAAGACGACTTGGAGCGTCGAGGTCAAACCGGGAGTCCGAATTGAACTCCGTCAGTTTCCACAAGTCACACTCATCGGCCCGACCGTGCTGGAACAAACCGGAGGCCAATCGGATGAGTATTTCTAATTTTGGTCCCTCAAACCGAAGTTTTTCATTTTTTAACTAAACTAACTTGGTTAAGACGACTTGGAGCGTCGAGTCAAACCGGGAGTCCGAATTGAACTCCGTCAGTTTCCACAAGTCACACTCATCGGCCCGACCGTGCTGGAACAAACCGGAGGCCAATCGGATGAGTATTTCTAATTTTGGACCCTCAAACCGAAGTTTTTCATTTTTTAACTAAACTAACTTGGTTAAGACGACTTGGAGCGTCGAGGTCAAACCGGGAGTCCGAATTGAACTCCGTCAGTTTCCACAAGTCACACTCATCGGCCCGACCGTGCTGGAACAAACCGGAGGCCAATCGGATGAGTATTTCTAATTTTGGTCCCTCAAACCGAAGTTTTTCATTTTTTAACTAAACTAACTTGGTTAAGACGACTTGGAGCGTCGAGGTCAAACCGGGAGTCCGAATTGAACTCCGTCAGTTTCCACAAGTCACACTCATCGGCCCGACCGTGCTGGAACAAACCGGAGGCCAATCGGATGAGTATTTCTAATTTTGGTCCCTCAAACCGAAGTTTTTCATTTTTTAACTAAACTAACTTGGTTAAGACGACTTGGAGCGTCGAGGTCAAACCGGGAGTCCGAATTGAACTCCGTCAGTTTCCACAAGTCACACTCATCGGCCCGACCGTGCTGGAACAAACCGGAGGCCAATCGGATGAGTATTTCTAATTTTGGTCCCTCAAACCGAAGTTTTTCATTTTTTAACTAAACTAACTTGGTTAAGACGACTTGGAGCGTCGAGGTCAAACCGGGAGTCCGAATTGAACTCCGTCAGTTTCCACAAGTCACACTCATCGGCCCGACCGTGCTGGAACAAACCGGAGGCCAATCGGATGAGTATTTCTAATTTTGGTCCCTCAAACCGAAGTTTTTCATTTTTTAACTAAACTAACTTGGTTAAGACGACTTGGAGCGTCGAGGTCAAACCGGGAGTCCGAATTGAACTCCGTCAGTTTCCACAAGTCACACTCATCGGCCCGACCGTGCTGGAACAAACCGGAGGCCAATCGGATGAGTATTTCTAATTTTGGTCCCTCAAACCGAAGTTTTTCATTTTTTAACTAAACTAACTTGGTTAAGACGACTTGGAGCGTCGAGGTCAAACCGGGAGTCCGAATTGAACTCCGTCAGTTTCCACAAGTCACACTCATCGGCCCGACCGTGCTGGAACAAACCGGAGGCCAATCGGATGAGTATTTCTAATTTTGGTCCCTCAAACCGAAGTTTTTCATTTTTTAACTAAACTAACTTGGTTAAGACGACTTGGAGCGTCGAGGTCAAACCGGGAGTCCGAATTGAACTCCGTCAGTTTCCACAAGTCACACTCATCGGCCCGACCGTGCTGGAACAAACCGGAGGCCAATCGGATGAGTATTTCTAATTTTGGTCCCTCAAACCGAAGTTTTTCATTTTTTAACTAAACTAACTTGGTTAAGACGACTTGGAGCGTCGAGGTCAAACCGGGAGTCCGAATTGAACTCCGTCAGTTTCCACAAGTCACACTCATCGGCCCGACCGTGCTGGAACAAACCGGAGGCCAATCGGATGAGTATTTCTAATTTTGGTCCCTCAAACCGAAGTTTTTCATTTTTTAACTAAACTAACTTGGTTAAGACGACTTGGAGCGTCGAGGTCAAACCGGGAGTCCGAATTGAACTCCGTCAGTTTCCACAAGTCACACTCATCGGCCCGACCGTGCTGGAACAAACCGGAGGCCAATCGGATGAGTATTTCTAATTTTGGTCCCTCAAACCGAAGTTTTTCATTTTTTAACTAAACTAACTTGGTTAAGACGACTTGGAGCGTCGAGGTCAAACCGGGAGTCCGAATTGAACTCCGTCAGTTTCCACAAGTCACACTCATCGACCCGACCGTGCTGGAACAAACCGGAGGCCAATCGGATGAGTATTTCTAATTTTGGACCTCAAACCGAAGTTTTTCATTTTTTAACTAAACTAACTTGGTTAAGACGACTTGGAGCGTCGAGGTCAAACCGGGAGTCCGAATTGAACTCCGTCAGTTTCCACAAGTCACACTCATCGCCCCGACCGTTCTGAAAAAAATCGGAGGCCAATCGGATGAGTATTTCTAATTTTGAACCCCCAAACCTACCTAAGTTCTCCCTTTTTAACTAACCTAACTCGCTTAACAAGAAATTGTGTGTCGATCAACCCAAATTAAAGTTAAACTAAGTTAACTAAGTTAACTGTTAAAATTAAACCTCTGAAATAAAATAAATTTACTCACGTGAGGGGCGTGTGCTGATGTCGATGGTGCTGCCTGTGGAGGAGGTGCTGCCTGTGGAGGAGGAATGTTGATCTGGGAGAAGGCCTGGGAGATAACCTGGGAGAGGGACTGGGAGAGCTGGGCCTGTAGTGCATCGGTCACCTGCATCTGCATCTGGGCTAGACGAGTCTCCATCGAATCCGTCAGACGAGACTCTAAGCCCGATATCCTACTGTCAATGAAGCCCATCAGCTGTCCTGGAGAAGTACCTGGAGTACCAACTCCTGCGTGGAATGCACTGGTCTGTGACCCTGAGCTGGATCCTCCAGATAACACCCGGCTCGTGTCGATGCTGTGCCCAAAACCATACACATGGCCTTTCTTTGGGGCCCCAGATGCCGCAACCCATACCTCAGGATCTAACGGCGGCTGCTCGTCCTCCCCGACGTACTTCTCTGTCATTTGTTGGCTGTATGACTCCTGCAAGAAACCAGAAAAAACAATAGTAGTTAATATTCATATTAATGTGAAAAATTAAATAGTGAATATCTTCTAAATACTTACTGCAACCACTCGGGCTCTATCGCTAATGTATGCATCCGTTCCTTTTTTCTTGTGTGTTCTATCGAACACCTCGGAAAATGTCGGCTGCCTTTTTAGCTCCTTCTCCTATTTCACAGAAAAAACATGACATAAATGAGTACCTTTATAAATAAAAGAGACCAGAAATGGACAAATTACTTACCAATCTGGACTGATGGGTCGCAAAAGAGACAGACCCACCAGTATGCATGTTTGCTTCTGGATTCGCAGCCCGATTAACTTTCATTATTGAGGATGTTTGTTGCCATCTCTCTGCAGCCCAGATGTTGCAAAGAGTTTCCCAATATTCTCCCCTCATCCAACTGGGCGCCCGCTCCCTCCAAAGAGTCGGGTCTGCACTCTGAGAATGTTTCTCTGCATTTTTTCTCACGTTATACATCAAATGCTTGAAATTTGATCTTGCGGTCATCGTCCATACAAATCGAGACCGCGCCTCGTCCGTACGACTCGTGAATCGATGCTGGCTCTATATACATAAGAGTTAGTGAACTGCATGTATGAATACGATAAGAATTAAATTACAATACGAAATTACATACCATGAACATCTGATACAAGTGCTCCTGGACCTCCATCGGAAAATCATTGAATCTATGAATTGGCCCAGGAAAATGTGCTTGTAACGTTCTTGTGATGAATTGAGATGCTTGAGTAGGCTCTATTTTATCACTGCAATGATGTAACTGCATAATGTCAATTTCTGAACTAAATTCACTTCATTGCCCATAAGAAATACATACTTGTTGATTACGTACCCATTAATCCAGACCTCCCGCAGAGTGCTCTCATAAAAACTACCTCTGCCCTCCTGCAGACTACCAGCATCCTCTGGCACCGAACCTGGAAAATAATGATGAACAACATGAGTAATGTACAAAAATACTAAATAATGACTACAGAAATACCCTAACAGTTAAATATACAAATCTACTGGTGCATCTGGAGAATGTGTAGAGTGACCTGAGCATGTGACATTTTAATGGCATCAGAATTAATGCATACATTAAAGTATAACTTTACATATACATACCAGCTACTACAGGAGGAGACTCGGAGGATGCACCAACAGCTGTAACTAGAATAGAACGCATAAGTAATGAGGAAGATGAATGCACAATAAAAGTACATTTGTAAATATACATACCTGCAGGCACGGTAGGAGCAGAAGAACTAGAAACTGTAGCAATTCTAATAACATTAATAATATATATAAATAATTACTACAAAAATACTTGGAAATTGAAATATACATACCTGCAGGCACGCTAGGAGATGCAGAAGAAGGACCAGCAACTGTAGCAATTCTAATAACATTAATAATATATATAAATAATTACTACAAAAATATTTGGAAATTGAAATATACATACCTGCAGGCACGCTAGGAGATGCAGAAGAAGGACCAGCAACTGTAACAATTCTAATAACATTAATAATATGTGTAAATAATGACTAAAAAAATACTTGAAAATTGAAATATACATACCTAGTCCGCTAGGTAGAGGAGGTGTCCGCTCACTCGAAGGAGAAGCAGAAACTGTAACAATTTTAATGGCATTAACACTACACAAGTACACATAAATAATATACAGAGAAAAATACACAGCTGATGACGTTATTAGAAAAATATACATACCAGATGCGGGGAACAAAGCCCTCCCACGAATGCCCCTCCTAGAACTGCTACCAGATCTTCCTCCACGCACCATATCTTCATAGAGAACATAAAATCATAATGTTTACTAGTCAATTGCTTATATTGAAAGTGAGCTGCTTTAAATATACTCTACAAGTATGAAAAAATTCTACCATAGTTTAATTGATATCCATTTCCTCCTCAGATGATGACGATATGTCTAATTCAACCCCATCTTCATCATCATCTTCACATTCATCACTGGTATATTCCTCTTCCTCACCAGAACTTTCATATTCAATATCTGTACGACGAGCACTACTGTCTTTCATCTCACGTGGATCGACTTCTTCGACCTCATTTCCGTGAGACAAGGACATTGGTGCTTCGGATTCGTCTTCTCCAATATGAGTTGTCAACTCTACATCTTCAACAAAGTCTTCTTGAAAGAATTCTGCGTTGATCTCTTCAGCTGTCTGATCAGTCATGTCCAATTCATAATCAGAGAATAGTCTTGACTTAACTCTGCAAACTACCCACCAATCATTTCGTTCTTTGTTTGTACATGAAGGATAGCTTGTATAATACACTTGCTGGGCTTGTGTGGCTAAGATGAATGGCTCATAAGTATTCAATTTTGACTTATGTTTAAGCTCGACAATCCCATGTGTTGTGTCATTTCGAATGGAATTCGGATCAAACCAATGACACTTGAACAAGAATATATGATTGTCTTGTCCTAGATATTGCAATTGTAGGATCTCCTCTACAATACCATAGTAGTCATACTCACTTTCATTGTATGTACTTCCTTTTACGCATACGCCACTGTTCATGGTAGATTTATTCTGCCCATAGTCTTTCGTATGAAACCTATACCCATTGACAATAAATCCAGGATAATTCTGTGCAATTTTGGATGGGCCGTAGGCTACCTGACGAACTCTTTCATCAGTAATTAAACCTTCTTGCACCTGCGTGTAGAAAAGGCTAGTTATAAAATGAAATGAATTTTGTTGAATACTCTTTGACGGTGTACACTTACGCGTTCTCTTAGCCATAAGGCCAATGACTTCTCTCGTTCTTTTTCAACCTCAAAATCAGTGAGTTGTGGATTTTTTTGTATTAATTCTGAATCAAATTGTCTGCAATATGAATAGCAGATCACATTGAATAGGTAGAATAAAGGCAAAAAACTTACATATAAATTAAATTGTGAGATTAGTACTTACTCAACATAACATTCTAGCTCAGAACAATTTAAAAGAATATATATCTCTGCGGCACATAACTCTCTGTCATCCAGCATTCGAGTTGAAGAACGTCCGAAGGCACGTCCAGGATGAGTAAATATTGAGAGTCGATTTGAACCGACAGATTCCCCCCCATCATCATTACGTGGAGGTTGTGTCCGACGAGTTTGAATGTCTGCTTCAAAGTACATTGCACAAAAGTTAGAAATTTCCTCCATAATGTATGCCTCAGCAATAGAACCCTCCACTTTTGCTTTATTTCGGACTTTCATTTTAAGGTCATGCATACACCTACATCCACAATGTAAGAGACAATTAGAAATGTGGTCACTTACGTAAGGTGCAATCGTACGAAGGAAATAGTTCATATTTGCATATACCTCTCAAATGGATACATCCATCTATATTGTACTGGCCCTCCGACCTTTGCTTCATATGGTAGATGTACGAGTAAATGCTCCATTGAATCGAAGAAACCAGGTGGAAATATCTTCTCCAACTTGCATACAGTGGTGACCACATTCTGTTCGATAGTTTGCACATCCTGAAGCCTGAGTTCTGATGCAGATAGAATCGTGAAAAATCGACTCAACTCAGATAACGCTCCCCATAGCTGCTTCGGCAAGATGTCACGAAATGCAATAGGTAGCAACCTTTGCATGAATACATGGCAGTCGTGACTCTTCATTCCATATATCTTTCCCTCACTGACGTTGACAGAACGAGCAATATTTGACACATAACCGTCAGGAAATCTCAGTTGTTTCAGCCACTGACACACTTGCTTTACTTGTCCTCCTCCAAGCACATAAACTGCTTTTGGTTTACTTGATTTCCCATTTACTTCAACAATTTCTAACTCTGGACGTTTACAGAGCATGGACAAGTCCAAGCGTGCATTCACATTGTCCTTTGTTTTACCTTTGATATCCATAACTGTGTTGAATACATTATCAAAGACATTTTTCTCGATATGCATCACGTCTAGATTGTGCCGCACAAGAAGAGTCGACCAATAAGGTAGCTCCCAGAAAATGCTTTTCTTCACCCAGTTGTGCTCCTTCCCAAAACCTGAAAGGTGTCGAGTACTGCCCATCTGTTGTGTGATATCTGGCAAATTTTCAACATGTGCTGCCATATCATGACCGGACAACCTCTCGAATATAACTTCATCTCGTTCCTTTTGTTCTTTAGGAATGCATCTTTTTGTCTTCTAAAAGGGTGATCAGCTGGTAAAAACTGACGATGGCAATCAAACCAGCAGGACTTCCCACCATGTTTAAGTACAAACGATTTGGTATTATCCATGCAATACGGACATGCTAGCCTCCCATGTGTGCTCCAACCAGATAGCATTCCATATGCAGGAAAATCACTTATAGTCCACATCAATGCCGCCCTCATGGTGAAATTTTGCTTTCTAGATGCATCATAAGTATTGACCCCCTCAGTCCATAATAATTTCAATTCATCAATCAACGGTCTTAGATAGATGTCTATATTTTTTGTAGGACTTTTCGGACCAGGAATCAATAAGGACAGGAACAAATTCTCTCGCTTCATGCACATGCTCGGAGGAAGGTTGTATGGTGTCACGAACACTGGCCAGCTGGAGTAGGAAGCCACTGAACCTCCAAATGGATTAAATCCGTCAGTGCATAAACCAAGCCTCACATTACGTGACTCCCTTGAGAAGATAGGATAAACATGGTTGAAATGAATCCAAGCTTCGCCATCTGCAGGATGAGTCATAATATCCATGTCCCGACGTACTCTTTCTGCATGCCACCTCATATGTCCAGCTGTCTTTGAAGACATATACATCCGCTGCAGCCTGGGTGTAAGGGGGAAATATCGCAATGACGCATAAGGTATATCCTTTCCCCTAGAATTGACCCCTCTTTTAGGTTTAAATCTATCATGACGGCAAACTGAACAGGATACCATATCTGCATTCTCTTTGTCATACAACATACAATGATTAGGACATGCATCTATTTTCACATATCCAAGTCCTAAATCATTCACCATCTTCTTGGCACGATAAAAATTTGGAGGCAGCTTTTCATCTGGAGGTAACATGCTCTTGATGATGAGGAGGAGACGATCAAAGCAATTCTCAGAAATATGAAATTCAGATTTCAAGTTCAACAACTGTGACACCGCTGACAACCGAGTGTGCTTTTGACAACCATCCCACAATGGCTCATCAGCATCCTTAAGTAACTGATAGAATCTTTCGGCTCCCTTATTCGGCACGTCTTCAGCGTATACAGGATCCACATGTACACTGAATGCCGGACCAGCAGCATCTACAACCATATCCACGTACGTACTTGTGCCTTCCACATTACTAGGCTCGTGCGACCAGAAGTCCTCACCATGACATGTCCAATTCATATAACCTTCAACAAACCCTTTTCTGTATAAATGGCGTTGAACTTCCCATGGGGAATTCCACTTCAAATTTTTACAAATCATACAAGGACATCGGATGCCACCTTGCCTGTCTACTTCTGCATTTGGATTCCCCAATGCAAACTGAACGAAATTCTCAACTCCGACCCTAAACTCCTGGGACACCACATGATCAACTATTCTGCGATACATCCATGAACGGTCTGAAGCCATTGCTGTCCTACGCCCAAACAATATCAATAGACAAATAACTTTAAAATTCTAAATCACACATCCTTCGACGCAACCGAAATGAATAGGAAGGATTTATTATTTAGATTATCACTTTTTACCCATCTGTGAATATTTGATCGCACTCAGATGACCATTTACTATGTGATTGTATTATTTGCTGAAAATTTCGGCAGCATCTCCCCACACCTCTCCGATATACCAAAAATATTTATTGATTAAGATATTTTCTTAAACACTTACTAATAAGTGGTTAAGAAAATATTCTAAATCAATAAAGGTATATCAGAGAGGAGTGAGTAGACACACCCGAAATTTTCAACAAATAATACAAGCACATAGTAAATGACCACCTAACTGCGATCAAACATTCACAGACTGTCCAAAACGGGACAATTCAGGACTTTGAGTTAGATATACACGTTCTCATCTTTGAAAATAAGACTCGTGCACATCAATCCCAAAGTCTTGAACGGGAGGTTCATTGACACGGGCTTAACACGCTCTCGTGAAGTGTGTGCAGTGTTAAAAAGAAAATAAAAACTAAAGCATGCATATAAACAAGTGCAATAATAACCCACATAAATATGAAAAGAAAATAAAAACAATATCATACATATAAACAAGTGCAATAATAAACTAAATTCACACACACATGTAAATGAATTGCATTAAAGTAAGAAGTACAATACAGATAAACAAGTGCAATAGGAAACTAAATTCACACATACATGTAAATGAATTAAAGAAAGGAGGCATGTTTGAGTGCCATATTTTTTTGTTTTTTACCCTAGTATTCCTTCATCTATACGAGTGTTGTAAGGAAGAGCTGCATATATATGATCCAAAAGTCCCTCCTCTGCCCTTCAGAGAATTATTCTATCTAAATTGGGGCTGTCTGACTAGTGTTTAAAGTGAATATTATGTATTTGTGAGATATTTAAATTAGATTGATAATATTTATGTAGATGTCGTATTGTTGGGATCGGACTCCTCTACAAGTTTCTAGCGTTCGTTTATGTTCAGCCAAAAAAGGATCAACTCCTTTCTCATATCTAGGATCCAAACGATCCGTAACATTCATCCAACTCTTATCGACTCCAGCCATTTCAAAATAATCTAGAATTAAGAAGTAAAAAAACAATATCAGATATGAATCAAGTCACATCATATGTGTAATCTAAAGGGTTCATTCCTCTTCAATAATTTTTAGGATCAGACATGTCCCAAAATCAAAAGGGTTCATTCCATCTAGGTTACCAATTGTTTAAGCTAAGACCAGCCATATAGTGTTTTAGCCACATCAAATCTAAGTGTATTGAGATAATGACATTACACCAAGATCACTACTATGTATTGGCATATATTTTTATGCAGGAGACCTAGCATCTGGCCTCTGTCAACAAATGCCACCAGACCACTTTGTTATTCCCAACAAGGCCATGTGAGATTCTCTCATTTGAGTATGTGACAAAAAGAAAAAAAGAAAGCTCATGTAGGATTCTCTCATATGAGTCCAACAGCATTAGTCATCCTAGCCTTGCAATATTCTTTTTTTTTACTTTAATTAATCCGCAAGAATTAGGAATAATTTAGTTTAATTTCTTTCTTGTAAAGAGAGGTATACTCTGAAACGGAATTTGCCAAAAAAAAACTGTGTCACTTAAGAGGGGTCCTTGCAAATAGGACTTTGTGTTTGGTGCAAGTTAACTCTCTTATTAGTGAGATAATTTAAGGACTATATGTATTGTGTGAAGGTGATAGAAGAAGAGATGGCACACATAGAGACATAAATGACTTGTTCTGTACAAAAACGATTACCATGTTAAATTTTCAGTCAGAAAAAAAAAACCCATCTGTTTATCATAAGTTTTCATCCTTGGCAGCAATCCCATTGAGGGCTGCATTACTTAGCAAATTAATATATCGATATGTACCATCTTTTTTTTTCGCCGTGCACGAGATAAAGGCCCACAGAAAACCTGCAGGCCAGGCGTAGTCCTTGGTGGTGGTTCTTCCTCGGACAGACATGGACGGACCCATATATATGTAGCTTCTGCTCATTTTTAAAGCCAGGCATTTAATTTATGGCCCCTCATTAATTATGCAATTCCATTTGTTGTTCTTTTTGTTATTCTTTTCAGTTCTTTGGGTAGTGTGTTCATGTGGGGATACAAGAAGTGGAGGTATATTAATTGGATAAGAGTGCATAAACAAAAGCAACGATATATATATATATATATATATATATATATATCTTTGTTGAACCATGCCTTTTGTGTGGAGACTTTAGAACTTGTTTGACAACACTTTAATACATAAATTGGATGAATAAATATCTGCATGAAATATATTCTTCTTTGAAAATCCTCTCAAATTTAAGTATAGGTGGGAGGCCACTTTGTATTTTTGGACAAATTCCTCTTAAATACATTATGACAGTCAAATACCAATTAATCATCTATCCAACGTATTCTTCATTACCATGTCTTATTTTATTCTAATTACTTTTCTAGTTTTAGATCTATATGTTAGATAGAATATATGTATTCCTATATCATCAAATGCCACACGGATGTGCCAAAAGGCCTTTTATATAAATCCTTTTCTAGCTTTAAGGCTTCTTTTCACAGTTTAAAACATCAGTGAGCTTTTATTTGCACATGCAATCCATCTTGGACATGTACATAAAGAAGATAAAAATATGGCACCACACCTTCTGGCATCCTTTTTGCACTAATCAATTAAAAGCCTCCTTTAAAATAACCCTGTGAACTTGAGGCCCTGGTGATGAGGGACAACTTGATTTAGACTTCAAAGCGTAGCAAGCACGTTGACTTCGCCCCTCTAACATACGCGATCAAGCTAAACTTCCAGATGGGCCTAGGAAAGGCGAACCGTAAGTAGAGCACTTGGGGATCGGACACAACAAATAGCACAAAGAGACCAAACTTACCTCATGAACAGGGGTGTCAAATATCAATGTCAGATATAACACCCACAGGGTCAAGGGGTAAGCACGGGGGATCTCTTACTGGAACAGCGAGTTCAGTCTCAAGTTTACGCAATATTTGGATCGGGCACTCACTTACCGCCCCACGTGAACGTTGAGGATTATTAGATGAACAGAAAATCAGAAAGAGGAAGGGAAGGATATACCTTGACGGATTGAAGAATCCCGTCCGAATCGGTCTGGGCGATCCTGTCTTGCGGCGGTTGACGGGAGTCAGTGCAGAACCAATACCGTAGCGCTCAATCCCGGACTGGAGGCGTTGTGCGGTCGGTGGAGCAGGCCGCAGTGACAGCCGGTGACGAAGGCGACCCGGGGACGCCGTGCGGAGGGAGAACTCGCCGGTTGTTGCTATGCAGAGGCCCGTCGACGGAGGGCGGGCGAAATGGCGAGGAAGGGACGCGGCGGCGGCGTGTTGGCCACGGGCGAGCAGGGGCGCGGTCCCAAAAGGGGGGGGGGTTTCTTCCGGTGTGAGGGATTTGGGAAAGGTGGGGAAGAAGCGGGAAGGGGGGGGGTGGCGCGACCCGACGGGGAGGGAGGGGTTCGCGAGCAGGGGAAGGAAGTCGCGCGAAAGGGGGGGGCTCCGGAAGAGAGAGAGAAACGGGAGGAGGGGAGCTCGACTGGGGGGGGGCGGCGACCGGGAGGGGAAGGTGGCGCGCCGGAAGAGAGAGGGGGGGGCGGTGCAGTGGGGAGGGGGGGGGAGGGTGTCGCAGCAGCGGGGAGGGAGAGGGAGTGACGGAGGAGGGAGGGAGAACGAGAGAGCGACTGGGGGGGGGGAAAGCAACCGCAGCAGCGTGAGGTGGGGAGAGAGAGAAATAGAGAGAGAGAGAGAGAGAGGGAGAGAGAGAGGACGCCGGGAGGAGGGCGGCGACGGGCTGGAGGCAGCGGGCAGGGAAAGGGGCGGCAGCGGACTGGGGCAGCAGATGGTGGCGCGGCTTCCGTTGGCGGTGGAAGAACTGGAGGGAGAGGAAGAGG